>CM038143.1:32443915-32758012 GCA_021437245.1 Aegilops speltoides
CAATCTCTATGGACTAATGGTTGCCTTGAGTTATATTTGAAGGTTTTGTCCATAGGCTTTTCTTGAAGTCCATGTGTTGGTTTCAAGGAGTTTATGAGTTGACCAAGGTGCTATTAAGGAATTAGCCAAAGATTGGTCATGTGAGTGTTGAGCTTATTGCAAGCATGTTTTGAAGAGGAAGATTGTGTGATCATTCATGTTTACCTTCAAGACATCATCCAAATGAACAGAGTTGGAAAGATTCAAGGTTGATCAAGACTAAGTCAAGAGTGAATCAAGTTGATCAACTCACAAAGCGTAGAAGATGTACCGAGAGGGATCAAGTGATCTCATGGTATGCTAAGCATTGTCAATTACGCTCTGTGTACTAATCCATGGTCTTCGTGAGAGTTCTTTGTGGGGTTAGGATGCGGTGTGCATGTTTAAGTGATGCATCACGAAGAGATCAAGTGCTTGAAGCTTGCCACCCATTGTGGTGTCAATGGACTTGTGAAGATGAGTTGAAGAGTGGCTCACCCATAGTGGACTATGGGGGAGCAATCATCTAGTCTTTATCGAGCCATCGCAATCAAGAAAGGTGGTCCAACTTGCGGGAGTCAAGATCGTCATCATCTAGCTCAAGTGGACCATGTGCAAGGCAAAGGTTTTCCCTTGATAGGTTTTCTATTTTACCGGTCTCATGGTGGTAGTTGGGAGACCGGGTTATAGGATCGTTTGCCGTACTATCAAGGGGGGCTCTCAAGTTGGTTGCTTGATCGTATCGTTAGTAGAGAGCTCAAACCATTGCATCCTTGCATCATGTTTCTTGGTTCTTGTTTGGTTCTCTTTGTGAGTCTTAGAGCTTATGGTCATCTTGATGACAAGCTTGAGTTCATCGAAAACGGAGTTCGCATGCGTCTACTATGATGATTTCGGTGTTGGAGGTTTTACCGGTCTTATCCAAGGAAGGGTTCTCACCTTTTTCTTATGGGCCTTTTCTATTTTGCTTCTTATTGATATTTCTTTCAAGATTGTGTTAGCCCTTGTTGCTAGCTTTCCAACAAACTTGGTTTCATCGAATTCGGAGTCCATTTGCAAAAGTTGTGGCAGTTTTGGTGTTCTGAAAAGGCTGCAGCGATACTACCGCGAATTGGAGCGGATGTAATTTTTTACTACCGCTCCAGAGCGGTACTACCGCGGCTCCTAAAGTAGTAGTACCACTCCGGACCAAAAAACTCGTCCCAAGTCCTATGGAGGTAGGTACAGGAGTATATTTTTTTTTACCGCAAGCAGTAGTACCGCGATCCCTAGCGGTAGTACCGTGAGGACGAGCGGTAGTACCGCTCTGTGCGGGTTGTGAGCATAACGGTTGGATTTTCCCCCACCTATAAAAGGGGTCTTCTTCCCCATTGAACCTAATCCTTTGATCTCGTGTTCTTCCCCCATTGTTGACCTTCTTCGAGCTTGCTAACTCTCAATCCCTCCATGGATTCTTGCTAGTTTTTGAGGGAAAAGAGAGAGGAGATCTAGATCCACATTTTCACCAATCACTTTCTCCTTTTTGTGAGGGGAACCCTTTGGATCTAGATCTTGGAGTTCTTCGTGTTCTTCTTTCGTTCTTCCTCTCATTTTCCTCCCTAGCATTAGTTGCTTTGGTGGGATTTGGGAGAGAAGGACTTGGGCATTCCGTGTGCCCTTGCCATTGCATTTGGTGCATCGGTTTGAGTTCTCCACGTGATACGTGGAAGTTACAAGTTGAGAAGCTTATTACTCTTGGGTGCTTGGTGCCCTTGAGCTTGTTCCTCTTGGGTGCTTGGGCACCCTAGATGGTTGGTGGTGTTCGAAGCTCAATCATTGTGGTGTAAAGCTCCGGGCAAGCGTCGGGGTCTCCAATTAGGTTGTGGAGATCGCCCCGAGCAATTTAACGGGTTCCAGTGACCGCCCCAAGGGTTGCCAAAGTGTACGGGTTCGGTGACCGCCCCCAAGGTTTGCCATTTGTACGGGTTCGATGACCGCCCTCAAGGGTCCCTTAGTGGAATCACGGCATCTTGCATTGTGCGAGGGCGTGAGGAGATTACGGTGGCCCTATTGGCTTCTTGGGGAGCATTGTGCCTCCACACCGCTCCAAACGGAGATTAGCATCCGCAAGGGTGTGAACTTCGGGATACATCATCGTCTCCGCGTGCCTCGGTTATCTCCTACCCGAGCCCCTTTACTTATGCACTTTACTTTGTGATAGACATATTGTTCTTTGTCATATATCTTGCTATCACATAGTTGCTTATCTTGCTTAGCATAAGTTGTTGGTGCACATAGGTGAGCCTAGTTGTTGTAGGTTTTGTGCTTGACAAATTAACCGCTAGGTTTATTCCGCATTTGTTCAAGCCTCTACGTAATTATTTTAAACGCCTATTCACCCCCTCTAGGCGACATCCACGATCTTTCAATTGGTATCGAGCCTCGTCTCTCTTTGTTGGGCTTAACCGCCTAGAGAGTAAAGATGTCGACTAGGGGATTAGGATTCTCTGACACTCTTAGTTTCGATGGAACAAATTTTGATGTTTGGGTAATTCGCATGCTTAATCTCTTTAGGGTCATGGACCCAAATTTAGAGCGAATTGTAGATATGGGTTTTTCTCCTCCAAAGGATCCCCAAAGATTATCTTTAGAGGATGAGAAAAACTATTATCCCAATGCTCAAGCCTCTAATGTGCTTTTCGATGCTTTGAGCAATGTAGTTATTTTTCATCTCATGCCGTTCCGGGATGCTCATGAGTTGTGGACAAAGCTTCAAGTTAAATATGGTGTGTCCAATATTTGTGGGGATGATTGTTCTCCCTCCACCTCCGGTCGTATAGTCTTCTCAACTTCTTCTACTTCACCTACATGTGGTTTGCCGTAAGGTAATGATATGGTGAGTAGTGTTGATCATTGCAATGATGGTAGTATGCTTATTATGGATGATCCTTCATCATTATCTTATTGCAATGCTCCCTCTTTGGGCTTTAACACTTCGAGCACTCCAAATGTTTTACATGCTTGTGTTGATAGTCCTTGCATATCACGTAGAAATTGCTTGACTAGATCTCATGATGATATTCTTGCTATGTCCTGTTGCCATGATAAAAATGCATCTATTTCCTCGAATTGTTGTGCTAACAATGTAGAGGAAACCGAACACTCTATGGAACAAGATGTGGTGTTTAATGGTGCCTCAAGTGGTCCTACATCATCATCTATTGCTTTTTGCCTTATGGCTAAGGCGTCGAAGGTATCTCCTACTTTGTACCCCAATATGTCTCTTGATGATGATGATGATGATGTTGATGCTAATGATGATGAGGATAATGATGAAGAGAATGATAATGTTGCGTCCTTAAATAATAAGGGGGAAATGATTTATAAAGCTCTTCATAAAAATAAAATTGCTCGTTCCAACTTCATCGAAATTATGTCCATTGCTATTGAGAGCAAGAAATATATTGATGAGTTGGAATCTCGTCTTGAGGAGCATGAGGTCACCATTGATAAAATGGAAGGTCATGGGCGTGATTACGCTAATGAGATTGCGGACCTCTCTCAAGCTCTTGAACTTGAACAAACCACCAGGGAATCTCTTGAGGAGACTTTTGCTCTAGAATTGTCTAGAGTGAAGGAATCTACTGATAGAGCTCTTGAGGTGGCCAATGTTCTTGAAACTAAAAATGCTAAGCTTGAAGTTGCTCATGCTAGACTCCTTGAGGATTTTGAGCACCTCGAAAATGGCTCAAGGGTCATCAAGGGTGAGCTCATCAAACTCACCGAGTCTCATGCTCAACTTGAAGCTTCTTATTTAAAAGAGCTTGCCAAGTTGCATTCTCCTCTTGTTGTTAATGATGATGCTTGTGCTACTAATTCTATTACTTGTGAAGCATCCATTTTGAAGGA
The DNA here is from genome assembly GCA_021437245.1 of Aegilops speltoides. Taxonomy (NCBI): domain Eukaryota; kingdom Viridiplantae; phylum Streptophyta; class Magnoliopsida; order Poales; family Poaceae; genus Aegilops; species Aegilops speltoides. The sequence continues at coordinate 32,447,822 of CM038143.1, forward strand.
GAATGTTGAGCTACGGGCTCAACTTGAGGTGCTATCTTGGAATTATGGGAAATTGGAAGAAAGTCATGAAAAGCTCTCAAGCTCTCATGATGATCTTCTAGTATCCCATAGTGTGCTAAAGATAGCTCATGAGGCCATGATTGCTAAGGTAACATCTAGTGAGCCTCATGTGGATACTAGCACTACTTCTAGTCAAAATAGTATATTGCCATGTGCTAGTCCTTGTAATTCATCTACTCACAATGTTGGTACATCTTGTGATGAATTGCTTTCCTTGCCTTGTTGCTCTAACGATGAAGCTTATACTTCCTCTAGTACTTGTGTTGAGACTAACCATGTAGAGGAAATCAAAGAGCTCAAGGCCCAAGTCACTTCTTTGAAGAAAGACTTGGAAAAGTGTCATGAAGGGAAATCCACACTCAACAATATCTTGAGTGTGCAAAAATCCCCCAATGAAAAAGGTGGACTTGGATTCAACTCCAATAAGAAGAAGAAGTCCAAGATGAACAAAAAGAAGGGCCAAGAACAAGTCAAGAATTCGGCCAAGATTGTTTGCTTCAAGTGCAAAGTAGAAGGGCATCATGTTAGATCTTGCCCATTGAAGAACAAGGCCATTAGTGTCAAGCAACAAGGGAAGAGGGCACAAGTTCAATCTCATGCTCAACCTCAAGTTGAAGAAAGGCCACTTCCCAAGAAGACTCAAGCTAATGCTTCTCTTGTGGAAAAATCAAGTGAGAAGAAAGTGAAGAGTAGACGTTGCTACTTATGTCGTGAGAAAGGTCACATCGCTTCTTCATGCACTAGTGGTAACTTGACAAACCCAATTATTATTGATGATATTTATTCTCTTGGGAAGGATAAGGTTGGCAATGTGTTTGCCAAGTTTGTTGGTACACAAAGTGGTGTCAAGAAAAGAACCATTTGGGTTGCCAAGCCTATTGTGACTAACCTCTTAGGACCCAACTTGGTTGGGGACCAACAAGCTCAAACTTGATCAATAGGTGTTGTTGGAGGGCATTGGAGACTTGGCTACATTACGAAGAATTAAGGGGACTTCATCATTCTTATTGTCTCAAGCCAAGTCAATTGGATTATCAAGTTTCTATCTTATATCCAATGTGCCTCCTTGCGGTAACTTGTACTTAAATTGTTTACTTTGAAAGTTACTTGCCCCCCTTGCATGTTTTGGTTTTGTTCCTTGCATGTGTTTGTATATGTTGTGCTTCCAACTTGCTTACCTTGAGCAATCAAGTATGTGTGTGTTGGTTTGCACATCATGTACATGTGCGTTGTGCGTTGAGCCTTTTTGCTTGTTGTTTGTATCCTAGTTGGCTCATGTGAGAGATTAATGGAACATCCCATTTTGGGGGAATGATGTGCTTTGCGCACCTCACAATCCTATAAATGTGTGTACATGAGGAATACCATCTAGTATTGATATTACAAGATTATCTAGTCGCTTGGTGGTATATCTCTCATGAGAAATTCAAATTCTAAATAGTCCATTAATTATCTCTTGTTTGTTCCTCTTGTTAAGTTCTTATTGGTATCACATTATGGGGGAGTAATATGCTAAGTGCATATTACAAGCCTAGAAAATGTGTACATTTGAGATGTTGTCACCTAGTGTTGATATTGTAGATTATCTTGTTCCTAGGTGGCATGTTAGCTCTACAAGTTGCAATTTTCTTGTGTGTGGTGTGAAGATGATGTTGGATATCCTTGCTATCTACCACCGGGAATTCTTTCCATCTACTTCTTGTCTTTTGACAATTGGTAGTCATTTATGTGTGGTAGAATTTACTGATCATCTTTACATTGGCTTTTGTTTTACTTGCCTTTTCTCTTGCCAAGGATTGTGTCAACTCCCGTTGTCTTCCATACCACTTGTGGATCTTGTTTATTTCTTGTTCTTGTCTAGTGTTTTCTAGATATAGTAAAAGCGATGATCCCACCTTGTGCATTTTGTATTCAAATACAAATCCTATATAATGCACAACTCGTGGGGGAGCTATTCTATTTTCTTCAGAACACTCATCTTGTGATCCTTATCAAGTGTGTTTTGGTAGAAGGCAAGCCATTTCTTTTTGGTACTTTGTGCCATCATGAAACTTTGTTGAGAGCTTGGTATGTTTGGAACCATCCTCTCTTTGGGAGTTTGACATCTTTAGTTTAGTGTGTATCAATGGATATCTCATTCCTTGATGTATCTTTAATGATATCTTCCAAGTGATGATTTCTCCATTTGGTATCCTTTTCACTTGGCATTTCTTTGTCTTTTTGTTTCGGGTTTTGAAAGTCTTGAGCATGCATGTTTACTTCATGTATTTCATTTGGCATGCTTTCTTTCTTTGACTCAATATATAGGGGAAACTCCACCTACTCTCAATTTGGATGAGATGTGCATGAAATTTATTTTCATATCTATATGCACATATTTATGTGGAGTTTGTCCTATGTATTGGTGTTTCTAACTATTTGTTCCCGATGAGTTTGGGTACCGTTTAGTTTGTGTTGTTCTTCTAGGAACATTTGGAGATGCATTGGATGCTCGGCTCACTCACAAGGAAGGTTTTGTCACCATGTGTATATTGGAGTCAAGCTAGGATGATCAATGAACTACTATCTACCTTCAATTGGTATCTACTACATCCTTCCAATGATATCTCGGTAACAAGTATCTATTCATGCTTTCCCCTCTTGCATTCAACCTTGTGTAGGTTGTATCTTGGCATGATATTCATTTCATATCTTGTGATACTTGTTTCCTTTCTCAAAGCAACCCAACAATGATCTCTTGTTGCTAGTTGTGATGTCTTTGATGGTTGTGTGGTAGGAATTCATTTATATACAATAAGACCATATCTAGCCTTGGGCTATGCTTCCAAGCACATATCTTATTGGTATATGTATGACTTCCTTTTGGATATCTTGTTCCTTCGTGTTGTAACTATTTCGGGTGTACATCCTTCTTTGTAGATATATATCGTCATGATTTCGTCTACCTAGACCCTTATACACTTGAGAGAAATTACATCTCTAGATGATTTCCTTTCTTTCACGTCCACCTTGTCTTTCTTATGTTATTTCTTTGGTGGCTCCGTGAAAGCTTTTGCCTTGAGTGTGTGTCCTCTGTCGTTGCATCTTGATGCACTCTTGTGTGGTGAAGATTATTTTCCTCTTGCTTATCTTTATGAGGCTTTGCCATCTTAATTGGTATCCCTCGTCTTGATGAGCCTCTCATCGTCTATCTTCACCACGGGTTGTCACAAGCAAAGGTTCTCTATTTGCTTATTAGTAAGCTTGTGAACCCATTTGCTAGTTGTGTGTGGGAATGATAGGCCTTGCACCGTGTGCCTCATTCTTTCAAGACTATGTTGAGGCTTAATGCTCATCCTAATTTTAGTCTTCTCAAGTGCTTCTCCATGACTCACACACATCATTTTGGTTGAGCCTATTCTTAAGTTGCCTCTTTTACATGGTGCTCAACCATGTGCTTGTTGCAAGCGCTAGGCTTTGTTTCCTATTTGCTCACTTGCACTGGATGTGAGTTTATATTGATTTTGGGGGAGCTATGATCCTATTTTGTGCACTTTGTATTAGAATACAAAAATTCTTATGTGTGCACAAATCATGGGGAGCTTCTCTAGTTTCTTTAGAACACTCCTTTGCGCTTATCATAATATTTTTATTCTTGTGGCACGTAGGATCATTGGTCTAGTTGGTTCAATTGATATTCGTTAATTGCTTGCTTCAAATGGTATCTTCTGATTGCTTGTGTCTCTCTTTGTTATGTCTTTGTGGCATATCATTCTTTAGCAATCTTTGTGCCTCAATATAGTTTGTGTTCCTCTAAGTATTTACCATTGGATATGTGTATTGCATTCCACTCTCTTTTTGAGAGATACACAATTTATGGAGGAACACTCTTTATATTGGCCTTCTAAGTTTTTCACCCATTTTGGCAATCGATGCCAATGGGGGAGGAGTTTCAGAGAGTTTTGTGGAGAAGTCTTCAGAGTTTTCTCCTTGCTTTGGTTTTGGTTCCTAAGCATTTGCATCCCATTCTCATGCATCAATGGTTGTTGCATTGCATGGTGATGCATAACTCCTTGTATAAACTCTCTCGAAAGTGATTGTCATCAATTACCAAAATGGGGGAGATTGAAAGAACATGCGGTGCCCCCATGTTTGGTTTGGTAATTGATGACAATCTCTATGGACTAATGGTTGCCTTGAGTTATATTTGAAGGTTTTGTCCATAGGCTTTTCTTGAAGTCCATGTGTTGGTTTCAAGGAGTTTATGAGTTGACCAAGGTGCTATTAAGGAATTATCCAAAGATTGGTCATGTGAGTGTTGAGCTTATTGCAAGCATGTTTTGAAGAAGAAGATTGTGTGATCATTCATGTTTACCTTCAAGACATCATCCAAATGAAGAGAGTTGGAAAGATTCAAGGTTGATCAAGACTAAGTCAAGAGTGAATCAAGTTGATCAACTCACAAGCGTAGAAGATGTACCGAGAGGGATCAAGTGATCCCATGGTATGGTAAGCATTGTCAATTACGCTCTGTGTACTAACCCATGGTCTTCGTGAGAGTTCTTTGTGGGGTTAGGATGCGGTGTGCAAGTTTAAGTGATGCATCACGAAGAGATCAAGTGCTTGAAGCTTGCCACCCATTGTGGTGTCAATGGACTTGTGAAGATAAGCCGAAGAGTGGCTCACCCATAGTGGACTATGGGGGAGCAATCATCTAGTCTTTATCGAGCCATCGCAATCAAGAAAGGTGGTCCAACTTGAGGGAGTCAAGATCGTCATCATCTAGCTCAAGTGGACCATGTGCAAGGCAAAGGTTTTCCCTTGATAGGTTTTCTATTTTACCGGTCTCATGGTGGTAGTTGGGAGACCGAGTTATAGGATCGTTTGCCGTACTATCAAGGGGGGCTCTCAGGTTGGTTGCTTGATCGTATCATTAGTAGAGAGCTCAAACCATTGCATCCTTGCATCATGTTTCTTGGTTCTTGTTTGGTTCTCTTTGTGAGTCTTAGAGCTTATGGTTATCTTGATGACAAGCTTGAGTTCATCAAAAACGGAGTTCGCATGCGTCTACTATGATGTTTTCGGTGTTGGAGGTTTTACCGGTCTTATCCGAGGAAGGGTTCTCACCTTTTTCTTATGTGCCTTTTCTATTTTGCTTCTTATTGATATTTCTTTCAAGATTGTGTTAGCCCTTGTCGCTAGCTTTCCAACAAACTTGGTTTCATCGAATTTGGAGTCCGTTTGCAAAAGTTGTGGCCGTTTTGGTGTTCTGAAAAGGCTGCAGCGGTACTACCGCGAATTGGAGCGGATGTAATTTTTTACTACCGCTCCAGAGCGGTACTACCGCGGCTCCTAGAGCGGTAGTACCACTCCGGACCAAAAAACTCGTCCCAAGTCCTATGGAGGTAGGTACAGAAGTATATTTTTTGTACCACAAGCAGTAGTACCGCGATCCCTAGCGGTAGTACCGTGAGGACGAGCGGTAGTACCGCGATCCCTAGCGGTAGTACCGTGAGGACGAGCGGTAGTACCGCTCTGTGCGGGTTGTGAGCATAACGGTTGGATTTTGCCCCACCTATAAAGGGGTCTTCTTCCCATTGAACCTAATCCTTTGAGCTCGTGTTCTTCCCCATTGTTGACCTTCTTCGAGCTTGCTAACTCTCAATCCCTCCATGGATTCTTGCTAGTTTTTGAGAGAAAAGAGAGAGGAGATCTAGATCCACATTTTCACCAATCACTTTCTCCTTTTTGTGAGGGGAACCCTTTGAATCTAGATCTTGGAGTTCTTCGTGTTCTTCTTTCGCTCTTCCTCTCATTTTCCTCCCTAGCATTAGTTGCTTTGGTGGGTTTTGGGAGAGAAGGACTTGGGCACTCCGTGTGCCCTAGCCATTGCATTTGGTGCATCGGTTTGAGTTCTCCACGCGATACGTGGAAGTTACAAGTTGAGAAGCTTATTACTCTTGGGTGCTTGGTGCCCTTGAGCTTGTTCCTCTTGGGTGCTTGGGCGCCCTAGACGGCTGGTGGTGTTCGGAGCTCAATCATTGTGGTGTAATGCTCCGGGCAAGCGTCGGGGTCTCCAATTAGGTTGTGGAGATCGCCCCGAGCAATTTGACGGGTTCCGGTGACCGCCCCCAAGGGTTGCCAAAGTGTTCGGGTTCGGTGACCGCCCCCAAGGGTTACCATTTGTACAGCTTTGGTGACCGCCCTCAAGGGTCCCTTAGTGGAATCACGGCATCTTGCATTGTGCGAGGGCGTGAGGAGATTATGGTGGCCCTAGTGGCTTCTTGGGGAGCATTGTGCCTCCACACCGCTCCAAACGGAGATTAGCATCCGCAAGGGTGTGAACTTCGGGATACATCGTCGTCTCCGCGTGCCTCGGTTATCTCTTACCCGATCCCCTTTACTTATGCACTTTACTTTGTGATAGACATATTGTTCTTTGTCATATATCTTGCTATCACATAGTTGCTTATCTTGCTTAGCATAAGTTGTTGGTGCACATAGGTGAGCCTAGTTGTTGTAGGTTTTGTGCTTGACAAATTAACCGCTAGGTTTATTCCGCATTTGTTCAAGCCTCTACCGTAATTATTTTAAAACGCCTATTCACCCCCCCTCTAGGCGACATCCACGATCTTTCACTATGGTTATAAATTGGTCCTAGAATGATGGGCATCCAAGTTGGGTATAATAAAACTATTATAGAAAGTGAATTGGATGCTATGATCAATTTGATGCTTGATAATTGTTTTGAGATATTAGGATGGTGATATTATAGTCATGCTAGTTAGGTGATTATGAATTTAAAGAATACTTGTGTTGAAGTTTGTGATTCCCGTAGCATGCACGTATGGTGAACTGCTTTGTGATGAAGTTGGACCACAATTTTATTTATTGATTGTCTTCCTTATGAGTGGCGGTCGGGGACGAGCGATGGTCTTTTCCTACCAATCTATCCCCCTAGGAGCATGCGCGTAGTACTTTGTTTTCAATGGCTTATAGATTTTTGCAATAAGTATATGAGTTCTTTATGACTGATGTTGAGCCCATGGATTATACGCACTCTCACCCTTCCACCATTGCTAGCCTCTCTTGTGTCGCGCAACTTTCACCGGTACCATACACCCACCATATACCTTCCTCAAAACAGCCACCATACCTACCTATTATGGCATTTCCATAGCCATTCCGAGATATATTGCCATGCAACTTTCCACCGTTCTGTTTATTATGACGTGCATCATCATTGTCATATTGCTTTTTGCATGATCATGTAGTTGACATCGTATTTGTGGCAAGGCCACCTTCATAATTTTCATACATGTCACTATTGATTCATTGCATATCCCGGTACACCACCAGAGGCATTAATATAGAGTCATATCTTGTTCTAAGTATTGAGTTGTAATCTTGAGTTATAAATAAATAAAAGTGTGACGATCTTCATTATTAGAGCATTATCCCAGTGAGGAAAGGATGATGGAGACTATGATTCCCCCACAAGTCGGGATGAGACTTCAGACTTTATAAAAAAAGGAAAAAAAAAAGAAAGGCCAAATAAAAAAAGGGAAAGGCCCAAGAAGAAAAAAAAAGAGGAAAAAGAAAAGAAAAAGAAAGAAAAAGAAAAAAATGAAATGAGAGAAAAAGAGAGAAGGGACAATGCTACTATCCTTTTTACCACACTTGTGCTGCAAAGTAGCACCATGATCTTCATGATAGAGAGTCTCCTATGTTGTCACTTTCATATACTAGTAGAAAATTTTCATTATAGAACTTGGCTTGTATATTCCAATGATGGGCTTCGTCAAAGAGCCCTAGGTCTTTGTGAGCAAGCGAGTTGGATGCACACCCACTTAGTTTCTTTTGTCGAGCTTTCATACATTTATAGCTCTAGTGCATCCGTTGCATGGCAATCCCTACTCACTCACATTGATATCTATTAATGGGCATCTCCATAGCCCGTTGATACGCCTAGTTGATCTGAGACTATCTTCTCCTTTTTGTCTTCTCCACAACCACCATTCTGTTCCACATATAGTGCTATGTCCATGGCTCACGCTCATGTATTGCGTGAAAGTTGAAATTTTTTAAGATTACTAAAGTATCAAACAATTGCTTGGCTTGTCATCGGGGTTGTGCATGATTAAATACTTTGTGTGATGAAGATAGAGCAACAACCAGACTATATGATTTTGTAGGGATAACTTTCTTTAGCCATGATATTTTGAGAAGACATGATTGCTTTGATTAGTATGCTTGAAGTATTAATATTTCTTATGTCAATATGAACTTTTATTTTGAATCATTTGGATCTGAACATTCATGCTAGAATAAAGAAAATTACATTGAGAATTATTCTAGGTAGCATTCCACATAAAAATTTATGTTTTATCATACATACTCGAGGACGAGCAGGAATTAAGCTTGGGGATGCTTGATACGTCTCCAACGTATCTATAATTTTTGATTGTTCCATGCTATTATATTACCCGCTTTGGATGTTTATGGGCTTTACTTTACACATTTATATCATTTTTGGGACTAACCCACTAACCGGAGGCCCAACCCGAATTGTTGTTTTTTTGCCTATTTCAGTATTTCGAAGAAAAGGAATATCAAACGGAGTCCAACCGGAATGAAACCTTCAGGAGCGATCTTTTTGGAACAAACGTGATCCAGAGGACTTGGAGTGGAAGTCAAGAAACAAGGGAGGCGGCCACGAGGGTGCCAGGCGTGCCCCCACCCTCGTGGGCCCCTCGGGCGTCCACCCACCTACTTCTTCCTCCTATATATACCCATGTACCCCGAAAACATCAGAAGCGACCACGAAACACTATTTCCACCGCCATAACCTTCTGTATCCGTGAGATCCCATCTTGGAGCCTTTGTCGGTGCTCCACCGGAGGGGGAATCGATCACGGAGGGCCTCTACATTATCTCCAAGGCCTCTCCGATGAGTCGTGAGTAGTTTACCACAGACCTTTGGGTCCATAGTTATTAGCTAGATGGCTTCTTCTCTCACTTTGAATCTCAATACAAAGTTCTCCTCGATCTTCTTTGATATCTATTTGATGTAACTCTTTTTGCGGTGTGTTTGTCGAGATCCGCTGAATTGTGGGTTTATGATCAAGTTTATCTATGAGAAATATTTGAATCTCTCTGAATTCTTTTATGTGTGATTAAGTTATCTTTGCAAGTCTCTTCGAATTATCAATTTGGTTTGGCCTACTAGATTGATCTTTCTTGCAATGGGAGAAGTGCTTAGATTTGGGTTCAATCTTGCGGTGTCCTTTCCTAGTGACAGCAGGGGCAACAAGGCATGTATTGTATTATTGCCATCGAGGATAAAAAGATGGGGTTTATATCATGTTGCATGAGTTTATCCCTCTACATCATGTCATCTTTCTTAATGCGTTACTCTGATCTTTATGAACTTAATACTCTAGATGCATGTTGGATGACGGTCGATGTGTGGAGTAATAGTAGTAGATGCAGAATCGTTTCAGTCTACTGGTCACGGACGTGATGCCTATATACATGATCATGCCTAGATAATCTCATAATTATTCGCTTTTCTATCAATTGCTCGACAGTAATTTCTTCACCCACCGTAATACTTATGCTATCTTGAGAGAAGCCACTAGTGAAACCTATGGCCCCCGGGTCTATCTCTTATCATATAAGCTTTCAATCTACTTTTATTTGCATCTCTAGTTTTCTAGTATATATCATAAAATACAAAAAAAATTATCTTATCATATTATCTCTATCAGATCTCACTTTCGCAAGTGGTCGTGAAGGGATTGACAACCCCTTTATTGCGTGGGTTGCAAGTTCTTGTTTGTTTGTGTAGGTGCATGGGACTTTTGAAGAGCCTCCTACTGGATTGATACCTTGGTTTCTCAAAAACTGAGGGAAATACTTACGCTACTATTGCTGCATCACCCTTTCCTCTTCAAGGAAAACCAACGCAAGCTCAAGACGTAGCATGCCGGTACTGCTGTTTTTTCCATGGCGTGACTTAGAGCGGCGCCACTGACGTCGACGCTTTGGCTGTATCTCAGGAGGTTTATCCTCGACTGGATCCTTCTCATTGTCGTCGTTGTTCTCTTTGGGTGTGTCCACCATGTATACGTCATACGAGGAGGTGGTTGTCCAGCACCCTGTAGGCGGTGGGTTTTGTGCCTGCTCCTCTCCGGCATCGTCGTCCATACCGCCGATGTCTTCGGAGTCGTAATCAAGCATATCGATTAAGTCTTCGACAGTGGCTATGCAGTGGGTGGTGGGTGGGAAGCGAAATTCTCCGTCATCAGCTTCCAATTCAAGCCGGATATAGTTCGACTAAGAGCCCCCGGATAAGGAGAGGGCTTTTAATGAGTTTAGCACATTGCCAAAAGGTGATTGCCGGAAGATGTCCGCAGAGCTGAAATCAACGATCGACGTCTGATCAGATTCGATGGGCGCGAATGTACGTGATTCAGAACCTATGGCCGGAGACGAATTCGAGGTTCCATTGACCCATGGCCCACTCGAGGTTGGATCTGTGTGCGGCTCTATCGCCGCTGAGTCTGCGACTTCCGCGGCGGGATTAAGCCTCCCGTCCTCGGACGACGCAATCTGCTCCGGATCTAGGGCTGATGTCTACTACACAACCTTCTTATTGTAGACGTTGTTGGGCCTCCAATTGCAGAGGTTTGTAGGACAGTAGCAAATTTCCCTCAAGTGGATGACCTAAGGTTTATCAATCCGTGGGAGGCGTACGATGAAGATGGTCTCTCTCAAGCAACCCTGCAACCAAATAACAAAGAGTCTCTTGTGTCCCCAACACACCCAATACAATGGTAAATTGTATAGGTGCACTAGTTCGGCGAAGAGATGGTGATACAAGTGCAATATGGATGGTAGATATGACTATTTGTAATCTGAAAATATAAAAACAGCAAGGTAACAAGTGGTAAAAGTGAGCGTAAACGGTATTGCAATGCTAGGAAACAAGGCCTAGGGTTCATACTTTCACTAGTGCAAGTTCTCTCAACAATAATAACATATCTGGATCATCTAACTATCCCTCAACATGCAACAAAGAGTTACTCCAAAGTCACTAATAGCAGAGAACAAACGAAGAGATTATTGTAGGGTACGAAACCACCTCAAAGTTATCCTTTCTGATCGATCTCTTCAAAAGTCCGTAGTAAAATAACACGAAGCTATTCTTTCCGTTTGATCTATCATAGAGTTCGTACTAGAATAACACCTTAAGACACAAATCAACCAAAACCCTAATGTCACCTAGATACTCCAATGTCACCTCAAGTATCCGTGGGTATGATTATACGATATGCATCACACAATCTCATATTCATCTATTCAACCAACACAAAGTACTTCAAAGAGTGCCCCAAAGTTTCTACCGGAGAATCAAGACGAAAATGTGTGCCAACCCCTATGCATAAGTTCATTGAACCCACAAGTTGATCACCAAAACATACATCAAGTAGATCACGTGAATATCCCATTGTCACCACAGATAAGCACATGCAAGACATACATCAAGTGTTCTCAAATCTTTAAAGACTTAATCCGATAAGATAACTTCAAAGGGAAAACTCAATCCATTACAAGAGAGTAGAGGGTGATAAACATCATCAGATCCAACTATAATAGCAAAATTCACGATACATCAAGATCGTGCCGAATCAAGAACACGAGAGAGAGAGAGATCAAACACATAGCTACTGGTACATACCCTCAGCCCCGAGGGTGAACTACTCCCTCCTCATCATGGAGAGCGCCGGGATGATGAAGACGTCCACTGGTGATGGATTTCCCCTCCGGCGGGGTGCCGGAACGGGCTCCCGAAAGGTTTTTGGTGGCTACAGAGGCTTGCGGCGGTGGAACTCCCAATCTAGGTTATTTTCCGGAGGTTTCTCTATTTATAGGAATTTTTGGCATAGGTCTCACATCAGGGGGGTCTCCAGGCCATCCACGAGGCAGGGGGCGCACCCCCCACCCTCGTGGGCAGCCCGGGACTCTTCTGGCCCATCTCTTTCACTCCAGGGGCTTCTTTTGGTCCATAAAAAATCATTAAAAATTGGCACGTCAATTGGACTCCATTTGGTATTCCTTTTCTGTAGAACTCAAAAACAAGGAGATAACAGAAACTGGCACTGGGCTCTAGGTTAATAGGTTAGTCCCAAAAATCATATAAAACATCCTAGATGGATAATGTAATAGCATGGAACAATCAAAAATTATATATACGTTGGAGACGTATCAAGGGCCAGAGCGGGTACAGGCGTTATCCCATGAGTGCGGCCCGATGACAGATTTAGGTCATGTTCATCGAGGCGGCAGGGAGAGGCTGGCAAGGGCTCGAATCTGTCGAAGATCAAGGCTCCGCGGGTATCGGCAATGTAATTCAAGCTTCCAAACCTGACCTGATGGCCAGGGGCCTAGCTGTCGATCTGCTCCAGATTGCCAAGCGAATTGGCCCGCAGTGTGAAGCCGCCGAATACGAAGATCTGTCCTGGGAGAAAAACCTTCCCCTGGACTGCATTGTTGTAGATGATTGAAGGAACCTACATGTCTGAATCATCAAGCCTGTCTTCCACGCCAAGGAGAGTCTCATCCAAACACGGGAGGAAGTCTTCTGTCTTGTATCTTCATAGCCCAACAATCCGGCTCATATTAATAATCCGAGCTGTCCGAGGACCCCAGGACTCCCTCACCGCCCAACGAGCGCCATAGTGCTTTCAGTTCGATCTCGCCCGCAAGATCTATCTCGCTGGCACTTTTTTACCGTGCTGTCAAATATCCAGCCATTCGTTTCTCTTGGCGTTCTGCTCTCATGCTTTAGTCGATGACAGGTGGGGCTCCTTTGCCCACGGACCCATCTTACGGTGTGCGTCCCGTATGTACGTGTCGTCTGTCTTCGGTGAAAAAATATTGACCGTGACGGTCGTGGGCGACATGGGTGGGTCGAGTTTGCTGAAACCCTATCAACCAATCCTCCATGCTCCTCGAGCCCCGTGTCCCTCCTTCCCCGCTCTCCAACCCTACGCTTCCCCGTGCAGCCGCCGATTTTTTGTCGAAAGAGACCCTCTATCCACTGGAATTGACAAAAGAGACCCCTTGCGGACGAAATTGACAAAAGAGACCCCCTCACTACTGGCGGCAGGCGCGGCAGGCGACACGTGTCACCTGCCGCCGCGCCGTGAGGCGGCGGGCCCGGCCGCCACAACAGGAGGCGGCAGCCCGGTGTATAACGGTCCAGCCTGCGCGACAGGCGGGCGCGCCAGCGGGCCCGCCGCCACCGGGTGGCGGCCGCCTCTGCCGCTGTCGCTGCTCGGCCGACAAGGCCTGCTGCGCGCGGGCCCCGCTGGTGGGCCACGCCGCCACTAGCTGAGGCAGCAGGACCTGTGCTGCTGCACGCGCTGACGATCTTGTTGTGGCGCTGATTTCGAGGCGCGATGTGACTCGGACGCGCGGGAAATTTTGGTTCTTTCGCCCGGGAATCCTGCCTTTGCTTCTTTGCTTCTTTTGCCTCAGCGCACTGGAAATCCGAGGCTACGCGAAACTGTTCTGCCAACACTACAGGGATCGTAAATATCGCCGCTTAATTTTCTCGCCATCATTTATCGTCTGAGCTTATAAAAGGAGGCACCGAGGCTCTCGTCCAGCCATCCTAGAAATCGCCAGTGCGCAAAGTGTGTAACACATTTTTTCAGTCGGTATGAGTTTGCCTTGCTCGGATCAAAGCATTAGGCCGAGGAAAATGAAGAATGCAAGTTTGCCTCCTGGGGTGGCAGTCCTGCGGTGTTGGTGTGGCGATCTTTGCAAGGTGAAGGAGGTGACGGATTTTTCAGATTGGTTGGGCATGAAGTTTTTCATGTGCGCCAATTATGAGGAAGATCCTGTCGTAGCTATTTCAGAGTACGACAAGCCTCCGGTATGCTTTAACCATCACTAATAGATATTGTTGGTATTTTCATTGATTATTTAGTAACATTCTTGTTTCTTGTTGTAGTCTCCTCCGCCTCTGTGCATGTACTATCATTGGATTGACACGGAGAAGCCGGCTTGGGCAGTGACTGAGATTCGTGAAAGAAGTCGCCGTGCGTGGAATAGTTTATTTGCGGAAGAGCGACGCGAGAAGGCGGAAGCTGAGGAGAAAGCAGAGCAAGAGAGAGAGTTAAAAGAATACTATGCTGAGCAACACCGTTTTTTTGAGGAAATGGGAAAGAAAAACAGGGAGGAGGCTCGTCGCATGGAGGAGCAGGAACGACAGCGAAAGGAGGCTCGTGAGGCAGAGAGGCAGAGAAAGAAAGAAAGGGCTCGTCAGGCCAAGGCAGCAGAAGAAGCCGGCGATGGAAAAGGAAAATATCCACGCTGGACTCAGTAGATTCCTGTGGTAGTATTTAAAATTTCGCAATCATTTGTATCTTTATTTCTGCACTTTAATTTAGCTTTATTTCAGGAGTTAAATGTAGGTATATTCCTACAATGTATCTTATTTTCAGTTGTGCCGTGTCGTAATGGAAAAAAATATAGTTTAAGAATAAAGAAGTGGCATTTTCTTTCCCTCCACTAACATCGAACATCATGCAACAACTACAAAATAAAATTAAGATAGAACATAATGCCCTACAATAACAGAGTACAAACTAATAATGCAAGTACATCCGAATTAAACGGTAGAACTGGAATAAAACTACATGAAGGCATCATCGTCATCCTCCATCGATGCAGAACTCTTGCCCTTGGAGGATGTAGAACTCTTACCCTTGGACGATGCAGAACTCTTGCTCTTCGAGGATGCAGTACTCTTGCCCTTAGACGATGCAGAACTCTTGCCCTTTGACGATGCAGCACCCGGAAGCGGCGGCATGAAGATATCATCTTCATCCTCGCTCTCCTCAGTCCATAAAAATGGATGCTTTTCTGCAGTCCTTCTGAAAGTTTCACTCTTCGGCTCCACTACATTCTTCCACCTTGCACGCAACCTAAGAAGTTCTTTACGTACCTCCTCATAGGTCCTTTCAGGCCACCCAGACCTACGTAATTGGTGAGCCAACTCATTCATTATGGTGTCACTACCGGTGAGTTCGTCCCATGGAACTATCCTATTGTCCATCCTGAAATCGGTAGCTAGCCTCAGAAGAGTCCTGCTCATCCCAGGGTGAAAACTACGATCGAAAGGATAATGGGACATCTCGACTACACTACACTCGAATGCTTATCCACCTCCGTCTGAAGGGGGTTTTATAGGTAGAGAGGAGAAAAAGGGGGGGAAAGAACGAGTGCAGTATGGCGGGAACATATGGCGGGAAACGAGTGGCGGGAAGATATGGCGGGAAGGGGTTGGCGGGAAACGGGTGGTGGAACATATGGCGGGAAACGAGTGGCGGGAAGATATGGCGGGAAGGGGTTGGCGGAAAACGGGTGGCGGAACATATGGAGGGAAAGCGTAGGCGGGAAAATATTGAGGGGAAAGCGTTGCCTGAAAATATATTTTTTTCAATGTCTAAGACGGGCAATGGTTGCACAGTATTCATCAGCCAAAATATTAAAAAAATCATTTCGGCCTAACATAAGCAAAAGAGTGGAGCGGGATAGTATGGCGGGAGATATAGGCGGGAAAAATTATTCCTGACTGGTGCATTTTTATTTCAGCAAACATAGATGTTCAAATCGAAAAGTCTGATACACACATATATAGATACAATGGGTCGCGCACGTGCATAGATGAATCACCCTACTTAACGACGACCACCTGGCCTTTCCTTACGACCGGAAGGCGACAAGCGATTAGGTGGCCTGGTCACACGAAGACCTCGGCCATACTCCAATTCGGCTTCATGTGTCTGCGAGTCCTGCGTAGGTGGTGGAGTCGCGAATCCTTGTTGCGAACCTGAAGCGTAATTGTAGGCGTATGGTTGTGACTCCGGGGGGATAAAAGATGGGCCAATAACATCCCCTCCGAAGAACTCTGTAACTAATGATGTAACCGTGTCGCCAAGATCATGTGATGCTCCCCGGAGGCCTGTGTTGACGCTATGATCATGTGATGCTCCCCGGAGGCCTGTGTTGACGACGCGTTGGGTGTTCTCATCGCCCCAATTAACATCAGGTGTGTCCTGCACATAGAAACATTTTAAATAAACTGTTAGAGGATAATAAATGATATCATTGTAAATGCATTGAAATGTAAACATGACTACCTGAGCATATCCCTCTCCTATCTTTGTCGGCCATTGTACTTGTGTTGGTTTAAATCTGGTACACGAGTCTCCTCGGGCATGGGGATCCCTCGCGAGAGAAAGCGGCTGAGATCCCTCACCTTGGGTGTATGCATCATATCCTGTATCGCATATGGGTTAGGGGAAAAAACTGCTCGGGCATCGAATCCAAGCCCGTGCCATGGTCTGAGATGTCCGCCCGACGCGAAGCTGCATCGAAGAAGAGCGATGCAGTGGCAGAGATGAGTCATGTCGTGGCAATGTCGTTCTAGTACTCGGACCCTCCCCCCATTGCTCATGGCTCGTACGCGCCTCGCTCGGTCTGGACGACGGTGCCGCACTCGGTCTGGCTGACCTCGCTACCGGCATGTATGCTCCAGTGGCAACGTCGTCGCCTCTACCGCATCTGAACTTCTTTGCCACGAATTGTTGCAAAAGTTTCTGGAATGTCTTGCGATATGGGCCCTGGGCCGGCATGCTATCCGTAGCCATCTGCCCTACTTCGTTGACATTTTCAAGCTGAACAATATTTGGATGTTATTTAGTTCAAATGATTATGAAATGATGGACCTAAAAAAGTTACAAGTGATTACCATCTGGTCACGATAGTAAGCTGCAGGCAACTCAACATGTCTCCGCGCCTGCTCCTCTTGTGTGAGATGTGTTGGTATAGTAGCTGGCTGACTGGCCAGGCTAGCACATGTGTTCATGCAGTACCACTGCTTGTACGCGTGATCTGTACTTCCATCGTACGGTCCGCAAAATTAAATAATTACATAAACCGTTGTGATGAAAGCAAAGCATCTTCTCGCATCGTATGATCATCATCGTAAAAAAATAATGTACATGAAATATACCTAAGTTGACGCACTATATCTGCTAGCGCTTCATTTTCCCACTTATGTACCCATTCACTGGTCTCTTCCCTCCAATCGTATAAACTCCAACCCCTGCCCATATTGGTTAGCCTGCAAATTATGTAACAAAGTGTGAGTTTAGTAAATTAAAAATGACACTAACTATTTAGGGATGTCACATCTTACTTATGTGTTTCCTCGTCGATACGTCTGGGAAAAGGTGGTGGAATTTCTTGATAGAGACCGAACTGTCTCATTACACGCTCTGGGTTGTAAGGTTCAACACACCACAGGAACAATAAGTTGCAGCGAGTCAGCCAGAATCCACTATCGGTCAACATGCCTGGTGTGAAGTGTCGAGCATCAAAGACCAATTTTAGCTGGTCCTGAGTCCACGGGTTCCATGTGACTTCTGCCTCATCAAGTATCTCAAACTGTTGGTGGTACATAGGGTAACAATTTTTCGCAATATCTGGAGACCAACGTTTCCGTGCCTTTGTCCACCTGGTGGCCATAGTTGCGCTAGCACCCTCGCCAAAGTCGTATGGGTATATGGGTTGTACTATACGAGGTCGTCCTACAGGGAGGTATTCCCAGGACCACAACTGTAGAAACTCATAGGCGACACAAAGTAATGGAGCTTTTTGTGCGAAAGAGGTTTTTTGCGTGGCATCACACAAACCTCTGTATGTATTTTGGCTGCTCGGGTAAAGGTTCATCTACCATATTCTCTGCAATGTAGATGAGACCAGGGACAACAACATCCCCATGTGAATTTGGAAATAGATTCCCGAGGAGCCATAACAAATACGCAAACAGATGTCTTTTTCTCGTCTCCTCATTGGCGAAGCTAGATAAATGAAGAAAGTTATCACAAAGCCAGACAAGTGGGATGCCCCGAGGGTTACCAGTACGATGTGATTCTGGCATTTCCATCCCAAGACGGGCTGCTATATCTAATGTCCAAGATGGAGACACTCGTGGAGAGACTATCGGCTCACCTCTAATTGGTAGAGCAGTGATCATAGAAACATCTTTTAGTGTAGGTGCAAGCTCCCCAAAATGAAAGTGAAAGGTGTGGGTTTCAGGTCTCCACCGGTCAACGAGGGATGTCAAAAGGGATGGGTCCGAACGTACTTGGTCGTCGCATGATGTGAGCCTAGCAAAACCTTGTAGTCCATAAGCGTCAAGGTGAGCAAGGTAATGATTGTGTGTTGGCCATGTTTTCTTTATGGTTCGAAGTCTGAAAGGTCGATAATCATGCTTAGTATTTGGTTTCAAAAATAGGTGACAACGGTGGCCGGCGTCATGGGGCCCCTGCAAAAGCACTGGCACTTCACCCATAACCTGCACACAAACATACACATATAAATTATGAGGAAGACGGAAATACAAATGCAAATCAAAATTAACTTAAAAATACAAAGAGATACGATTTACATTAATTATCTGAAATTAACATCAGGAGTACAATAATACAAAGAGAATCAATTTAAATTTAATATAAGTACACATAATGAGTAGAAATAAAAATAGACATGGCGAGTACATATATATCAACATCAGTTGTTGTTGGCTCGATACGGGCAGTCTTTGCGTGAATGTCCAGGACACCTGCAAACGCGGCATCGCCTTGGTTCTCCCATCTGGCTATGGTCCATGTCATTGCGATGACGCCTAGACTGACGTCGTCCCTTTGCGGTTCTCATCAAGTCGGTGTTCGGAACCCATTTCGGCCCATCTGGCCACAACATTTTGTAGTTCATATCAATGCCCCAAGCCCAGAACTCACCGTTCCGAGTGTTGTACAGATTGTACATGTTGAAGTACGGCGATATGTATGGCTCGACGCTGATTTTTTGAACAGCAGCCGCCCGGAGCACATGACTGCAAGGGTAGCCCTCAAGCTTGGGATTGTTACAAGTGCACTCACAGGAGGTTGAGCCAAGGGTGACAGCTTGCTTTTTTGATCCTCTGTGGTGACTCTTGACGTACTTGGCTCGCACATTGACCTCCCACTTATTCCTAAGTGCGTCCACTTTCCTGCAGCCATGACTTTGGGACTTCTTTGCTTTCTCGTCCAGATGTCTTTGCATCTTCTCGGACCATGGCTTGTTCAATTCAACTTGTGCTTTGGCGACGGTGACCCTGTCTGCAAAGTATGACAGGGTCCGGTTCCAAGTTTCTTCAATTAGGGCAGTGATAGGCAGTGCTCGCACCCCTTTAAGAACACCATTGTACACCTCTGACATGTTGTTGGTCATTATTCCATACCGAGCCCCGGTGTCGTGAGCCTGCGCCCACTTCTCCAAATGAGGGAAATTCTCGGTGATCCACTGGCTCAAATTTATGGCCGTCCTACGACCCCTCCGGTCTTCTCTCTGCGGCAAGGCCGCGCGGTCGATCTCACCATTGATACCTGCCCATATCGCATTCATTTTGGCTTCAGTTTTTTGCATGCACATCCTCTTGAATAACTTGAACCAATCCTTGTTTTTGAATTTGGAGTAAAAGTTTGCTGCCAAATGCCTCATGCACCACCATCCCTCTAGATCGGGCCAGCCCCACTCTTCTTCTGACGCCTTAATTATTTCAAGAGCGCTTAATAATCCAGTGTTGCGATCAGAAATGATGCAAACACCTTCACGCTCTTTCACGACACCAATCTTCACGCAGCTCAGGAACCATAACCAGCTATCTTTGTTCTCGCTCTCGACCAATGCATATGCAATAGGAAGAAGCTGATTATTTGCATCCGCTGCAATCGCCACCAATAGTGTGCCCTTGTACTTTCCAGTGAGAAAGGTATCATCAACAGATAATACCGGGCGACAGTGCCTGAAGGCTTGTATAGTCTGGGCGAATGCCCAGAATAAGCGGTCCAGGATTAGCTCACCCGGGTTCATTGGGTTTGGACGTTCTCTCCGCCAAACTTGAGTCCCCCTATTAGCACTTGCTATTTGATGAAGCATTCTAGGGGCATAAGAATATGCCTCCTCATAGGTACCATACAAGTTCTTGAATATATTTTCCTTCGCACGCCTAGCCTTGCTATAGCTAACAGGGAATCCAATTAGATCCTCTGCATCTTTTTGCAGAGCCCTAACACTAATGTTGAGACTTCCCTGCACAATTGTTTCCATCGTCTGTGCCACAAATTTTGCTGTCACATTGCAGTGATCTGAAAGAGTCCCAGTTTGCTCACAGGTATGCTCCACTATTTTTGTGATATGCCATGACTGACATACCCCAGGCTTCAGTCTAGCGAGAACTCTTCCGCGGCAACCTTTCGCGGTGTGGATGCATATGACCTTCAACTCTTTTTTATCAGACTGCTTCACTCTATGCTGGCGGTGGATGCCGATTGCATAGCTACCCATTGCCTGGTAAGCAGACTTCTTATCTGGGAAAACTTGCCCAACCTCCAGGCTTCCCGCTCCTAGGCCGGAAGCAGTGTGAAATTCGTTGGTGATGCTCATATCCTGTAAAAACCCAGGTTGCAGTGCCGCCGCGACCGCCTTTTGAGGAGGAACATCTTCTTCTCCGCTTGACTCGGAAGACGCAGAAGAATGATCATCATCATCAAGCGCCTTCGGCAATCCCTCCACGTGTTCGCTCATGTCAACGGCCGCTGACCAATATCCTGTGTCATACAGGCTGGCGCCGTCGGTTCCGATGGGCCGATGCTAGGGGCTGATGTGATGGCCAACTCGACCTCACCACCCCTGCTACTGCATCCGGCAACATCAGTGACTGAAATGAACTCCACATACACCATCGGCTGACCATACATTGAGTTATTGGGATTGCTTGCAAACCTCATGTACGACCCCCACGACCGATCACCTGTGACAGGCCGCAAACCCCAACGGGCAACTGTCCCATCATTTCCTCCGTCAACGACGAAGGCCTCCATTGTCATTTTTTTTTCCTGCATCACTGGGCCAAACACCGCTCGGATGCACCTTCTAACAGCTGCGTAACCCACGTTGACCATGTCTCTCACCACTACTGTAGTCGACTCGCAGAAGGACACATCCACCCCGCATGGACCGTCGCGTAAGACGTTCCCATAGTACACTACTAAATTTTCCATAGTACCTAACCAGCATACATGTTTATATTTCAAATAATTAGTAACTAAACATTTAGTAATGATGACAACATTTACATATCTTATGACTAAAATAATAACCGTATTTTCGTTATAAATATTCGGTTTGTTTTTAGAATCATTTGCTTAGACTTTAAAGGGTTGTTTGGTTAACGGGTATTTAAAAATCTATTTTTCTCAAACTTGTCTACGAGCGTAACAAACTAAAACTCCGTTTTCTTTTCTCTAACTACCCCAAAAATATCCTAAAATAGTTCTCGTAACATGCAAAAACTTAGCTTCTGGAAAAACAACTATTACGATAATAACATCCTAAAATATCCTAAAACTCGCTATCCAAACAACCACTAAACATAATATTACAATAATAACATTTAAATATCATATGAGTAAAATATCTAATTTCTTCCGGCATGATATAATGTTTTTCATATAATACGATAAAATTCATTTATTTACAAATAATAATATTTGCAGCGGCATGACAGTACATCAATATAAAAAATATTAACAAAATTACGGCGTCATTTTATACCCATGTTATGACAAAACCCATGGTAATTACTCGCTATCCAAACAATCAGTAAACATAATAGTACGATAATAACATTTTAATATCATATGAGTAACATTTAATTTCTTTCGGCTTTAACTAATTTTTTTTCACATGATACGATAACAATCATTTATCTACAAATAATAATATTTGCAGCAGCATGCACATTATTCACAATAGTACATCAATACAAAAAATATTAACAAAATTACAGTGTCATTTTTCACCTTACCTCCAATATGATGCAATTAAGCGTTAAAATAGTTCCAATAAATATCCGTCGCCAGTACTATATGAACCTCGTCAACCTATTATCACATTAACAAAAATATTACACACGGATTTTTCTTCCTGCTAACAAAAGTATGAAAATAGCACTTCCATGTATGTGTTCATCACCTCAAAATGGGACAGCGAAAATGGAATCACAATTTCTTCAATCACGTCTTCTCCTCCTTATTTGCTACTAAGATGAATTATTTTACCTAATTACATACATCATTAAGTACATTAGCACCTAATCTTAACATATAAAATTTAGATTATTGCGACATAACAAAGTAGACCTACGGTTTCCTAAATATAGACTTATTAATAAACATACCACATAAAATAACATACCACATGAAATAACATACCGCATGCAATAAACACTTACAGTACAATTTTTTCTTAATTACCGTATTAAGATTTCCCGCATGTCAATACTAATGGACGCACCTAACATTGATGCAACATCTTCAACTTCTAAGCATGTCAACATCTTTAAATGCTACATCTCTCGTCTGAAATTATTTCTAACCTCTAAGCACTACCATCACATAGCTAATAACGAGCTAAAGGACGAACTAATTACCACCCTGCATACATAAATAAATAAATGTATTGCAAAGCTCATACCTTGATCTTCAACTTCGTAGTTCACTTTGCACGGCTATTCCTACTACAGAAACTCCAAATGACTTCTCCAAGTGCGGAAATAATGCCTAAAGCAACATTGAATACACACTTAGGAACTAATCAAATAGAATAAAAACATCATGCATGCGAATGAAACCAACAAAAATGGATAGATCTTACCTTAATCTATCTTTTCTTCAACTTCATCATCCTCAAAATCCAACTCTAAATCGCCCTAAATCACGAGTGAAAGTGCTTTCTTTTCTCTCTGTACTTAGAGACTTAGAGAGCAAAGGAGAGGAACGAGGGACTTAGAGAGCAAAGGAGAGGAACGAGGTTCCGGAGTGCTTGCGCACGGAGCTGAAGAATGGTATATAAAAGGGAGAGGATCCCTGTAGTGTCGGCAGCCTCGGATTCCCGCGCGTGAAAATTATCAGCATGCAAGGAGCAAAAGCAAAGCAACAAGCCAGAGCGATTCCCGCCGTGAAATTCGTCGTCGTTTGCCGCGCGTAGGAATCAGCAAAAGCAACAACAATCAGCGCGTGATTCCCGCCCCGCCAGTTTTCGCGCGTGCGAATCTGTGCCCGAACCTCGCATTCCGTGCATATGCAGCGTGCAGCAGCTGCTGTCGGCAGGGGCGGCCGCCTCAGCCAGTGGCGGCGTGGCCCGCTGGCGGGGCCCGCACGCAGCAGGGCTGTCGGCCAGCAGCGACAGCGCCGGGGCGGCCGCTGACCCGGTGGCGGCTGGGCCCACCTGGCCCGCCCCGTTCCGTCGCGCTGCAGATTCCGTTTCGCTCGCGTGGCCGCGGCGTGGCCGCCTCCTGCGGTGGCGGCCGGGCCCGCCGCCTCCTGGCGTGGCGGCAGGTGCCACGTGTCGCCTGCCGCACCTGCCGCCACCGCTGAGGGGGTCCTTTTTGTCAAAATGATCCGTAGGTAGTCTTTTTTGTCAATAGCGTTCGGCAGAGGGTCCTTTTGGACAAAAAATCGCAGCCGCCGCCTCCCCATCCCCGCTCTCTCCGCCCCGCCCAGAGTCCTTCCCTCCCCCTTGAGGCTGGTCGTAATGGTAGTATCATAGCTAGTATCATGCATGCCAACTAGGCAATTTTGATGAGGTGTCATAGCATTAAATGAAGAAAGTGAGGGTATAGTATCATATCATGATACCGTATCATATTAAATGCTATGCTACTTTGTGTCATGCATGGCAATAAATAGAGTACAATATGATACTAATACATGATACTATGCATTAGGGAGGTAGTATCATACACTAGTATCACATGATACTAGTGTATGATACTCCCCATTACAACCAGCCTGAGGAGCCCCCATCCTTACCCCGCGCAGGAGTTCAGTGGTGGGGTAGGAGCGGATCGACGACGGCGAGGATGAGAGATCGAGGAGGGAGGGTGACGCCGGCCAGCCGCTGCCTCAACACCGGCTCGTGTGGAAGCGCTGGATAGCGGCAAGAAGGAACCATCTCTCTGCTTCTTTCTCTATTCCCCGCAAGCGGCACCTCCTCACCTTCTCGACGCACCATGATTCTGAATCGGGCGCGGGATTCATGGTCGGTGTGGAGGAGCAGGGGAGGGTGGGGAGGAGATGCGAGGAAGGAGTGGTCAGGTGATGGTGGAATGGAACCGGCCATCACTGCCTACCGCTGCTTTCCCGTTGTCGTGCCCCATCCCCAATCTTCGCTGCACATCTATCTTTCTCTTCTATTTTCTTGCCGCTTGATTTGCCTGGTTCTTTGATAATCTGATTTCGATTTCTCAATTTATCTTTTTTCTATAAGATGTGTGCAGATCGAATGAAGAAGACAAGAGCAAGACTGAAGAACAAGGTGAGCTATCTCTCTCTCTCTCTCTCAGCTGCCTATATTGTTGGTGTACGTGTAGGTAAAACACGAAACCTCGTTGATTACTCATGCCCTCTTGTTTCTGTCACTCAGCAAATTTGGGCAGAGGTAGGGGAAAGCGAGGGTCAGAAGAGCAAGGTCTTGCCAGAATTTCAGAGATAGAAAATGGAATACTTGGAGGTGTACTGCAGGAAGGTGGACAAAGCCAATCAGACCAGGGTCAAGCTGCAGCAGTCTGTGGCCACTAAAGATGTTGAGGTTGCACTGTTAGTGGCTACTCTAGGGGAGCACAAGTTGTATCTCAAGGTATGCATGCTAATCATCGTCATGATGATTCACTAATTGGGTTGGTTGTATGTTGACTTCCTGAGTGGTTGCTTGGCTCCCTCGAGATGATGGAATCTGGCTGTTGTTGGTAACATGCACGATTCACATTGTGGATTGCTAGTAAATAGGGCTTGGCGATGCCTGAATGCTTTTTTTGTCAAAAAATTAGCTACTGGCTTGTACTAAACCTCTAGGCAATACAACCTTACTTTAATCTTTTTAGTAGGATGCTTTTGTCAATTTCTCAGCACTTGCGCATAAAGACAAGAGCTACATGTCGCTCAAGGAACAACTTGCCACTGTCGTTCCTGTGCCTGACAACCTGAAATGCAAGACAGAAGAAATGATCAGGCAGTATTGCGATATTCGATCACAGATTGGGAAGATATGCTCTGAGTTAAGTGAGCATAATGATCAGGGTGATAATGTAAACAGTCCAGCTGCTGATGAATATGATTTGTCGGCAAGGAAGTTTAATAGCTACCAAGCACAACTTCGTGCTCTACAAAGATAAGGTAAACCGTCCTGAATAAGCTAGCTAATCTGAAACCTTCAGCTGCCTTTCAAAATATTTTGTTTCTTGCGCTACTTGTAAATAAATAGAACTAGCAGCTGCTAGGAAGCCTTGAGTATTCAGGAATAGTTCAACTCAGAGGAAAAAAACCTTAGATTTTGCGGTATATACTTTCTATAAAGTGGCAAGATGATTAATTTGCTAAGCTAGACACTGAATGTAAATTGTATCAACTGCCTAGGATTGCGGGTTATCTAATTTAAGTTACTTTAGAATTGAGTGTTGACTGGAAATGTTTCCTTGTTTGCAATATTTTCAGTCTGATAGACTTCACAAAGTTCTGAAATATGTAAATGAAGTGCATTCTTTATGTGGTCTGGAATTGATTTCGCAAAGACTGTAAACGGAATTCATCCCGGTCTACATCAGAATGGTGTTGAGCAGTCCAGAAACATCAGGAATGGCACACTGGAAGGCCTTGGTAGCACAATATCTAATCTTAAAGCACAAAGAAAATCTAGAATCAATACGGTACTCTCAAGGTTCTTTTGTTCTCGGTTTTTTGATATATGAGTTCTGCATAATACATTCTCAAGCAGTCAATTGCATATAGATGAGAGACACAATTGAATCATTATGTCACCTTGGAAGTCAATGGACTCTTATGAAGAGGAGAAGAGACAATTCAGCAAAGTAATAAGCATTCTCATATCACCATAAGAGGAATCACATTTGCTGGTGTTCTTTCCTAGGAAACAATCGGGAAGGTTTTATCGATCGCCTTTTGTTTTTCTTTAATACTCTTTTTTGTTGCTTACCTTGATCTTTTTTTTATAATTTCAGTGTTGATTTCTTATGTAGATGGAGGCTGAGGTTGAGACGCTAACAGAACTTAAAACGAACATACGGGAAGAACTTGTCACGAAGAGAAGGACCAAATTAGAACGTATATGGGAGAATTCACACATAGAACTTGACCTCAGCATAGTCCACTGAGCAAACCAACGCTTTGATTGATTTTGGTTGTACTTTATGCATCTTGCTCAAGTACTATCTTTACAAGTGGTAGTTTTCTTACAAATTGTGACTCTTGCCCATGCTCCATTCAGGCACTATTGACCCTTCTGGCTCCTCTCGAATATCGAGTCACAAATATTGAAAGCAAAAGAAGAGTCACTAAGTCGAAACGATATTATGGACATGATATATAAATGAATTGCTGCTTGTGATGAAGAGGCTTGGCTTGAAGCATATATCCAAGTAGTTTTAGGCTATTTACTTTGGGATTACAATGCTCAAATACTGAGCATAGCATGTGCACTTGTTGCACTGACTAACCTGCCCGTATGCATTTTTGTAGATAATTCTGTGGTTCCCTAAATATGAAAAATAACACCAAAGCTATTTTGCAGGACTCAACGAGGTATAGTTTTGGAAGGGATGCTCATATGTAAACCTTAAAAAGGCAAAAAAGGCATGGATTTTGGTCACTAAAATTCAAGGTAGGTTTTAATTCCAATGCTGGAGAACTATTCATGTATTTCAGTCGTAAGACCAATATCTTTCCCAGCTATGGTGGGCAACCTGATAAACGTACCTTTGTTTGGGAAAATGCAAGAAATGAGCCACTCCTATATCATGGGGTATGCCTACAATCTAATGAACAATGTAACCATTTATCTTTTGTTTCTTCGATTAATTGACTCATATACGTATATGTTTAGCGATACACTGATTCAGAATATTCAGATATAATATTTTCTTAGTCATTTGCAATTTTGCATAGCTGTGATTCTCAAGTAGTCTATTTCTATCAGGATTCATCTATGAAGTCTGAGAAAGTAGTCTATTTCTATCATGTCACAGAAAAAACAAGTGTGATAATAGGGAGAAGGATAACGCTCTTCTCGTGATGACCACAAGGTTTGTTCCTTTTGTTAATTGATTTTGCTGACTCAAAACGATACTTCTTGCTTTATTGTATGATCGACTTCGTCAATTAATTTTTCCTTTCAGTTATCTAGCATTCCTGATTTTATATACTTATCTAAATTTAATTTTGACCCGAAGTGCTATGGTCAATACGTGCATAGAGTGTTTCTTTTATCTATTATAAAGATAACACAATAGGTCAATCACCAACTTTTATCTGTTGCTGCATGTTTTTAATTCATGCAATGGAGGATTGTTTGTCATGTTTTACATTCAGTAGCTTTTTATGTATTTTATGTATTAGACGCAAGAAATCAACTAATACAGGAAATTTTACAAAGAGAATTTATGGCCGCATTTTGAAAACTCTTATATATTTTGAAAGATGTTTGCCTAAATTTTGGTTATTAAAAGGCTCATGAGTATTGCCAAATTACTAAGCATTTATTTTCAAATAACTCTGAATTTGAAATGGGATCTTTGTTGCATGGTACCTTTGCTCCTGTGCTAACTCAAGTTGTCTTCTGGTTGATGAGGTAGATGCTGATGTCTACTACACAACCTTTTTATTGTAGACGTTGTTGGGCCTCCAAGTGCAGAGGTTTGTAGGACAGTAGCAAATTTTCCTCAAGTGGATGACCTAAGGTTTATCAATCCATGGGAGGCGTAGGATGAAGATGGTCTTTCTCAAACAACCATGCAACCAAATAACAAAGAGTCTCTTGTGTCCCCAACACACCCAATACAATGGTAAATTGTATAGGTGCACTAGTTCGGCGAAGAGATGGTGATACAAGTGCAATATGGATGGTAGATATAGGTTTTTGTAATCTGAAATCTATTCTATTTATATATATAAAGTAAATGATGGGCTAACCAGAAAATAAATAAATATACTAGAAATTACCACAAAAATTAGAAATATCCGACCATTCATTCAATAGATATAACTTTTTTAGCCATTAGATTATATTAACTGGGAAATAATTACCCACCATTGCCATTATAATAGAATAGTTTGTCTATTTTTTCCTCTTAAAAAGGCAAAACATGCGGTGGTTAAATCTGATGGACTTTCATTTAATTAGATCTAAGCAATTTCCTCAAAGAAAAATTAAGCAGATGAGTTTTCAATACCTAGAACCTAGGTATGCCCATGTGCCCCGTTTCCTTCGTCCCAGCCTCCCCTGCCGCAATCGCCTTGCCTCCTATGACCTACGAAGCACCTTGCCCATCATCACCAATAATCAATGATCTCAAGAAGACATATATATGTATGTAGTAGGAGACTAGAGGGGAGCGATGGGAAACCCTAGCAACGCCCGAATATCCAGCCTGTGCCCACGAATCCATGATCAGAAGAAGACAGACATACGCACTCGGAAGAAGCATGCATACATGGATACTTGACCCTGAATTGGCCAGATCCCCAACAAAACAAGGTGCGCATTGATCTAAACTTCACCTGTTGCTTGCGTATATGGCAGGAAGGCTCACCCAAAAAGACTTGTTGGTGAAAAATCTGATCGTTGAATTCTAGCGGATACGACATCCTGGGAAGAGCCCCCGCGTCGTCCCAGCGGGCGACACGGGCGGCGACCCCACCGCAGCTCCTCTAGCCCCCATCTACTCCCTCTCCCCCCCGCCGCCGCCGGCGCGGCGCCGCCAGGGCAAAGCCCCGGGTGGTGGTCGGCGGCGGCGGGTGCTCGCGCCTCGCCTGGGTTCGGCGCCCCCCTCCCTTTCTCCTCAAGTAGCGGCTCGCGTCCTCGACCTAGCTTGCGGCGCCGCCGGTGGGATCCGTCCCGCGCACGTCGCCTTCGCGCCTCGGCCCCAGTTCGCGTGGTGCTGCTGCCAGCGTGCAGCAGCGCCCTGCTAGATCTCCTGCTACGGGTCGCCGGCGGGAGCCCTCCCAGCTGCACCTCCGGTGGCTGGCGGCCGGATCTGGTTCTCCTGGTCCCGGATCTGTTCCGTGCCGGCGCCCTGCTGCGCTCTGGTGGAGTTCTTCCGTCCTCTGCCATGGTTGCTCCTGCCCTTGCTGGAGAGCACCCCATGTCAGGGGGGCCGCGTTGCTGGAGGTGACCGGAGTGGCTCGTCGGGGCAAGTGCGGTGCTGCGTCGGCTGGCTGGTGGCTGGCCCTCGGATCTGGGAGGTTCCATTTGGGACTTGGTGTGGGCTGGTGGGGTGGCCGGGGTTCCTCTGGATCTAAAAGAAGGTGCCTTTCCATGTCCCTGGTGGTTGGTTCCCTTACTGGCATGCTGCGAAATGGTGCGGGGATGCGAGCCCTTGGACGCCGGGGCGGCGGCCCTGGAAGGTGGACTGCACGTTCGGCTCTACGACGGGCGGCGTTGCGGTGGTGGTGGCTTCTCTCCATGGTCGTGTGGATGGCGTGGAGCGGGGCGGCGGGGGATCCTGGTGATGGCGGTGATTCGTCAGTGGCGTCTCCCTGATCGTGATGTGGAGGCTTGATTTGGTGACGACAGGCTTGGTGATCAGGATACCTCGGTGTGGCATGGGTGAGGCTCCGAGCGAAAGCTCAGCACTTCAGTGCCGGCGGCGTCGATGCCTGTGGGTATCGTCTCCTTCCTGGGGGCGTCGTCGAGGTCCCTCTTCCCGCGTCAGGGCTCCGGATGAAAATCCTTGATCGTTCCTTCGATCACGGCGACGGCGGGGCATTGCGTCGTCACCCTCCTGGGGGCGTCGCCGTGGAGTCCAGGTTCTCTTTGGTCGTGGCATGTCGTCATCGGTGGGCAAGCTCAGATCTTGGCTGGTAGTCCCTTCAGCTCTGGTGTGAAGTGGTCGCAGTTGCTTCCTATCTTTTGAACGTGACATCGTTGGCATCATTCTCTGTCCTTGGTGTCTGCTGGCAGGATCGGCGCTCCACGGCCCGGAGCGAGAGGGCAGGGGGCTCTCTCCAGCGACAACTTGGTGTGTTCGTTGTAGCGATTTCCGGTGGTTTCTTTTGGAGGCGTGGTTTCCTCCTCTAGCCAGTAGTCTTGGGTGCTTCTTGCTGGGGTGTGGCTACTCCTATTTTTTATGTTTATCCTTGATCTGCTTTGTAAGAGGGTTCCCTCACCACTTTGTATCGGTTCGGTCGTATTGCTTTATATATAAAGCGGGGCGAAAGCCTTTTTCGGTATATGGCAGGAAGTAGTGGGTAGAAGGCTGTTGTGTATTTATGTAGTCTCAGCGGCAAGAATTCGTCCTCATAAGAGAAGTCAAGTTTTGAGTTTGTGGATTTCCGGCCGGCGGCAATCAATCAGCTAAAGCTAGCTTTAAACAGGAAGAATAGATCAATTCATACTGATGTGTATGTGCATGCGTATTGAGGCCAACTCAATTCTTTCATCCATAGTGCGGATCAAGTACATGCAGCCCGATCCGCGTAATTTCACACAGTCTAAAATAATTTTCTTTGTTTTTGAGACTACAATAATTTTTGACGGACTAAACTAATTTTTTCTACTGATGAGCAGCTAAGATATATAATGAGAAGGTACAGCCATTGAAAAGAGAACTCTTGGCAAGACTATGTTGATTGGAGGCGTGGAGGTGTATAGGAAGTCACCAACAAATGTTACGTACATTTGATTTAGCTCATGTGTAAGGATTTAGTTTATTCTTCAATGTTATTTGGCCTGGGACAAAAACTGTTTCATATGATTCGGACCTACAAAATATCTGAAGGTAACTGAATTTTGGCCTTGACAGTATTTTCTTTGCTGCCTTGAGGAGCTAAACAAACTGATGGAAGTTATTATCAGAATCAATCTTCCTTTTTTAGCTTTCGTGTTGGTTATATGAAGAATCAATTTCAGCTGCAATTATGCTTGATCATTAGTTTTCTTTCTTGGAATGTTGCCAGGCATTTATGTAGTGTGTCGTATCTCGGGTCCCCTATGATTGAGATTGAAGACACGTTCTGAATGAACATAAATATTAAGATATTATGTAAACCAAGAAAAAAATAACGAGCGACCATGCTACCTATACTTAAACAAAAAAAAGTAGTGAGGATATTTGTTTATGAGAGTAGTCCACTGATGTTTTTGCTCTTCCATGCAGAGTTGTCGTCGCTGTTTAGATCGATCCAGTGTTCAAGACCATACTTCGGTCCTTAGAGTTCCTGTCTTCAATATCCCATTATAACCCATCGTGTACGTCGCCAGCCTCGCCTTCCTTTTCACATACAAGAGTCACATACAAGAGTCGTATGCATGTAGTACCGCAGATAGAACAATATGTTTTTGAGAAGGGTGGAGCTATTATTGATCAGTCTGTGTTCTTTCTTCCTGAAGAATTATATGGATTCGCTCCAGATGGAGACACGTGACATCAATGATGTAAATTGCGGGAAAGCTGAATGTTTAGTGATGGAATGGTGAAGAATAAGATGTGTGTATTTGACCAAAGTACAGAGCATCTATCCTACAATGGCTGCACGTCGCTGGACATGGGCAGGGTCGAAATCATTGTGGGTGTTTATTTCAGAAGGAAAACAGGAACTACCAGTGTTGGGGATTATTTTCCAAGATACTGCTGAAAATATTCTGGTTGCTGCGGGCAGAGTGTTACAGTCGTGCAATGATGCGCAAGAAGTAGAAGAAATGGCATTCCTAGATGTCCTAAGATTAGTAGCGACCTGGCACAACATTTGTCAGCTATTCAACGCATGGATAGGAACCCAGCAAGACACAAGTCAATGTACAAAGAGATCTACGTGTTAGGAATAGTCGTCCCCACGGTGGATAATAGAAAATATTTGGCTCACGAATCAGCAAACTACACTAGAGTTAGAGGTTCTGGTGATATGTCTGGATTTTGCATGGACCGGAGCCTATAGAAAGTGCTGCATAATATGGTTGTAAATGTTTGCTGATTCAGTAAAAAACACTATTTGTTCTGTAAAAAAGTTTTGTAAAGCTCTGTCTTTGCCTGAAAAAGGTATTCACCAGATGGTGTGCGCTGGGTGTTCTTCCAGGAAGATAGACGACATGCAGGTTTGAAGTATGATTAAACAATCTCAATTCCATGTCTACTTCCTAATATGTGCAATTCTCAGTTCATTGCTTAGAGTCATCGGGAGGAGACGATCTCAAAGAATCAATTGGCAGGTTTGTGTACTTTACTGCAGCAAAAACATATTTGATTGTTGATGTAACTTCTTCGTAGAACCATCCATTGTTTCGGCAAGAAATTCTACAAGTTAGTTTAAGACTATTCATAAGCTATTTTTTATCAAATACTAGAAAACTGAAGAGATACTTAACTTAACGTTGAAATGATATTATGCTAGACGTTGTTATATATGTATGATTTCATTTTCTTATAAGCGGGAAGAATAAGATGCGTGTATCTGACCAAAGTACTAAATCAGGAAATAACTTGATGTGCACTTAAAATATAAGTATCATTTATAAAAGAATTCCCATGCTAAGTAATGATTTGCAATAAATCATTACTTGTTGCTAGAGTTTTATCTTAACAAGAAAGCAATGCAAACAATAAGTTAAAAGTATAATAAAAAAATGTGCACAATTATATTCATTATAGATTTTCATAAAAAACACGATTATTTTGTCGTCGTCAATGACATAACCATATATTCATAGTAATAGCAATTAAAATTACATCTAGCATGGAAAAGTTTTTTAAATACCTAGATAGACTCCATCGTAGAAACAAGAAAAGAAAAAAAAAGTAGGTCCATCAGATGGATTAGTTCTTCCCATAACGTGACGAAAAAAATAGGGCTACAGACTCCCGCCTCGCGCACGCCACTGCCACCAAAAAAAAAAACAGGGCTACGGCAGACTCCTGTATTGACGTGATGGACGCCACATGCTGCACGCCGCCGCTGTCAGGCCCCTATAACTAGAATACTAGGCCCGTAAGGGTTCAATTTACCTGAATTTTTTGGAATTTTTTTTACTGCCGTTGTTTGCATGACGCGTGGGATAGGTGTATCTCTTTTCTTATCTTGCTCAGCATTTTTCACGTGAGATGGGAGTACGTCGGTCTGGTTTGACTGAATTGTGGTGTGCCACGTACTCTCCACGTGTTCCGCTGCCATGCGTGAGATAATCTCTGGAAAACTCGGGCGAAGTCCTCCACCGCTCTATGGGCCTACAAAAAGCCCACCTCGCCCCGATCAAATGAAACCCTCACTCCTTGAACCATCTCTCCTCTACTGCCTCAGGGTTGCGAAAACAAAGCATGGACGCCGCCGCCGCTTCAGACTCGAGGGTGTCGAGCCCCATGGCTCCGTCGAGGGCCACGGGGAGGAGGGCAGCACCCTGCCGACGATTTCTCTGGCTACTTCCTCCTCCCGATGACCCCTGCCTGGACCAGACCGTCTCCATCTTGAAGAAGGCTTGATCTTTTCCGGCGTCAGGTGAGCAGCTGGGTGTCCTTTTTTCTTTTCTTGGGGCGTATGGCCGGCGGTTGCCTGAATCTAAGTGGTGGTCGCCATCCGGGCCAGCTGCCTTCTGTTCGTTTTTCTCCTTGCCTTCCTTGTCACCTCTTCCAATAGCAAGTGCACGCCTCCATGAGAGCAGCGAACAGAGCAGGCATCCTTGGCGCAGATTCCTTCTTTGTTTTTTTCTCCACTCCTCTTCCTCCCTCTGGTCGAGCTCCACGAAGAGGAGGGGCTCGAGCCAGGCGATGCCAACATTCCGCCCCACAAGCCAACCAAGGAGGTGCCCAATCTCGCTGTTGCTCCGCTTTGCGGCGAGTGCGCGCCGGCTGCCCCTCAGCACACTCTTGGCCATGTGATATGTCGCGTGCATGTGCGGCTTGTGTGCTCCTGCTGCAGCTGCATCATGTGTGTGCTACCTGATGCATTCGCGTGTCTGCCTGCAGTATATCCGCCCCGGTCCAGCTGTAGCATTCACCTCTTCCGACATCGGTGTTCAGGTCAGCTGTAATGTGTTCGGTCAATTGACCAAACTAAGCCAAGGTAAAAAATATGTGTGCTTTTTTCAGTATGCAACCAACATGGCATTAGCTCAACACAAGGGATGAAGTATTTACATGTTTTCTGTTCCATGGGTGCACTATTTTCTGGACGTGTGGCTGGAAAAATTAGTTCAGTGCAGGGATGCCTTTTTACAAGTGCTCACTTTGTTCCTGGATTTAGCAATCATGATGCCGATATGCTTATGGCGTGTACTTGAATATCTTTTATGATTTTTTTATGTAATTGGATGATCTCTTTCTTATTTGCAAATTAATATCTGACCAAGCAAATGAATATCTGGATGACTATCTTCTATGCTGGTATATATTTACTTGACTTTGTCTATTTTTGTTTTTAGATTGATGAGTCCGTGATGTACGAAAAGAGAATGCCTTGGAAATACCGGTCATACGAAAGAGGACTTATTACTATTGAGATATTATGGTGACGATGTTTAGCAGTCATAAAAGGTATATCTTCTCTCAGATTCATATGGGCTGCCCTTCAAAGATAAAAGTAAAAAACAAAGTAAGGGAGATTGTAAGATTGTCCATGGTAGTACTCTAATGTGAAGAAATTTCACATGCAAATTTAGCAATCCGTAATTGTAGTTTTTTACTGGAATGTTTATTTCATAGAATTACAAATAATCATGTTACTTCTACTTCTTTGTGGTATTACTGTGCCTTATCTCATGACCTAGAGACATCGGTGTCAAGTTTCTCATACGTGAACGGTTTAATTGATTGCTTCCATAAGATCTTCTCCTCAACATTCCTATGTGTGATGATGTAGTCCAGATCAGGGTTTGAACTGTACTTTCTCCCTCAGCAATACTTTCAGTGAGAAGTAGCAAGACTATTCCACCAATATAGGTTCTGCGAAGTATTTAACATTGGATATGGTCCAGTTAGTGGTTTATTATTCCTTGCATTCAAGATGTGTGTATAACACATCGACGATGGTTTATTATATATTGAACTTTCAGTGAACCTGAACTCTTCTGATTATTTTGTGTAACCATGAACTCTTGGCGTGCAGGTGTAAATTGATTTTTTTTCAAAAAAAAAAGAAGTGCAAATCGTATCAGGCACATGGACAACTAGCATCAACTTCCTCTGTTTAGACATTACTATACTACGTAATTGGTCTTTGGTTCTCTAGGAGATCGTGGTCCATATTTGAGTAACTTACAAAAATATATGCATTAACATGATAAGATGGTGTAGAAGCTTTGGTAGGAGTTTTGTACTTGCTATCACCAGGTAAGTTATGCAAAGGGTAAACAATGCTTTATTTGTTCTACCCAATCTGAATTTAGAAACTTTTTGTAATAAAAATATGGCCAGGCATTTACCAACAGGCAAGATCTAGCAGCTTACCTCATTTTTATTCCTGGTGGGATGTTTAGTCATGCATCCGAATTTCCAGCATGATAGCTCACTTCTTTCATGTGTAAATAGTTCTGTCTCCAAGGCATTCCTTAATTTATTTTCTATCCTAGCAGTTCGTACATATCTATATTTTGTGTGGAGCGTTTTCCATTTCATTTTATTTTACTTACTTTGTTTTCATATATGGATTCTGACTGTAGTAATACAGTTTTTCCATCAACTGTTGGATGCTTAAATTACCTTTAAGAAGTGTTTTTTCCCGCTCCCACATAGCATGCAGCAGTTATATGCATCATTTGACTGGCTGTGGGGTCGTTCAGTTAAACGCTTAGAATTTTTGCTCATACAAGGAACAGATTCAGTTCAGTTAATTTAGCTCTAATGGCGGTATCAGTAAAACGTGGATGTGTGCAGTTTTGCTGTACATACTCCCCTATTTGTATCAGTTCAGTTAATTCAACTCTAATTACGTTATTTGTAAAACATGGAAGAGTTGTTCGCTGGGGTTCTTTTCCCCTCTCCTTTAATGCATAATACCCATACTCTGGCATATTCTAGAAAACAAAATACATACTCCCCTATATATGCCCTTCTTATCCTTTCTTAATAACTAAGCGAATAATTACTTCCTGTAGATCTCCTTCCAAGTTTATTTACTTGATCTTCTTTCCTTTCACTTCTCTTGACCTATTTTTTGGTGCACTGACATGGTGTCTTCAGTGGAAAATTCTGATGCTTCTATGCTTTCATGACTGCATAATATTTTAAATATGATTTAACATATGTTCTTTTCTCATGGAAAATCAAGTTATAAGTAGCTTAAATGCTTATTGTTCTTGGCTTGAGATCTATACTCTCTTAGTAATCAAGCACATCAACTTCTGCGATTGAGAGAAGGATCCATGTTTCCATGTTCTTTCTGAAGTTAAATTGGCATTACAAATTTTGTGATCAATAGCTTTCTGAAGAAAAAGGTTGCTCGAGCTACTCTTCATCAACTTTGCACATATCACGGTATAGTCATCAACGACCACAATCATGACGCGCTCAAGACAATGTTCAGGATTTACTCAACAACACAATAGTGGAGCGGAACTGATCATTACTTTAGTGATTTAGGAAGTGGAGTATTACTTTACAGAAGGAGTACATTGTAGTACTGTAGTACTTTGGTTTTTCTTTGCAATATTTAGAGCATAGAGATAATCTAGAGCATTCTGGAGGGGAATCAATCGGTATGGAATGCTGATGCATATATATTTTCTGGTGTAACTTGCTTCTAGGATGTGGCAACCATTTGAGAAAATTTGATACTTCCTCTGTCCTTAATTATTTGTCAGACAAATGGATGTGATGCGAACAAGGGTCCTCAAAAAGATTTTTCTCCAATTTCAAGATAATTTGCTAAACCGTCTGAGAGCTAGGACGTGCACCCAGTAGCAACTTTAACATTGTCGACGCATCAAACAAACCATCAAGAACAAAAGAAAAAGAACCAGCTTCATCTACCTACCACTACATCGTAGAGACAAGCTGGACGATTAGCATCTCAGGTCTAAGAAGAGAACAAGAGCTTCACAATACTGCATCCACCATCCACTATCACTACATGTTGTAGATCACCTATGCATGTACCAACTAGATGTACACTTTGCTGATCACCTACGCATGTATCAACTACATGTACCCTATCCTTGTATGAACTACGTTGCTACGTTCAAGTTTTGGGAGGACTTACCCAATAAATATTTTTAGAAAAACTAAATAGCTTATCGATCTACGTGGCGCGGCGTGTCGCCGCGCACTACCCGCTAGTTGAGACTAGGCTTGCACCTTGTGCATGGAGTCGGCGGTCTCAGGTTCAGGCTATGAGCCACGTGAAGATATTTTGCGGCCGTCCTGGCCCATTTAAGATCTCTGATGCTGGCATCTTTCTTTAGCTATTTTGATACAGGATGATCTTACTTATCTAGCAGGTTGTTGTATCTGTGCTGTCCAAAGAAACTGCTCGATGGAGCGCTCATCATGACCAGGATCCATGTCTAAAAATTGAGAGGGTGATGCACGATAAAAGGAATATTGAGAGGGTGATGCACGATACAAGGAAAGTTATTCTATATTGTGAAGCATGATATATTAAGGGGATGCATGATAAAAGAAATTATTTTGTAGATTTTCACCAGCACGTATCCAGAATTTTAAATTTATGCTAGAGAAATAAGAAACTAATAAGGATGCTGCCAATTTTTCTTTACACAAATCAAATAGTAATGGTAATTATTAAATGTCTAAAGTTCTAGCCCGCGCATCGAGCGGGCCACTTTTCT
This sequence comes from Aegilops speltoides, assembly GCA_021437245.1. NCBI lineage: Eukaryota > Viridiplantae > Streptophyta > Magnoliopsida > Poales > Poaceae > Aegilops > Aegilops speltoides. Next base: position 32,485,829 of record CM038143.1, read on the forward strand.
AGTTATAAAAACAGCAAGCTAACTAATGATAAAAGTGAGCGTAAAGAGTATTGCAATGCTAGGAAACAAGGTCTAGGGTTCATACTTTCAATAGGGCAAGTTCTCTCAACAATAATAACATAATTTGATCATATAACTATCCCTCAACATGCAATAAAGAGTCACTCCAAAGCTACTAATAGCGGAGAGCAAACGAAGAGATTATTGTAGGGTACGAAACCACCTAGAGTCCGTAGTAAAATAACTTCCGTTCAATCTATCATAGAGTTTGTACTAGAATAACACCTTAAGACACAAATCAATCAAAACCCTAATGTCACCTAGATACTCCAATGTCACTCAAGTATCCGTGGGCATGATTATACAATATGCATCACACAATCTCATATTCATCTATTCAACCAACACAAAGTACTTCAAAGAGTGCCCCAAAGTTTCTACCAGAGAGTCAAGATGAAAATGTGTGCCAACCCCTATGCATAAGTTCATTAAACCCCGCAAGTTGACCACCAAAACATACATGAAGTAGATCACGTGAATATCCCATTGTCACCACAGATAAACACGACAAGCCATACATCAAGTGTTCTCAAATCCTTAAAGACTCAATCCGACAAGATAACTTCAAAGGGAAAACTCAATCCATTACAAGAGAGTAGAGGGGGAGAAACATCATAAGATCCAACTATAATAGCAAAGCTCGCGATACATCAAGATCGTGCCATAGAGAGAACGAGAGAGAGAGAGAGAGAGAGAGAGAGAGAGAGAGAGAGAGATCAAAGACATAGCTACTGGTACATAACCTCAGCCCCGAGGGTGAACTATGTGACGCTCGGATAATTAAGCTACAGCAATCCCAAGTTAATGATGCCATGCCATCATTTTTCACTGTTGCTAAATCCCCCTTTGATTCAATCTGGTTCGATTTCAAATTAAAGTCAAAATTAAAAATTTCTCAAACATGCAAAATAAAATGTTCAAGGTGTGGCAAATAATCCCTGGATATTTGTCATGTTGGAACCAACCTCTTTTGGATTCCCAAAGTGCCCCTGAAAAATTATTTAGTGGTCTGACAACAATTAAGTTGGCCTTTTCTATTTCTAAAAATGGTTACGCAACTCCTTTGGACCCCAAACTTTTGGTGCCATCTCAAGTTGCTGTGTTAAAATTATGTACCAAGTTTTGTTCAAAACAAAATTCATTTGATATCCCAACTAAATGCAAAACTGTGAAAAGAAATAGAATAGATTTGTTTTTAAATAAAAATAGAAGAAGAAAAAGCCCTGACCTCCCCTCTCACTTGGCCTCGGCCCAGCTGGACTGCCAAGCCAGCCCACCATCCCCGGTCCCTCCCTCTCTCCTGTTCATGCGACCGAGTCGCTACAAGGGCAGGTCACCCCGGACCACCTCGCCGACACCGATGCCGGGAGGGCATATGGCCGCCAGCGCCTCGACGCCTCGGTCTCCCCCCTGCCACCTCTCCCACTCGCCTCTCCCAGATCCACTTTACTCCCCCACCCTCTCCCCGCTCTGATTTGAGGTTGCCACGGCGCACCGAAGTTCGTCGTCGTGGACCACCACATCCACCGGACACCTCGTGCTGCGCCACTGTGTCCAGGAGACTCGTCGGCTTCGTCTTCATCAGCCACAGGCACGGATTCGGGCAACACGGCGCGTCATCATCGGGATCGAGCCGATCCCCTCCTCTGCATAAACGGCGCCACCGCGTCGGTCTACTCATCTCCGACCGTCCCCGGCAACCCCGAGCCTTCCCCGAGCATCACAGTGAGCTCCGCCTCGATCCCCTTTTCCTCTAGGCGTTGTTCCCGTTCTCTTGCCCCCCTTCCATGAGATCCGCTCCGGCCACCGCATCAACTCGTCGTAATCGTCATTTTGGTCTGCCTCAATTCGCACCCACGATGTGGATCGATGCGGCGCCTCGCGCTGGTTTTGTAGGAGCTTGCGCCGCTCCATTTTGGCCGCCCGGAGCTCACTCCCATGCCGTCTCCGTTGCCGGCGATCACGCACTTGTGTGCCACGGCCGCGCCCCCGTGCTCCCCCTGCGGGCACGCACGCACCACCGCAACTGCTCCCGGCCGCCCTCTGGGCATGCTCCCTTGCCTGCTGCTGCTACTAGCTGCGCCGCTACTGCTACTTTGTCGCTGCTGCTCTGCTTGCCTTGCCGCGGCACTGGCTCGCTGAGCTCGGCCCGGCACCCGCGACCCCCATCGTCTCGCGCGCCCCTCCCCCTGCGACTACACCTCCTGCCGTGGGCGCTCCCCTCCCCGCGGCCCCGCTCTCCCCTATGGGCCGGCCAGTTGCTCCGCCGGCTCCTGCCTGCCACGCCGCGGCCTCGCCCCTCCCCCGGGTGCGGGCCACCTGGTTGCGCCCGCACCCGCGCGCCCGTAAGCCACCCGCTCAAGTGGCCGGGTGTGCCACTGCCAGTGGGGCCACATCCCCTGTTTAAAAAAAGGGTTTTAAGAAAATATACAAAATAATAATTAGTTGTGTAATTAATTAAATAGGTAACTAATTAACTTAATTAACCTTGCTTCATTAGCTTAATGAATTAGATTAGTTAATTTAATTATGTTAATTAGTTAAGTCAATGACAGATGGGCCCAATGCCCATTTGACCAGTCAACCTAGTCAGAATTGACTGTTGACCCTGCTGACATCAGCATGACATCCTGTTGACGTAATAAGTCTTTTTTCGAATTAAAGATAATTCCAAAATATTAATAAAACTTTGAAAAATCGTAGAAAATAATCCTTAACTCGGATGAAAAAGTTTTATACATGAAAGTTGCTCAGAACGACGAGGCGAATCTGAATACGCTCTCCGTTCATCTGTCACGTGCCCCTAGCATAGCGAACATGCAACCTTTCCCCTCTGTTTTTCATCTGTCCAAAAATGCCTAACACCGGGGAAACATTCCCAGATGTTTTTCCCCTTTGCCGGTATCGCGTAATACAACGTTAGAACACCCCTAGCGTTGCTCTTTGCTTGTCATGTATCTTGTTTACTCTGTATTTATTGTTTCTTCCCCTTCTTCTCTCCGGTAGACCCCGAGTCTGATGTTGCCCCTGTGATCGACTATGTCGACGACTATCCCTCCTTGCCAGAGCAACCAGGCAAGCCCCCCCTTTGATCATCCTGATATAACCCATTCCATTCTCTCTTGCTTGCATTAGATTTTACTACTGTTATTGATTGCTCCTATTCTGATGCATAGCCTGCTTTTGTATCTGCTGTTGTATCTTACCCGCTTATCCTAAACTGCTTAGTATAGGTTGGTTAGTGATCCATCAGTGACCCCCACCTTGTCCTTGTTGCCCCTGCTTTATCATCGAAGGCCGGATCAACGGGATCGAAGACCAGTCCCCGGCACCGCACATCACTTTCCCCTTAGTTGCTCGACACTACTGGGTTACTATCGAGTGCCGAGGGTGAGACCTCTATAGCACTTCTGATGTTAACCCTGTAGTGTAGCTATTCGGTCATGGTCATCGAGGGTGATTCCGTCTTAACTACTTCCGATACGACTCTGTCGTGCAACCCCTCAAGTGTGAACCTCGGGGGTGATTCCTCTTACGTTCACCTTGATGATTACATCGAGTGGAATTCATCGGGGGTGATTCCTCGGGTTTCCCCCTTGATGTTTAGACACACAGTTACTATGATTACTATGATTTTACACTGCACCATGTAACTAAAGACGGGTCGGCCCTGAGGGGTACCCACGCGAGTATAATTGCGAGTGATGTGGAGACGGGTTGACCTGGAGGGTACCCGAGAGTTGAATACGAGGCGTGGCCGGGCATTCTTACACTACTAGGGAAAAGCCTAGCAGCAGCGTGGGTTTTGGGGCTATCAGTAGCGCGGGCAGGAGCGCTACTAATAAGGCGCTACAGCTAATGCTTAGCAATAGCGCGTCTTGACCCACGCTACTGCTAAATTGACTTAGTAGCAGCGCTTCTTCAGAACATCGCTACTGGTAGTTAGTAGTAGCACTTCTCCTTACCCGCGCTACTACTATTATTTAGTATTTTATTTCTTTTCTTTTTCATGTTGTATTCATACAACTTTACACAAGTTTTCATACAACAGGAATTTAGAGATTGTTTTTACATCATAATGAGTTATTACATCATGGGGTGAAAGAACCGTGGACTAGTTTCAAGTGGATGTCCATCCACTTGAAACTAATCTGCGGTTCTTTCACCCAATGATATAATAATATCATCATCATCATCATATCATTAACAACTTAGCATCATAATACATCATTGTCATATAAAGCCTCCTCAATATCATCGTTTTCATCATTGACATCACATAAAACCTCCTCAAGATCATCATTATCAACTCTAACACATTACCACAAACATATTGTAACTCATAGGACCTATTACATTCGATTAAGACCTACTACATTTTCTAAGGTAAAATAACAAAAAACAAGATAGCCCCTGACTCTCCATTATGGAGAATGGAGATTAGCCTGTCTCCAATTCTTGCCTTTCGCTGAATGTTACTTCCAAGAACCTCCTTGCGAATGTCCATACATTTCTTCCATTCTCGATGATCATGTGTTCACGGGTTTTAGAAATCCGATATGCACAGTGAGCTCCGTAGATTTACGGCGGTATGTTCAGAAGCGAGGCGACCATGCGAAACATCGGATGAGGCACACAATCCATCGGGAGTTTCTGTTGAAAAACATAATAATAACTTCGTAGTTAGCAATGATGTACTAGTTTTAGAAGTATGCAAAAAATGCACGGATGTCGTAATAGTAAAAAATCTTACCAGGGTATCTCCAGAGAAGTTATCTTTGTTCAACACATGCACTAGTGGCACGTATTCACCATAATTTGGAGGAGTTCGATAATAGTCAATGTAATTCTCAAGAAGAGTACACAATGCAACCAGATGATTTTTCTCCTCATACGTTAATTGGGTGCCTTCGGTGTAGTGGGTTTTATCTACCATCTTCCGCACAGTCTTTGAAGAATCAAAATAAGCTGTCAATGGAAATAAGCTATCAACTATTTTGAAATAAACAATATAAATTAGTTAATAACTATGTTTGAGAAACTCACATAGCGGTACAATCGAAGCGTATCAACAAGGACCCAAATGTCCATATTGTCTTCCTCATTGTCGGGATCACCAAGATCCATGGTGACAATCATACCCTCATAAAAACCATACATTTTGCAAAGTGCTTCCCAATTTTGGCAACCAAAATGGGTTACGCTCTGAGCATTGCACAGATTTACTTCAAAATCCATATCATGATGGGTCCTTAGGTGTATTTTCTTTGTTTCGAAATTTTCATGGTCTTCAAAACCCATCCTCTCCAAGACATAGCGTCTTGCATGGCATGGGATAAGCTAGTCGAATTGTAAATTATGAAAATTAGACGTTTTGAAATAGTTGAAGTCATGCTTAATGGAGAAAAAAACACTTGTCGTTGTTGCGTACCGTTTCACAATCGAAGGTCTCCTCGAGCTTAATGCTAAAGCGCCGATCTTCGTCCAGCCGAACGAACCTGTTGCACATACCTCGATCGTCGTGGCACCAGCTACACTCCCCCGGGAGACCGTCGTCGTCCGAGTACGACATTTCCTACAATCATAATTCAAAGATTAAACTTGTACATATTTTAGCACAAGTCATGCCAGAATTCACGACAAAATCCGGCATGACCTTTGCTAAAAAGGACATATCGAGCGCCTGAAATTTGCCGGAACAGAAATTAATCAACACTCCGGCAAAACATAGGCCACTCGGAGATGTAAAATGAACATGAACGGCCACTTGGGCAACCACATATCCTATTTGAGCAACAACACAAGATATACAAGGATATTTGGCTGGTCTCACCTCGATGTCGGAGAATGCGTCGGTGACTGGAATGACGGCGGGGATGTCGGAGGGGGTCGGTGACGGGGACGACGGAGGTCACCTGAAACCATATAAGTTATCACTAACAACAAACATGACATGTTCAACTAGTTTTATTAATTCAACTAGTTCTTACTAAATATAAACTTACTATAAATAGAAAAAAACTAGTTCTTTCTAAAAATAAAGTAGTTCAACTAGTTATACTAATTATCTTACTAAAAATAGATAAGTTCTGTTAATTCAACTAGTTCAACTAGTTTATTAATTTACTTACTAAACTAGTTCAACTATAACTAAAGTAGTTCAACTACCACTACTAGTACTAAAAATCTAGTCCTAACTAAGCTAAATTAAGATCTACTACTACTAAATTAACATCTAGTACTAGCTAACCCTAAATTAACATCTACTACTACTAAATCTACTACTAACTAGTGGCAGGGGTGGGGGGCGACGGAGAGGTAGCTAGGGGCGGCGAGGTCGAGGTGGTGGGAGGAGGCTGCCGCGAAGGAGGAGGAGGCGGCGCAGGAGGAGGAGGGGCGGAGGAGGAGGGAGGGCGGGCAGGAGGAGGAGGGGCGGCGGAGGAAGGAGGGACGGAAGGAGGGGAGTACCTCGGCGGCGGACGGACGAAGGCGGCGGCGGCGGCGATGCACGACGACGGTTGAGGCGGGCGAGAGCATGCGCCGCTGCTAAGTAGCAGTAGCGTGGTATTTTGAAGAGCGCTGCTGGTAAGATTGTGTGTATAGGCGTTTCCCTAGTAGTGTTAGCCCTTGCCGCAAGTCCTCGAGACGGGGCAACGGGGTCACATCTTTCGTGAGTCTCTGCTTGTTACCACGCGTTCCTAATCCACTAGGATTTGGATATTTGATCCGAGGGGCCTCTGGCCTGATAGCACAACCATCACGTGGGCATAGTATGGGAGTTCTGCCTCGTATACATCAGCCGAAGCTTAATAGACGTCAGCGACTAAGCGGCGCGCGCCGGGTTGGACTGGTAAGCACCTGCCTTTTTTAAGGAGGTAGCTAGGCCTGCTCACTGGCCACCCACGCAACATGCAGGAGTGAAGGAAATATGCCCTAGAGGCAATAATATAGTTATTATTTATTTCCTTATTTCATGATAAATGTTTATTATTCATGCTAGAATTGTATTAACCGGAAACATAATACATGTGTGAATATATAGACAAACAGAGTGTCACTAGTATGCCTCTACTTGACTAGCTTGTTAATCAAAGATGGTTATGTTTCCTAACCATGTACAAAGAGTTGTTATTTGATTAACGGGATCACATCATTAGTTGAATGATCTGATTGACATGACCCATTTCGTTAGCTTAGCACCCGATCGTTTAGTATGTTACTATTGCTTTCTTCATGACTTATACATGTTCCTATGACTATGAGATTATGCAACTCCCGTTTACCGCAAGAACACTTTGTGTGCTACCAAACGTCACAACGTAACTGGGTGATTATAAAGGTGCTCTACAGGTGTCTCCGAAGGTACTTGTTGGGTTGGCGTATTTCGAGATTAGGATTTGTCACTCCGAATGTCGGAGAGGTATCACTACTAGGGAAAAGCCTAGTAGTAGCGCGGGTTTTGGGCCTATTAGTAGCGCGGGTACCCGCGCTACTAATAAGGCTTCTGACTAACTTATAGCGATGGCGGGTGCAACCAGCGCTACAGCTGACGATATAGCGATGGCGTGGGTAGAAACCAGCGCTACTACTAATCATGAAGCGGAATTTTTTTTTGAAATTTTTTTCTGAATTTTTTTTCCCTAATTTTCAAATTTGAATTATTTTAACCTCTAATCACCCCTCCTCATCGCTGCTCAATTTAATCTCTAATCACCCTCATCATTCCAAATCATCTAACTTCCGGACGGTCACCCATCCTCTCACTACTCCAGCCTGAGCACGCTTAACCTGCTGGTTCTATTCTCCCTCGTTTCCAAGTCTGCACTTGTTGTTTTCCTGACAATAGTAAGATGTCAATCCTATTAACCTCAGGAATTTAGCTTGAGCATGAAGTCACACATTTCACTGTTTGTGTTTGAAACTATTGTTCTCTAAAAAATTTGTAACACTAATATTTCTTGAATAATTAGTTTGACCATAGTTTGACCATAGTTTGACCAGATTTGACCACAGTTTGACCATAGTTTGACCAGATTTGACCAAAATTCAAAAAAACTAAAATAATTATTTAGTAACACTAATATTCTTGAATAATTAGTTTGACCATAGTTTGACCAGATTTAACAAAAATTAAAAAAAAACTGATTTTTTTTCAATTTTTTTGCCTCCAGATCTTAAAAGCCCCGTAACTTTTTTTCTGTTAGGCCATTTTACAATTTTTCAGAGAGATTTTGCAAATAAAGTCGAAATTCATATTTGTAAATTTTCCCAACAACTAGACCACATATCACATGGGAAACTTATTTTCTTTTATTTTTTTGACATTTTTATCATTTTCTTTTATTTTTTAAACTGAAAAGGCGGTCCACGGGGGGGGGGGTAGATTTTGACAAATAGGCCATACCCGCGCATCGCTATGACAGACGATTAGCGATGGGCGGGTTTTAACCTCGCTACTACTAAGTTGATAGCGATGGCGGGTTAGTAGTAGCGAGGTTAAAACCCGCTCATGCTATCAACTTAGCGGCGAGGTTAAAACCCTCGCTACTACTATGGCATATCCCGGGGGGCACGGTAGAGACCGCTTAGTAGTAGCGAGGGTTACAAACCCGCGCTGCTGCTATCAACTTAGTAGTAGCGAGGTTTAAAAACCTGCGCTGCTAGTAAGTAGCAGTAGCGAGGGTTTTTAACCCTCGCTGCTGCTAAGATTCTGTGTATAGCCTTTTCCCTAGTAGTGTATCTCTGGGCCCTCTCGGTAATGCACATCACATAAGCCTTGCAAGCAATGCAACTAATGAGTTAGTTGCGAGATAATGTATTACGGAACGAGTAAAGAGACTTGCCGGTAACGAGATTGAACTAGGTATTGGATACCGACGATCGAATCTCGGGCAAGTAACATACCGATGACAAAGGGAACAACGTATGTTGTTATGCGGTCTGACCGATAAAGATCTTCGTAGAATATGTAGGAACCAATATGGTCATCCAGGTCCCGCTATTGGTTATTGACCGGAGACGTGTCTCGGTCATGTCTACATTGTTCTCGAACCGTAGGGTCCGTGCACGCTTAAGGTTTCGATGGCGATGTTATATTATGAGTTTATGAGTTTTGATGTACCGAAGGAGTTCGGAGTCCCGGATGAGATCGGGGACATGACGAGGAGTCTCAAAATGGTCGGGACATAAAGATCGATATATTGGACGACTATATTCGGAGTTCGGAAAGGTTCCGAGTGATTCGGGTATTTATCGGAGTACCGGAGAGTTACGGGAATTCGCCGGGGAGAAGTATTGGGCCTTATGGGCCATACGGGAAAGAGAGAGGGGCTGCCTAGGGCAGGCCGTGCGCCCCCCCTTGCCATAGTCCGAATTGGACTAGGGGAGGGGCCGCACCCCCTCCTTCCTTCCCTTCTCTCTTCCCCTTCCTTGTCTCCTACTCCTAATACATGGAAGGACTCCTAGTTGGACTAGGAAAGGGGGAATCCTACTCCCGGTGGGAGTAGGACTCCCAGTATGCGCCATAGTAGAGGGCCGGCCCTCCCCTCCTCCTCTCCTTTATATACGGGGGTAGGGGGCACCCCATGGACACACAAGTTGATCTTCGTGATCGTTCCTTAGCCGTGTGCGGTGCCCCCCTCCATGATATTACACCTCGGTCATATTGTAGCGGTGCTTAGGCGAAGCCCTGCGATAGTTGAACATCAAGATCGTCACCACGCCGTCGTGCTGACGAAACTCCTCCCCGAAGCTTTGCTGGATCGGAGCCCGGGGTGCGTCATCGAGCTGTACGTGTGTCAAGAACTCGGAGGTGCCGGAGTAGCGGTGCTTGGATCGGTTGGACCGTGAAGACGTACGACTACTTCCTCTATGTTGCGTTAATGCTTCCGCTTCGGTCTACGAGGGTACGTAGACAACACTCTCCCCTCTCGTTGCTATGCATCACCATGATCTTGCGTGTGCGTAGGAAATTTGTTGAAATTACTACGTTCCCCAACAGTGGCATCCGAGCCTAGGTTTTATGGTTTGATGTTATATGCACGAGTAGAACACAAGTGAGTTGTGGGCGATATAAGTCATACTGCTTACCAGCATGTCATACTTTGGTTCGGCTGTATTGTTGGATGAAGCGGCCCGGACCGGCATTACGCGTACGCTTACGCGAGACTGGTTTTACCGCCGTGCTTTGCACACAGGTGACTAGCGGGTGTCAGTTTCTCCAACTTTAGTTGAACCAAGTGTGGCTACGCCCGGTCCTTGCGAAGGTTAAAACAGCATCAACTTGACAAACTATCGTTGTGGTTTTGATGCGTAGGTGAGATTGGTTCTTGCTTAATCCCGTAGCAGCCACGTAAAACTTGCAACAACAAAGTAGAGGACGTCTAACTTGTTTTTGCAGGGCATGTTGTGATATGATATGGTCAAGACGTGATAACATATAAGTTGTTGTATGAGATGATCATATTTTGTTGAAGTTATCGGCAACTGGCAAAAGCCTTATGGTTGTCTCTCTATTGCATAAGATGCAAGCGCCAAATAATTGCTTTACTTTATCACTATGCGATAGCAATAGTTGCAAGAGCAATTGTTGGCGAGACGACCATGTGACGACACATTGATATAGATCAAGATGATGGAGATCATGGTGTCATGCCGGTGACGATGGAAATCATGACGATGCTTTGGAGATGGAGATCAAAGGCACAAGATGATGATGGCCATATCATGTCACATATTTTGATTGCATATGATGTTTATCTATTATACATCTTATTCTTGCTTTGATTGACGGTATCATTTTAAGATGATCTCTCACTAAATTATCAAGAAGTGTTCTCCTGAGTATGCACCGTTGCCAAAGTTAAATCGTGCCCGGACACCACGTGATGATCGGGTGTGATAAGCTCTACGTCCATCTACAACGGGTGCAAGCCAGTTTTGCACACGCAGAATACTCGGGTTAAACTTGACGAGCCTAGCATATGCAGATATGGCCTCGGAACACGGAGACCGAAAGGTCGAGCGTGAATCATATAGTAGATATGATCAACATAAGATGTTCACCATTGTAAACTAATCCATCTCACGTGATGATCGGTTATGGTTTAGTTGATTTGGATCACGTGATCACTTAGATGACTAGAGAGATGTCTATCTAAGTGGGAGTTCTTAAGTAATATGATTAATTGAACTTAAATTTATCATGAACTTAGTCCTGGTAGTATTTTGCAAATTATGTTGTAAAGATCAATAGCTTGCGTTGTTGCTTTCATATGTTTATTTTGATATGTTCCTAGAGAAAATTGTGTTGAAAAATGTTAGTAGCAATGATGCAGATTGGATCCGCGATCCGAGGTTTATCCTCACACTACTAGGGAAAAGGCTAGCAGCAGCGCGGGTTTTACATGTATCATGGCGCGGTACCCGCTACTACTATCTGGCGCTACAGCTAACTCATAGCAGTAGCGCGTGCACCCCATCGCTACTGCTATACAAGTGTAACAGCAGTGCAGTTGCGGAAGCTTCGCTATCGCTATTAGCGCTAAGCGCTCTTTGGCGACGCGCATCTGCTATCTTGGCGCTGCTGCTAACTTTTGTACACTCGCCTGCTAATTTAAGTAGTTTTTTGGCATATTTGTTTTGTATTTGCACCGGCTTTGTAGAAGAATCTTTAGCACATAGAAATTTCATCATGATACACATACAAATGCTGCGAGACCACAAACGTAATCATAGCATGTACATACAAATAGTCTCTTCATAATCATCATCCAACACAAAGTGATATCTTGTTATCATCTCGAAAATAGCAATACATGCAAGTCTCGAATACTTGCAACTACAACAACGTCATCCATCTAAACAAAGGCATACGCAAGAAGTGCTATCACTATGAGTGAGAGCGGAACCATCAGATACATGAGGTGGCGATTCTGAGTCCTCTCTCGCGCTAGCGTGAACCTCAAGTAACTAGCTTCTCCTTCTTGTGCGCTTTTGAAGTTTTATGGCTGGCGCCCGTGAACCCATTCACTTGCGCCGACACTCATGCCACTCGTTGTATACCCCGGAACCTTCCCTTTGTACACGACATAGCATTTCCATCTCGCCATCAAGAAACTAGGTACCTGTTAGAGATGCATGTTCATGAAGAGGATGTACAATCATATATATGCAAAAAATATACTAGAGCAACACCAAAAAGAAAGGTTAGCAACTAGATGCAACATATACGAGACGCAAATTAATTAACTAGAGTGTACGCAGGTCATCGTCGCCAACTAACAAAGTAGCGTTACGCAAGTTCGGCATGGACCGTGGACATCACAAAGTTTCATCGCTACAAAAGTATACAAGTTCAACCGACACATATCATCATCATCGGCATCATAACTCACTAGAAGTTCCATCCTTCCATATCATCGAGGACGAACCCTAGCTGCTTGAGCGGCGTGAGGTCTAGGCGTTGCATGCCTATGCGAGTCCGGACGTCATTTCGCGATATAGGGCCATGGTGGAACATCCCTTCTCATCGGCGACTTCTTTCATGATGATCGTCGCGATGTCGCTTTGGATGCGAAAGAAGTCATCTCTAAGTTTATAATTCGCTTCTCCATGAGATTCTAGCCACTTGTGGATATGATCATCATTTTGCTGTTAATCTGAAGCTTTGGTGATCCGTGTTGAACTGAATCATGAGATGGACGATGTAGAATCCATCCTTCTTGCTTGGTTTTGGGACATGGATGCAGGAGAAGTTAGTTTTATCTGTGAAACCCATCTTCTTGTTCCTTTGTTTCTGATATGCGTGGCCACCTCTATAGCTGAAGCCTTGGAGAGCATCATCTAGAATATTCATTATGTGGGTGTAGTCCTTTTCTCGTAGTCTCGAAGGGTCAAAATACGGCGTGGGAGACTTGCGGGTAAAGAACGATAAAACGGTAGCGCCCGCTGCTGCGGGAAAAGACACCTCAAATTATTCCCCATATGAGAGAGAAGGAATGATTGAAATGTACGAAAGGGTTGTCCGAACTGACTTACTTTGGATGATAAGGCACGAGGACAATTTCCGGTCCTTATTCTGTACCATGAAGTTTTGGAGGTACTCCCTAGCAGTTTCACGCTCAAAGTCGCCGAGACTCAAGAAAGACTTCGTGCATGTAGTGCGGATCCGCCACACAGATTTGCGAGACTTCTTCACTCTTCACGACGGAGCTCATATGTAGCGCAAAAGGCGGACGATAGTAAAATCAAGCCGCCTTGTTAGAAACATCTCAAAGATATGGTCAAACCGCAGGAAGAACACCTCCATGGGCCGTGTGTCGACGTAGCACTTCCCTCGAGACACACAAGCCGCGTATGTCGGATATCTGGATCCTTTGAGGCTAGTAGGCTTTTCTCGATCAACAGCACATGGTCGTGCAGTCTCACGAGATCCTCGATAGTGCCTCCAGCGGTTTTGGCGGTAGCATTGGCTCGCCCGTGAGATGGAACATGACTGCACCTTTCACGGGTACACGCTCTTGAGAATGCATCGTCGGCTGCTGTGTGCTCTGGCTTGTTTGGAGGCGATTACCTTCCCGATCTCTTCCTCTCCTTTTCTTGGGCACACCTTCTAGACCCTTCCTTAACCCCTGCCCAAGTGTTCCCGGGCTAAATCTTGTCGACCCTCGCGCCCGGCTAGTTGAGCTGTGTTGGCGGCATCTTGAGCGTGTCTGTGAGGATTTCATGAAGAGAGACTTTTGCATTCCATGGTATGGCCCTGCCCGCATATCATCCATATCCTCATTAGCAAGTGATAGCCCGATTCGTCATATGGTTGACTCATCATATCTATGTCACAGTCATACGCGTTTGTATTGAGGTAATCCATAGGGTCGACCTCCGTCTCATCATCCATTCTCTGTTCTCTGGTACATCAGCCGATACTATTGCACCCCTTCATCATGTCGTCCGCCGCTCTCACCGGCACTACTACAGAGCTGGTAATTGCGTGGGTGGGGTGGTGGTCTCCGCACATGCTTGTTGATGTGTGGTAGTTATTGGTGTGCTCTCGGCGGCTGCAGACGAATAAGATTCTTGACCATAGCAGCACCCAACCCTTGCATCGTCCAATCCATGGCGGGGTCTCGTCGTCCGCTCCCACATCTTTATCTTGGAGGAGGCAAATCCTCGTGCCCGATTTCACACTGGTCATGCTAACCTGAAGTGCCCAGTGAGATCGGGTGGTTGTGGAATGTGCGTTGAGAGGGTCCATTATCATCCCCTTTCCCACGTCCACCTTCGGCCTTTGATCAAGTAGAGTATGGTGCATGGGGTTTCTTTAGCCTTCAAACACATATGTTTGTGGTGTAAAACAACGAAAGGCAACAAAATGGAATATTATCTATATATATATATGTTGGTGCGACATGTAATTACCGTGTGGCGTCAAGCTCAGCTAAAGGCGAAGGCCCACCTAGCGCTTTGAGACCGAGGCGGGCTGCTATGGCGGAGGCGGCTGCGAGAGGAGGCCTGGTTGCTTGAGCAAGTGATGGTGCGATGGTGTTGTTGTTCATGGAGTTGCTTTCATTTAAACTGGGCATCGAAATCATGTACCGTCTTGTGCGGATTTTCCTTCGCCCGATTGATGATAATGGAACCAAGTTAGTAGCGAAATCATTTCTGCAGCGATTCTGACTGCATTGATTTTCTTTGTAGCAACTCATATTTGTCCTCGGCTGCTTTTTCGCGTCCTCGGCTGCTTTTTCTCGACCGCAAGCTTCACCTTTGCGTCGATGTCGCTGACTAAACTTCTTTTTCGCTTCTTGGCCTCCGGCCGTCGTTGTAAACACCTTCCACGTGGCGCCGTCTCGGCGCCGTGCACACGACCATATTGCGGCCGCTGGTCCAGCGGGAGTCCCTTAAGTTCGTTCAAGGCCGGTTGAGAGGGTGTCCCACTTGGGCCTCATCGAGAAGTAGGGCTTTCGGCTGCAAGCGGTGTTGCTTCTCGATAGTCTAATCAATTTCCTCGTGATCTTGTCCGTGTAAAAACCTTTTCTCCTTGTCCCACTTGTGGCGGGCCTGATGAAGTCATGCTCCAAGGGGTTGGTGAAGACCAGCGGCTTCACGTTCGCGTCCTCCTTATCCCATATGGGCCTTTTACCGAGGTAGCCACGGCTTCGAGGCGATGCTTCCGTGTTCGGGCTGAAGGCTTTTGAATTTCGCAGCCTTAGCCTTGGCTGCCTCGGTAGCACAAGTGTCCTTGAACTTTTCGAACTCCTCTTCCGTAAGTGTCGGATTTTCCTCGAGAATCTTGGGCGGGGTTCATCAGCCTCAATAGCTCGTTTCACCCTCCCTTTCCGGAGGCCAAATCATTGCTGAACATGCCCATGGCGTGATTGTTAATCTTTTTCATCTTGGATCATCCACGGTTATTCTATGTTATCATCGGTCGGGAACTTGAATCTCTTGTGCAACCGTTAGGAGCAACTGCGTCAAATGTTCTTTACTCCTTCAGTCATAAATCGTTGATGCTCGCGCATTCCGTAGGATGCATCCTACTTGGTTCCCATAGCACTTGCGAGGTTCTTCCGGCTCTAACGGCTCAAACTTGCCAGGTGCCATCTTTGTGATCACAAGTCGTCCAATCCCTAGTTTGTTAGGTTTTCGTATCCTCTGCTTCTTATGCTTCCTCTTTTCGGTATCGGCATCGAGGCCGGTACCTTCCCCGCCGGTACCTTCCCCACCGGTCTCGGCGCCGCCATCGGTGCCGGCGCCGTCGGTGCCGGCGCCGTCGATGTCGATGTCGGCGTCAGTACCATCATCGAGGCCGACCTGCAAACCTTGCTTAGCATCAAATAGTCGAGGTACTCTTGTTCACCATCATAATCCATCTAAATGCATCTTGGTGAAGGCCCAGTTTCTTCCTTGTTCGACATGTTTCCTATGTTTAAGTGGCCTCATTTATTTCTAAAAGTATGAATAAATGAGAAATGGCGTAAAAGAAATCTATGTGCCAGACACGATATGCCAACTATGTAGCACAAATCATGCCTTTATTCACGGAAATTTCGGCATGACCTTTGCTAAAAATGGACATATCGGCGCTGAAATTCACCAAAGCGAAATGAATCAACATTTCGGCGTAACATAGGCCACTCGGATCAGTTTCCAAACATGACATGTCCAAAACATGACATATGCACATATCACATGTCAGTTCAAATTTCCATATAAATTCAGCTAATTTTGAAACCTAGCTAAATTCATAACTAAATAGATAACCTAATTAATTAACATGAACCCCTAGAGAGGGGGGAGTTCTGAGAGTGCAGGGGCGAGGAGGGAGGCGAGGCCGACGGGTCGGGGCGAGCGGCTGGTCGGGGCGAAGGCTGAGTCGGAGCCGAAGCAGCCGAGTCGGGGCGAAGCAGCCGAGTCGAGGTCGAGGCAGGACGAGGCGAAGCTTGAGGCTAAGCGCTGGCCTTGAGTCGGGCGAGCGCGGGGCAGGTCGGGCGCGGGCGGAGCGACGAAGCGGCGGAGCGACGGGAGAGAGAGTGGGGATTTGGGAAATGTGGCGGGATGAAGCTGCGCGAGTGAAAATTTTGGGTTAAGTGGGCGTAGCGAGCGCGTTATGCGTAAAGCGCTACTACTATGGTCTGTAGCTGCAGCGCTTGATGGTAAACACGCTGCTACTATCGCGTGCGTGGCGGCAGCGGTTTATAAGAAGCGCTGCTACTATGGTGCGTAGCGGCAGCGGTTTATAAGGAACGCGCTGCTACTATGTTATGTAGCAGCAGCGGTTTTGTGGAAACGCTGCTACTGCCGTCGCTACTGCCAGTTTTCATTTTCTTTTCCTTTATTTTATCCCACTTTTATTTCCGAGGCAGTGAGCGAAGGGAGGCGATATATATTGCATCATTTGGCGGTTAAATATGTATGCAAAATAGGAACATATATATTACACATCATATGGCTAAGTGTGTATACAAAATAGGAACATATATCTATTACACATCATTGGACCCATAACATACGTTTCCTCGGTGCTGACGTTTTCGTTTTTGAGTCAGCTTCTTTCCCTTCTTGTTCGTCGAAGAATAATTGAGCCCCTCATTGTGACTTTGCCTTTTCCATGGAGTGCGATTTTTCTTAGGTAACGTAGTATTGATTCTTCTTTTGACGTATACTTCATCATCGTCGTCATCTTCCCTCATTGGGTTGCCGTACTGATCATAGTCTTCCTCGTTGGCGACTCCATCCATTCCAATGATGTTCCTTTTGCCTCTCCTCACGACAACACGGCTGGGATTGCGCGGGTCAGTTATGAAGAAGCATTGTGTCACGTGCTTAGCGTGTACCCATGGCTCGTTTTTTGCGATAGTGTTGACGGTAGCGCTCTTGGCGTCGGGTATAGTCATGGTAGTGAACATCCGGCTTTCTCTTTCGACATTCTTAGCCCATCTGACACGGAACATCGTCGTGTTGTGCAGTCCAGAGTAGTCAAGCTCCCAGATCTCCTCGACCCTTCCATAAAATCGTTCAGTTGTGCCGTTGTCGCTGCGGTCATGCATTCCATCGTCACCCCGAGTTACGATCATCACTGTCCATATCTTTTGCCTCCGTAGAACGTGTATCCGTTCATATCATATGCACGATAGGTTACGAGGTTGGGCGAGGGCCATGTGCTAAGGCGTATATGAGCAATCCGTCCTTAGAGCCCTCCTCCGGGATTAGCAATTATATGCTCTTTGAACCAATGCAGAAAGTGGAGTTGTGCTCTCTAGTAACCGGCGTCCGTCCTGCATACCCCGGTCACGATACTTCTTTGCGATAATTTCTTTGTGCAAGTGCCACGAAAGGATCTACCTCGTCTAGGTGTTGTAGCACTACCAAGTTTGCTCTGTCAAAATCGCTGCATCGATCTGAGTATGCCACGTGCAGTTCCTGCGACCGTTCTGATGACCATCTCCTTGAGCCTCCCATCGTGCTTGTTAGCGGGCAAACCAACACTAACACCGGCGGCTGGTCTGCACCATATAGAAAATTCTCACGAAAGAGATGCACTCTTGTGCCAGATAGCCCTGGGCGATGCTTCCATCCGGACGGGACATGTTACTTAACGAATCCTTTGATGATCCCATTCATCCTCTCAAAGCGGCATCATGTTGTGCAGGAATGACGGCCCCAGTCTATTATGTCATCCACAATATGGACACACAGATGCACCATCACGTCAAGAACGCGGCGGGAAGTACATCTCAAGCTCATTCAAGATATCAACGATCTCTTCCTGTAGCCTTTGGAGCTGCTTCACACCGATCGACTTTCGAGAGATGGCGTCAAAAAGTTGCGAGACCAATAAGCGTTTCACGGACGTGCTTGTCCATTATCCTCTAAGGGCAACAGGTAGTATCTGCGTCATCATCACATGACAGTCATGAGACTTCATCCCGCTGAACCTTTTCTTGTCCGTGTCTAGATATCGCTTATCTTGCCACGAGAATCGAACTAACTTTCACTCCGTAAGGCACTTAAAGAATTGATTGATCTCAGCTGACTTAAGGTGAAGCAAGAGGGGGCAATAATCTTCTTTCTTTAATTTCTTGCCCTTCTTCTCCGTGCCTCTGTCTCCGTCTCTGTCTCGTCTGACATTTTACGGGGCGGCATGTGCAGATCTTCCCTGATTTTCAAATCTTGCAAGTCTTTTCTTGCCTTTGGCCCATCCTTGGTCTTATCCGGCATGTTCATCAGTGTTGCGAGCAAACTCTAAGGGACATTCTTACAGATATGCATTTGATCTAGGCAATGAGGTGTATCGAGTTTGTGCCAGTACTCCAAGTCCCAGAACACAGACCTCGTCTTCCATACCTTCAGCAGCGGCTCTGGCGCCTTTCTCATCGTCTTTCCCGGCGCGGGGCACTCATTCCAGTTTTTCAATAGCTCATCGATTTCGGCACCGCTCCGCTTACGTGGAGGTCCTCGATGCTCAGCGTGACCATTGAATAGATCTCCACGGTTTCTCCACGGGTCGTCCTGTTCAAGCCATCTTCGATGCCCCATGTACACGATTTTCCCGGACCGCCATCTTTCCTTGGCGTTAGCTGCTGAGGCGTTGTATCATCCATGCA
Organism: Aegilops speltoides; assembly: GCA_021437245.1. Lineage (NCBI taxonomy): Eukaryota > Viridiplantae > Streptophyta > Magnoliopsida > Poales > Poaceae > Aegilops > Aegilops speltoides. The sequence continues at coordinate 32,504,995 of CM038143.1, forward strand.
CCGCGTGCATCCGCAATATCCATGGCACACTGGCCTGCCACATATCCGTAATCGAGATAGTCCTGCCTTTATCGTGATCAGCGCTGCTCTCATGTTGAAATACTCACCTTCTTTGGCGTCCCATGTCTTGGCGGTGTTTTCCATAACGTGTCTAACTCCTCTTGAAGTAGCCCCGGATACAAATTAATATTATTTCCTGGTTGTTTGGGCCCTTGAATAAGCATGCTCATGTGAATGTACTTGATTTCATGCACAACCAGGGGAGGTTGTACATCCATACAAACACGGGCCATGTACTATGGTTGGTGTTCGGTTGCCAAGCAGTTCATGCCATCGGTACACGCGCCGAGCACGATGTTCCTTGCATCACATTCAAAATACCGATAGAAGCTGTTCAACGCTCTCCACTGGCTTCCATCCTTCACGTGTCTCAGCTTCGGATCATCTCCATCGTCGGGCTTCTTCCTCTCCGCGTGCAGCGCATTAGCTTTGCTTCCTTGGGATCTACAAAATACCTCTGGAGGCGGGAGTGATCGGTAAGTACCATACAACTTTACGGGGACATTTCTTCCGGCCTTCTTGTATCGAGAAGCATTGCACACGGACAGCTTGTTTTCTCCGCGTGCTCCTTCCGATAAATTATGCAATCGTTGATGCATGCATGGTATCTAACGTGTGGCAGATCAAGAGGGCACACGATCTTCTTGGCCTCATCAACACTAGTAGGACATAGATTACCCGCGGGAAGAACATCCTTTAGGTACTTGAGATGCTCATCGAGGCTAGTGTCGGTCCATTTGTTTTTAGCCTTCGTCTTCAGGAGTTGGAGCGTGAAACTCAACCGGGTCACCTCAGGATTGCAACCATCATACAATGGAGTGTTTGAGTCTACCACCAGTTGCTCCAGCTTAGCCTCCTCTCTAGAAGCAGCTCTCTCAGTACTCGTCTCCTTGCGAAGCAATGCTTGAACATGAGGGTCCCGCACAATTGAACTTAGCACCAACGAACTCTGCTGCGTGGAGTCCATGTCGTTCTCTCCGCCGCCATGTCCGGCCCCTTCTCCTCCGCCATGTCCGGCCCCTTCTCCGCCGCCATGTCCGGCCTCTTCCCCACCGCCATTATCGATCATCTCTTCGTCTTGCCCCGTGTCATCATTTCCTGCCCCGTCGGCATCCTCAACATCGTCATCCTCATCTTCAATTATCCACCTAGTATAGCCATCCATGAAACCAGTCATGAGCAGGTGCGCCGACACGACCATCGTCATGGGGTCGAGCCAAACTATTCCTTTGCATTTTCGACACGGACATAAAACCTCTGTCCGGTTATTTTCTTTCATGTCTTGCACCGCCGACCGCAACCACCTGTCCACCATCGTTCCAATCGACCATCGTCAACTCTGCACGGTAATAATAAAAAATTGATTGTAAAAATGCATACATGCATCAAAGTCATAAAAATTTGGCATGACCTTCCCTAAAATAGGACATATATGGATCTAGAGTTTGCCGAATTAGCGAAGCGGAAATAAATCGACATTTCGCAAAACATGGGCAACTCAAAAGCACAATTTGGCGGCGTCAACTCATGCCACACACACAATTTCCACAAACATATCACACACACATAAACACATTTCCATTTTGCAAAAGCATGAAAGTTTCATCACCTCTATCTTGATGGCCGAAGATGATGTTGTAGGGAGATCAAAAGTGCACAAATTAAGCTCTTCTTGACAAAGATAGATCTAGTTAGGGGCAAATAGGTCCTTAACTAAATCCTACATCTACCTAGCTACCTAATTTGGAAGGAGACAACTTCAACTAGTGGAGGGAAGGAAAAAGAAAGGAGATGCATTAATGGAGGTGGTGTAGTTATGTAGGAGTAATGAAGAGAGAGAAGGTGGATAGAGAAGAGAGGGAGTAATGGGGAGAAGTATTGAGAAGAAGAAGAGTGAGAGTGGGAGCATGTGGTGGAGGGAAGAGAGGAGAGGGGAGGTAGGGGAAGGGAAAAAAGTGAGAGTGGGAGCATGTGGTGGAGGGAAGAGAGGAGAGGGGAGGTAGGGGAAGGGAAAAAAGCAAGGGGAGGGAGGGACGGTTTGGGGTTTTGGGGTTAGCGATGGCGCTGGTGATAAACAGCGTTGCTGCTAAAAGCGTAACAACAAGCGCTTTCGGTATGGCGCCATCGCTAGCTGGGACAAAAATGGCGGCATTTTGAAACTTACCAGCAGCGATCTCGAGGAAACGCGCTACTACTATGCGATTAGCGATGGCGCTGTTTACTGCGACAGCCATCTGCTACTTAGAGGTGGGGAACACGCGGTCGATATTTGTAGCAGCGTGTTTACGGCGGCGCTCTTGCTAAATATTTAGCAGCAGCGAGTTTACATAAAAGCTACAACTACTTACCAGCAGCGCTCTATTTTGAACCGCGCTGCTGCTAAGATTCTGTGTATAGGCTTTTCCCTAGTAGTGTCATTGCTGCATAGAAGAATTATGTCCTTAATGCACCGCTAGGTGACAGACCTATTGCAGGAGCAGATGCAAACGTTATGAACGTTTGGCTAGCTCAATATGATGACTACTTGATAGTTTAAGTGCACCATGCTTAACGGCTTAGAATCGGGACTTCAAAGACGTTTTGAACGTCATGGACCATATGAGATGTTCCAGGAATTGAAGTTAATATTTCAAGCAAATACCCGAGTTGAGAGATATGAAGTCTCCAATAAGTTCTATAGCTAAAAGATGGAGGAGAATCGCTCAACTAGTGAGCATGTGCTCAGATTGTCTGGGTACTACAATCGCTTGAATCAAGTGGGAGTTAATTTTCCAGATAAGATAGTGATTGACAGAATTCTCTAGACACCATCACCAAGTTAGTAGAACATCGTGATGAACTATAATATGCAAGGGATGATGAAAACAATTCCCAAGCTCTTCGCGATGCAAAAAATCGACGAAGGTAGAAATCGAAGAAAAACATCAAAGTGTTGATTGTGGACAAGATCACTAGTTTTAAGAAAAAGGGCAAAGGGAAGAAGGGGAACTTCAAGAAGAACGGCAAGCAAGTTGCTGCTCAAGTGAAGAAGCCCAAGTCTGGACCTAAGCCTGAGACTAAGTGCTTCTACTTCAAAGGGACTGGTCACTGGAAGCAGAACTACCCCAAGTATTTGGTGGATAAGAAGGATGGCAAAGTGAACAAGGGTATATTAGATATACAGGTTATTGATGTGTGCTTTACTAGTGTTTATAGTAGACCCTGAGTATTTGATACTTGTTCAGTTGCTAAGATTAGTAACTCGAAACAGGAGTTACAGAATAAACAAAGACTAGTTGAAGGGGAAGTGACGATGAGTGTTGGAAGTAGTTCCAAGATTGATATGATCATCATCGCACACTCCCTATACTTTTGGGATTAGTGTTAAACCTAAATAAATGTTATTTGGCGTTTGCATTGAGCATGAATATGATTTGATCATGTTTATTGCAATACGGTTATTCATTTAAAATCAGAGAATAATTGTTGTTCTATTTAAATGAATAAAACCTTCAATGGTCATACACCCAACGAAAATAGTTTGTTGGCTCTCGATCGTAGTGATACACATATTCATAATATTGATGCCAAAAGATGCAAAGTTAATAATGATAGTGCAACTTATTTGTGGCACTGCCGTTTAGGTCATATTGGTGTAAAGCGAATGAAGAAACTCCATGCTGATGGGATTTTGGAATCACTTGATTATGAATCACTTGATGCTTGCGAACCATGCCTCATGGGCAAGATGACTAAGACTCCGTTCTCCGAACGATGGAGCGAGCAACTGACTTATTGGAAATAATACATCTTGATGTATGCGATCAATGAGTGTTAAGGCTCATGGCGGGTATCATTATTTTCGACCTTCACAGATGATTTGAGCAGATATGGGTATATCTACTTGATGAAACATAAGTCTGAAATAGTTGAAAGGTTCAAAGAATTTCAGAGTGAAGTGGAAAAATCATCGTGACAAGAAAATAAGGTTTCTACAATCTGATCGCGGAGACAAATATTTGAGTTACGAGTTTGGTCTTCAATTAAAACAATGTGGAATAGTTTCACAAATTCATGCCACCTGGAACACCACATCATAATGGTGTGTCCGAACGTCATAACCGTACTTTATTGGATATAGTACAATCTATGATGTTTCTTACCGATTTACCAATATCGTTTTGGGATCATGCATTAGAGACAGCTGCATTCACGTTAAATAGGGCACCATCTAAATCCGTTGAGACGACACCATATGAACTGTGGTCGTTTCTTAAAGTTTGGAGCTGCGATGCTTATGTGAAAAAATTTCATCCTGATAAGCTCGAACCCAAATCGGAGAAGTGCGTCTTCATAGAATACCCAAAGGAAATTGTTGGGTACACCTTCTATCACAGATCCGAAGGCAAAACATTCGTTGCTAATAAATGGATCCTTTCTAGAGAAGGAGTTTCTCTCGAAAGAAGTGAGTGGGAGGAAAGTAGAACTTGATGAGGTAACTGTACCTGTTCCCTTATTGGAAAGTAGTTCATCACAGAAATCAGTTCCTGTGACAAATGCTCCAATTAGTGAGGAAGCTAATGATATTGATCATGAAACTTCAGATCAAGTTACTACAGAACCTCGTAGGTCTTCCAGAGTAAGATCCGCACCAGAGTGGTGTAGTGATCATGTTCTAGAAGTCATGTTACTAGACCATGATGAAGCTACGAACTATGAGGAAGCGATGATGAGCCCAGATTCCGCAAAATGGCTGGAGGCCATAAAATCTGAGATATGATCCATGTATGAGAACAAAGTATGGACTTTGATTGACTTGCTCGATGATCAGCAAGCCATGTTAAATAAATGGATCTTCAAGAGGAAGACGGACACTGATAGTAGTATTACTATCTACCAAGCTTGACTTATTGCGAAAGGTTTTCAACAAGTTCAAGGTGTTGAATACGATGAGATTTTTCACTCGTATCGATGCTTAAGTCTATCTGAATCATGTTAGCAATTGCCACATTTTATGAAATCTGGCAAATGGATGTCAAAACTGCATTCATTAATGGATTTATTAAAGAAGAGTTGTATATGATGCAACCTGAAGGTTTTGTCAATCCTAAAGGGAGCTAACAAAGTGTGCAGGCTCCAGCGATCCATTTATGGACTGGTGCAAGCATCTCGGAGTTGGAATATACGCTTTGATGAGTTGATCAAAGCATATAGTTTTGTACAGACTTACGGTGAAGCCTGTATTTACAAGAAAGTGAGTGGGAGCACTACAGCATTTCTGATAAGTATATGTGAATGACATATTGTTGATCGAAATAATGTAGAATTATTCGCAAAGCATAAAGGAGTGTTTAAAGGAGTTTTTCAAAGAAAGACCTCGGTGAAGCTGCTTACATATTGAGCATCAAGATCTATAGAGATAGATCAAGGCGCTTGATAAGTTTTTCAGCGAGTACATACCTTGACAAGATTTTGAAGTAGTTCAAAATGGAGCAGTCAAAGAAAGAGTTCTTGCCTGTGTTACAAGGTGTGAAATTGAGTAAGACTCAAAACCCGACCACGGCAGAAGATAGAAAGAGAATGAAAGTCATTCCCTATGCCTTGGCCATAGGTTCTAGAAAGTATGCCATGCTGTGTACCAGATCTATTGTATACCCTACACTGAGTTTGGCAAGGGAGTACAATAGTGACCTAGGAGTAGATCACTAGACAACGGTCAAAATTATCCTTAGTGGAATAAGGATATGTTTCTCGATTATGGAAGTGACAAAAGGTTCGTTGTAAAGGGTTACGTCGATGTAAGTTTTGACACCAATCTAGATGACTCTAAGTCTCAATCTAGATATATATTGAAAGTGGGAGCAATTAGCTAGAGTAGCTTCATGCAGAGCATTGTAGACATAGAAAATTGCAAAATACATAACGGATCTGAATGTGAAAGACCCGTTGACTAAGACTCTCTCACAAGCAAAAAATGATCACACCTTAGTACTCTTTGGGTGTTAATCACATAGCGATGTGAACTAGATTACTGAATCTAGTAAACCCTTTGGGTGTTGGTCACATGGCGATGTGAACTATGGGTGTTAATCACATGATGATGTGAACTATCGATGTTAATCACGTGGTGATGTGATCTAGATTATTGACTCTAGTGCAAGTGGGAGACTGAAGGAAATATGCCCTAGTGGCAATAATATAGTTATTATTTATTTCCTTAGTTCATGATAAATGTTTATTATTCATGCTAGAATTGTATTAACCGGAAACATAATACATGTGTGAATATATAGACAAACAGAGTGTCACTAGTATGCCTCTACTTGACTAGCTTGTTAATCAAAGATGGTTATATTTCCTAATCATGTACAAAGAGTTGTTATTTGATTAACGGGATCACATCATTAGTTGAATGATCTGATTGACATAACCCATTCCGTTAGCTTAGCACCCGATCGTTTAGTATGTTGCTATTGCTTTCTTCATGACTTATACATGTTCCTATGACTATGAGATTATGCAACTCCCGTTTACCGGAAGAACACTTTGTGTGCTACCAAAGCGTCTAGCGTAATCTGGGTGATTATAAAGGTGCTCTCAGGTGTCTCGAAGGTACTTGTTGGGTTGGCGTATTTGAGATTAGGATTTGTCACTCCGAATGTCGGAGAGGTATCTCTGGGCCCTCTCGGTAATGCACATCACATAAGCCTTGCAAGCAATGCAACTAATGAGTTAGTTGCGAGATAATGTATTACGGAGCGAGTAAAGAGACTTGCGTGCGAGATTGAACTAGGTATTGGATACCGACGATCGAATCTCGGGCAAGTAACATACCGATGACAAAGGAACAACATATGTTGTTATGCGGTCGACCGATAAAGATCTTCGTAGAATATGTAGGAACCAATATGGGCATCAGGTTCCGCTATTGGTTATTGACGGAGGCGTGTCTCGGTCATGTCTACATTGTTCTCGAACCGTAGGGTCCGCGCGCTTAAGGTTTCGATGGCGGTTATATTATGAGTTTATGAGTTTTGATGTACGAAGGAGTTCGGGTCCCGGATGAGATCGGGGACATCACGAGGAGTCTCAAAATGGTCGAGGCGTAAAGATCGATATATTGGGCGACTATATTTGGAGTTCGGAAAGGTTCGAGTGATTGGTATTTATCGAGTACGGAGAGTTACGGAATTCGCCGGGAGAAGTATTGGGCCTTATGGGCCATACGGGAAAGAGAGAGGGGCTGCCTAGGGCAGGCCGCGCGCCCCCCCTTGCCATTGTCCGAATTGGACTAGGGGGAGGGGCCGCACCCCCTCCTTCCTTCCCTTCTCTCTTCCCCTTCCTTGTCTCCTACTCCTAATACATGGAAGGACTCCTAGTTGGACTAGGAAAGGGAATCCTACTCCGGTGGGAGTAGGACTCCCGAAGCACGCTCATAGTAGAGGGCCGGCCCTCCGTCCTCCTCTCCTTTATATACGGGGTGGGGGCACCCCATGGACACACAAGTTGATCTTTGTGATCGTTCCTTAGCCGTGTCGGTGCCCGTCCATGATATTACACCTCGGTCATATTGTAGCGGTGCTTAGGCGAAGCCTGCGGCGATTGAACATCAAGATCGTCACTGCGCCGTCGTCTTGTGAAACTCCTCCCAAGCTTTGCTGGATCGGAGCTGGGGTGCGTCATCGAGTTATGCGTGTGTCAAGAACTTCGGAGGTGCGAGTAACGGTGCTTGGATCGGTTGGACCGGAAGGCGTCGACTACTTCCTCTACGTTGCGTCAGCGCTTCGCTTGGTCACGAGTGCGTAGACAACACTCTCCCCTCTCGTTGCTATGCATCACCATGATCTTGCGTGTGCGTAGGAAATTTGTTGAAATTACTACGTTCCCCAACAAGGAGTTCCCGGGGAGATGGCCCATGACCCCTGGGGGCATAGGTTTAGGCCGGCATGCTTGACCTCTCTATTAAGCCTAGGTCGGGTTGCGGCGTATTGTTTGGCCGAGGCCGGGCATGACCCAGGAAAGTGTGTCCGGCCAGAGTTAATCGAGCGTGGTGGACAAGTTGGTGCACCCCTGCAGGGAAGAAAACATCTATCGATAGCCTGTCCTACGATAACGGACACTCGGATTAGTATCCCGACCGATACAACTAGAACTGGATACTTGTGATAATAATTGGATGGTGATGAGAATTGGATTGTGATGACAAATGAATAGTATGGCTCTAGGATTGCTTTCTCGCAGGGAGTCGAGAAAGGATCTCTGGCCGAGGTTGATAACACTACTACTACTTTACTTTATGCTACTCTTCTCCCTCCTGTTTGCTGCAAGATGGTGGTTTCCAGAAGATGCTAGTCTTTGATATGACTAGGCCTTCTCTCTATTCTGGCATTTCTGCAGCCCAGTCCACATACAGCCTTCCTTTGATAATGTTGCATATGTAGTGTAGATCCTTGCTTGCGAGTACTTTGGATGAGTACTCACGGTTGCTTTGCTCCCCTTTTCCCACCTCTTTCCATTCTTCCCGGATGCTGCAACCAGATGGTGGAACCCAGGATCCAGACGCCACCTTGACGACGACTGCTACTAAGCTGAGGGTGCCGACCACCGACGACCAGGAGTAGATAGGAGGCTCCCAGGCAGGAGGCCTTGCCTTTTCGATCGTAGATGCTTTTGTGCTGGCCTTCTTAAGGCAAACTTGTCTAACTTATGTCTATTTTCAGATATTGTTGCTTCCGCTGACTCTTGTGTATTCGAGCTGATGTATTCGAGCCCTCGAGGCCCCTGGCTTGTAATATAAAGCTTGTATTATTTTAATTTGTGTCTAGAGTTGTGTTGTGATATCTTCCCGTGAGTCCTTGATCTTGATCGTACACATTTGCGTGTATGATTAGTGTACGATTGAGTCGGGGGCATCACAACTTGGTATTAGAGCCGACTGGCTGTAGGTAGCCCCCTTTCCAACTCTTTGGCCGAAGTTGAGTCTAGTCAGTGAAAAACTTTTACTAACATTGGATGTGTGTCTTACGGGCCCACGTCGCCATTGGGTGGTATTAGGATCTTTTATTTCTCGACCTATACTCTGGGACTCTGATCTCTCTTCTATTTAGGTTAAATGATTTTACTAACGCCGACTCTAGGCTCTCGTAACTTCTTACTCCTAGAGAGCCCTTACTCCAGATGATTACTTGGTGCACTAGAAGATTCCGAAGATAATCTCCGATATTCTCTTGAGACACTTGTGCCCATCGCCTTTGCAAATTCCCTACCACTGTTATATCATTATGGATAACTGCATACACTTGTCCTTCCAATCCCATTGATCTTGTTATTACAAGATACCCCGAAAATTCTCTCTATTGTTTGAGAATACTTTATGCCTACTGCCTTGCAGTTCATTGCCCACATGAACACCCCTACGGATAATTCCTCGCACTTATTGAGTATCCGCCCATCCCCAGTTGTTTATGTGTTTCACTAAGTTCTTTGAAATAACATTTGATCTTCCGAAAATCCTTAGCAGCTTAGTGCTCTTGAAATTCTTGCTTGCTTGCATTATGGTTAATCCCATAAATATAGTAATCTTATTGGCAGCCTTTGTCACTATCATTTTGAGTCCATTGATTCAATATGTTGCGAATGCTCGCCATCCTCAATCAGATCCTAGAATTCATCCTTTTGACTCACACGTCATTTTAAACATGAGCTGATTCTCGGCAAATCAAATTACCGATGATTGTACCCCTAAGTCCATTCTACTTATTCACTCTTAATCAGAGCATTTGCTTCTGACCCATTGATTTGGTAATCATAATTCCTTTGCATTTGGAATTTGAATTGATCAATTGTTTCTATAATCCGATGCCTTTGCATTGCTTCTTCCTTTGATTGAGTACCGGTACTCACGTCAGCTCCGTTGTAGACCACAAGACCCCTTGTTGGATAATTATCCGACGGTGTCTTTCACATTCAAAGTTCTTGTGGGCCTTTTCTTGGATACATAATGCCTTTGCTAAATCGTATCCTCTACTTTCTCAACCATGCTCTGTTGTCGAGCTAGTATAACTTACTCTTGAAGTCTGTGTTTTGTTCCTAAGATGCCCTGATAGGTTGGACCTATGCCTCCCCAAATAGGTGTAAGCTTATAAGTTACGTGAGTTATACTCTACTGGCTTTTCGTCAGATAAAATTTCAACACTACAACTTCCTCGAAAGCGAGAGGTGAATGAAAAGTTGTGCATTGAAGAAGCGGGAGTAGACCTTGAACTTTGTGTTCATGCCCATGGACATGATGTTGATCTTATCATTAAAGCTTCTCTTAAATTAATTATTCCCTTGGTATAAGTTCATCTTATATCTAGGATCTGGCCTTTTGCAATCATGGTTCCAACCATGTTCTCCTTTAAATACCATTTCTCGTGTGAGTTTAAGCACTTGTCTTTTGCAGAGCAATACCCCAGTCCAACATCTACTTTGATCTGTCATCGAGTATTACCCCCTGGTATCTCGAGATTATCACGGAACTGCATAATTTCTTATGAGTTCGTCATCAAGTACTACCTCCTCAATGATTCCAATGTTTCACGGACTCCCAGTTTTTAAACACTCGAGGACACCGATAACTGAACCGAGTCCGCATTACGGTTGAACAACACTTAGTAATCTTCTTTACTTGTGAGTTTGTACCCGATCTTGTCATTCCTCGCCTGTTCTACTATATTTTTACCGTGTCAACTTTTAATTGTGCTACCTGGTCCTTATGCCCGGAGCAATTTCCGATGATGAGCTAAGCCTACTTTGATCTTCCTCATGTTATCATTTCACCTCGAACAACAAGCTTGACTTCGAGCTTGTGTCGAATTCGTGGTTCTCATAGCCTTTCACTTCATCCTTCCTTTTCTGCTCGATGGCACCTTCATAGAGTCTCTCAACAAAATTTGTTGTGATCACCGTCAACACTTTGATTTCTTCAAAGATGTCAACCGAATTCATGTTGAGAAATACCATCCTTGCTCTTCGGTGATTTGTGATATCATCGACGACATCCTTCACTTTCTGCCAACACTGACCTGGTTGTGCTTAGTTATTCTTACATTCTGAGATATCTTGGAATTGTTTCTCGATATCTCTTGAGATCTTCGAACCCAATCCTTACTTGACACCATATCATTGCCGCATCAAAGCATGATTGTGGTATTCCGAATATCAACAAGAACATCGGAAGCATGATACAAAATGTTTCTCGTTCAATTACCCTCACACCGTTGTATGGGTAATATCATGATTGTTCCCTCTCCCCATTATCTAAATGCTTTTGAACTTGCTGACCTTTCATGTATATCTTGCTCCGCTTTTCCTTGGGAAGGATATACTCCCAACAATAATTCCCTGCTTATGTAAACACCTCGAGGTACAAATCGGTCAGTACGACCCTGTTATTAATGTTGATGACATTCCGGTAACTCCCGATGGACGAGAACTTTGCATATTGGTCTGCCTCGTTTTAATGAGCAGGACAATAGTTCTCTTCGTCCCTCGCCATTGGTATCGACGTTGTTGCCGACATAACTGACAGACTACCCTCTGACATACCTTGATGTCGTGACCGTTAAGATGTCACCGTTCTCCCTACTTTTGATCGACACCCTCCTCACAGTTCCACAGGAACGATACCTGACTCTCCTGTATATCCTTGAGTTCGAAGTATCATATGCTCCTGGCTTTGTGGGTTATCACGAGCCACCCTCCGACAGATGATCTATACCCGATACTCTGAACCCCCTTCTCACACGTTGTTCAGGTATCGATCGTTGTTCATTCGCTTGAAACTTCTTATTGCACGTCCTTACCTTGCTCTCGATGACTTTCTTGAATTTTAACTCGAGAGATGCCTCTATGCCATGTTCACCGAGATAGCCCTCAGGTACCTATCTTGTGTGGAGCTCCGTCCTTTCCGAGTCTTTCCCCCTTACTCCACCCTTAAATCTCGGGACGAGATTTCTTGTAGTGGAGGAAATTTGTGACGCCCGGATAATTAAGCTACAGCAATCCCAAGTTAATGATGCCACGCCATCATTTTTCACTGTTGCTAAATCCCCCTTTGATTCAATCCGGTTCAATTTCAAATTAAAGTCAAAATTAAAAATTTCTCAAACATGCAAAATAAAATGTTCAAGGTGTGGCAAATAATCCCTGGATATTTGTCATGTTGGAACCAACCTCTTTTGGATTCCCAAAGTGCCCCTGGAAAATTATTTAGTGGTCCAACAACAATTAAATTGGCCTTTTCTATTTCTAAAAATGGTTACGCAACTCCTTTGGACCCCAAACTTTTGGTGCCATCTCAACTTGTTGTGTTAAAATTATGTACCAAGTTTTGTTCAAAACAAAATTCATTTGGTATCCCAACTAAATGCAAAACGGTGAAAGGAAATAGAACAGATTTGTTTTTAAATAAAAATAGAAGAAGAAAAAGCCCTGACTGTTGGGGAACGTAGTAATTTCAAAAAATTTCCTACGCACACGCAAGATCATGGTGATGTATAGCAACGAGAGGGGAGAGTGTTGTCTACGTACCCTCGTAGACCCAAGCGAAGCGATCTGCGTAGAGGAAGTAGTCGACGTTCTCCTCGCGATCCGACCGATCACGGCGCCGTTACTCGGCGCCCGAGTTCTTGACACACGTACAGCTCGATGGCGTCCCTCGTACTCGATCCAGCCGAGTGTCGAGGAGAGTTCCGTCGACCTGACGGCGTGGTGGCGATCTTGATGTTTCACGGCGCGAGGCTTCGCCTAAGCTTGCGACAGTATAACCGAGGTGGAATATGGTGGAGGGGCACCGCACACGGCTAAGGCGATCTAAAGATCAAACTTGTGTGTCAAGGGTGCCCCTGCCCCGTATATAAAGGAGGGAGGGGGGCCGGCCGGCCTAGCTAGAAGCGCGCGGGAGAGTCCTACTCCCACCGGGAGTAGGACTCCCCTTCCTAGTTGGAATAGGATTGGGGGAGGGGAAGAGGAGAGGGCCGCCCCCCTCCTGTCCTATTCGGACTGGGGGAGAGGCGCGGCCACCTCCTGGCGGCCCTCCTCTTCTCCCTCGAGGCCCACCGAGGCCCATTTACCCCCCGGGGGGTTCCGGTAACCTCCCGGTACTCCGGTAAATTCCCGTTTTCGCCCGGAACCATTCCGAACTCCAAACATAGGCTTCCAATATATCAATCTTTATGTCTCGACCATTCCGAGACTCCTCGTCATGTCCGTGATCACATCCGGGACTCGAACTTCTTGGTACATCAAAACTCATAAACTCATAATAAGCATCGCCGAAACTTTAAGCGTGCGGACCCTACGGTTCGAGAACAATGTAGACATGACCTAGAACTATTCACGGTCAATAACCAACAGCGGGACCTGGATGCCCATATTGGTTCCTACATATTCTCGAAGATCTTTATCGGTCAGACCGCATAACAACATCGTTGTTCCTTTGTCATCGGTATGTTACTTGCCCGAGATTCGATCGTCGGTATCAATACCTAGTTCAATCTCGTTACGGCAAGTCTCTTTACTCGTTCCGTAATACATCATCTCACAACTAACTCATTAGTTGTAGTGCTTGCAAGGCTTGATGATGTGCATTACCGAGAGGGCCAGAGATACCTCTCCGACAATCGGAGTGACAAAACCTAATCTCGAAATCGCCAACGCAACATCTGCCTTTGGAGACACTGTAGTACTCCTTTATAATCACCCGATTCACGTTGTGACGTTTGGTAGCACCAAAGTGTTCCTCCCGTAGCAGGAGTTGCATAATCTCATAGTTATAGGAACATGTATAAGTCATGAAGGAAGCAATAGCAACATACTAAGCGATCGTGTGCTAAGCTAGCGGAATGGGTCATATCAATCAGATCATTCAACTAATGATGTGACCTTGTTAATCAAATAACAACTCCTTGTTCATGGTTAGGAAACATAACCATCTTTGATTAACAAGCTAGTCAAGTAGAGGCATACTAGTGACACTCTGTTTGTCTATATATTCACACATGTATTATGTTTCCGGTTAATACAATTCTAGCATGAATAATAAACATTTATCATGATATGAGGAAATATATAATAACTTTATTATTGCCTCTAGGGCATATTTCCTTCACTGACCTCCCCTCTCACTTGGCCTCGGCCCAGCTGGACCGCCAAGCCAGCCCACCATCCCCGGTCCCTCCCTCTCTCCTGTTCATGCGACCGAGTCGCTACAGGGGCAGGTCACCCCGGACCACCTCGCCGGCACCGACGCCGGGAGGGGATAAGGCCGTCAGCGCCTCGACGCCTCGGTGTCCCCCTGCCACCTGTCCCACTCGCCTCTCCCAGATCCACTTCACTCCCCCACCCTCTCCCCGCTCTGATTTGAGGTTGCCACGGCGCATCGGAGCTCGTCGTCGTGGACCACCACATCCACCGGCCACCTCGTGCTGCGCCACTGTGTCCAGGAGACTCGTCGGCCGTCTTCATCAGCCACGGCGCAGTTGGGCAACACGGCGCGACATCGTCGGGATCGAGCCGATCCCCTCCTCTGCATCACCGGCGCGCCACCGCGTCGATCTACTCATCTCCGGCCGTCCCCGGCAACCCCGAGCCTTCCCCGAGCATCACAGTGAGCTCCGCCTCGATCCCCTTTTCCTCTAGGCGTTGTTCCCGTTCTCTTGCCGCCCTTCCACGAGATCCGCTCCGGCCACCGCATCAACTTGTGGAAGTCGTCGTTTTGGTCTGCCTCAGTTAGCACCAACGACGTGGATCGATGCGGCGCCTCGCGCTGGTTTCGTAGGAGCTTGCGCCGCTCCATTTTGGCTGCCCGGAGCTCACTCCCGTGCCGTCTTCGTCGGCAGCGAGCACGCACTTGTGTGTCACGGCCGCGCCCCCGTGCTCCCCCTGTGGGCACGCACGCACCACCGCAACTGCTCCCGGCCGCCCTCTGGGCACGCTCCCTTGCCTGCTGCTGCTACTAGCTGCGCCACTGCTGCTACTTTGTCGCTCCAGTGGCCGGCTGTGCCACTACCAGTGGGGCCACACCCCCTGTTTAAAAAAAGGGTTTTTTAAAAATATATAAAATAATAATTATTTGTTCAATTAATTAAATAGGTAAGTAATTAACTTAATTAACCTTGCTTCATTAGCCTAATGAACTAGGTTAGTTAATTTAATTCTGTTAATTCGTTAAGTCAATGACAGATGGGGCCCATAGCCCTTTTGACCAGTCAACCTAGTCAGAATTGACTGTTGACCCTGCTTACATCAGCATGACGTCCTGTTGACGTGATAAGTCTTTTTTCGAATTAAAGATAATTCCAGAATATTAATAAAACTTTGAAAAATCGTAGAAAATAATCCGTAACTCGGATGAAAAAGTTTTATACATGAAAGTTGCTCAGAACAACGAGACGAATCTGAATGCGCTCTCCGTTCATCTGTCACGTGCCCCTAGCATAGCGAACATGCAACCTTTCCCCTCCGTTTTTCATCTATCCGAAAATGCCTAACAATGCGGAAACATTCCCAGATGTTTTTCCCCTTTGCCGGTATCGCGTAATACAATGTTAGAACACCCATAGCGTTGCTTTTTGCTTGTCATGTATCTTGTTTGCTCTGTATTTATTGTTTCTTCCCCCTCTTCTCTCCGGTAGACCCTGAGTCTGATGTTGCCCCTGTGATCGACTATGTCGACGACTATCCCTCCTTGCCAGAGCAACCAGGCAAGCCCCCCTTTGATCATCCCGATATAACCCATTCCATTCTCTCTTGCTTGCATTAGATTTTACTACTGTTATTGATTCCTCCTATTCTGATGCATAGCCTGCTTTTGTATCTGCTGTTGTATCTTACCCGCTTATCCTAAACTGCTTAGTATAGGTTGGTTAGTGATCCATCATTGACCCCCACCTTGTCCTTGTTGCCCCTGCTTCATCATCGAAGGCCCGATCAACGGGATCGAAGACCAGGCCCCGGCACCGCACATCACTTTCCCCTTAGTTGCTCGACACTACTGGGTTACTATCGAGTGCCAAGGGTGAGACCTCTATAGCACTTCTGATGTTAACCCTGTAGTGTAGCTATTCGGTCATGGTCATCGAGGGTGATTCCGCCTTAACCACTTCCAATACGACTCTGTCGTGCAACCCCTCAAGTGTGAACCTCGGGGGTGATTCCTCTTACGTTCACCTTGATGACTACATCGAGTGGAATTCACCGGGGGTGATTCCTCTGGTTTGCCCCTTGATGTTTAGACACACAGTTACTATGATTACTATGATTTTACACTGAACCATGTTACTAAAGACGGGTCGACCCTGAGGGGTACCCGCGCGAGCATAATTGCGAGTGATGTGGAGACGGGTTGACCTGGAGGGTACCCGAGAGTTGAATACGAGGCGTGGCCAGGCATTCTTAGCCCTTGCCACAAGTCCTCGAGACGGGGCAACGGGGTCACATCTTTCATGAGTCTCTGCTTGTTACCGCGCATTCCTAATCCACTACGATTTGGATATTTGATCCGAGGGGCCTCTGGCCTGATAGCACTAACCATCAATGTGTGCATAGTATGGGCGTTCTGCGTCATATACATCAGCCGAAGCTTAATGGACGTCAGCGACTGAGCAGTGCGCGCCGGGTTGGACTGGTAAGCACCTGCCTTTTTTAAGGAGGTAGCTAGGTTTGCTCACCGGCCGCCCACGCAACGTGCAGGAGTTCCCGGGGAGATGGCCCATGACACCTGGGGGCATAGGTTTAGTCCGGCATGCTTGACCTCTCTATTAAGCCTAGGTCGGGTTGCGGCGTATTGTTTGGCCGAGGCCGGGCATGACCCAGGAAAGTGTGTCCGGACGGAGTTAATCGAGCATGGTGGGTAAGTTGGTGCACCCCTGCAGGGAAGAAAATTAAACATCTGTCGATAGCCTATCCTACGGTAACGGACACTCGGAGTTATATCCCGACCGATACAACTAGAATTGGATACTTGTGATGAGAATTGGATGGTGATGAGAATTGGATTGTGATGACAAATGGATAGTATGGCTCTGGGATTGCTTTCTCGCAGGGAGTCGATAAAGGATCTCTGGCCGAGGTTGATAACACTACTACTACTTTACTTTATGCTACTCTACTCCCTCCTGTTTGCTGCAAGATGGTGGTTTCCAGAAGATGCTAGTCTTCGATATGACTAGGCCTTCTCTCTATTCTGGCATTTCTGCAGCCCAGTCCACATATACAGCCTTCCTTTGATAATGTTGCATATGTAGTGTAGATCCTTGCTTGCGAGTACTTTGGATGAGTACTCACGGTTGCTTTGCTCCCCTTTTTCCACCTCTTTCCATTCTTCCCGGATGCTGGAACCAAATGGTGGAACCCTGGATCCAGACGCCACCTTGACGACGACTGCTACTACGCTGAGGGTGCCTACTACTACATGGAGACCGCTGACGACCAGGAGTATATAGAAGGCTCCTAGGCAGGAGGCCTTGCGTTTTCGATCGTAGATGCTTTTGTGCTGGCCTTCTTAAGGCAAACTTGTCTAACTTATGTCTGTTTTCAGATATTGTTGCTTCCGCTGACTCTTGTGTATTCGAGCTGATGTATTCGAGCCCTCGAGGCCCCTGGCTTGTAATATAAAGCTTGTATTATTTTAATTTGTGTCTAATTGTGTTGTGATATCTTCCCGTGAGTCCTTGATCTTGATCGTACACATTTGCGTGTATGATTAGTGTACGATTGAGTCGGGGGCGTCACAAACTACTCCCTCCTCGTCATGGAGAGCACCGGGATGATGAAGATGGCCACCGATGAGGATCCCCCTCCGGCGGGATCTTGAGAACGAGCTCCCGAGAGGTTTTTGGTGGCTATAGAGGCTTGCGGCGGCGGAACTCCCGATCTATTGTTCGCTTCGATGTTTTTAGGGTATATGGGAATATATAGGCGAAAGAAGTCGGTCAGGGGAGCCTCGAGGGGCCCACGAGACAGGGGGCGCGCACCACACCCTCGTGGCCACCTCGAAACTTCCTTGACTTCAACTCCAAGTCTCCTGGATTGCTTCCGTTTCAAAAATAACGCTCCCGAAGGTTTCATTCCGTTTGGACTCCGTTTGATATTCCTTTTCTTTGAAACACTGAAATAGGCAAGAAAACAGCTATATGAGCTGGGCCTCCGGTTAATAGGTTAGTCCCAAAAATAATATAAAAGTGTCTAATAAAGCCCATAAACATCGAAAACAGATAATATAAAAGCATGAATGCTTCATAAATTATAGATACGTTGGACACGTATCAGCATCCCCAAGCTTAATTCCTGCTCGTCCTCGAGTAGCTAAATGATAAAAGAAAGAATTTATGAAGTGTGAATGCTAGCAGATGCACAAGTTTGATCAATGATAATTTCAATCACCTTTTCTAGCATGATTATATGTCATAACAGTTGTTCATCTCATAAAACTTCTCACGATTAAGTAACAAGCTATTCACATGTTAAAGCATAGACCATAAACTTCCTTGAAAACTAGCAAACTTCATTCTCAGTCATCAAACAATTACAATTCATCTTATTTTCAAGAAGGGTCTATGTCAGAGCTTTGATTTAGACAACTCCAAATATTCAACTATCATATAGTCTTCCATGAATGCTACCACTCAAAGCATATTCTTAGAACAAATAGCATCCATTGAACATAGAGAAACATAGGGGCTTAGTGTTTCGCCTCCCAACTCACTTATCATATAGATAATTGTCAACAATAATAATTCATGATCAAATATATTTGCTTGGCCATATATGCTTAGATCTTTCCCCAACACACGATGCTTGCCATCTAAAGAGTAGGTAGGAATGAGAAGGAATACTACTGACTCTTGCATAAAAGTAAAAGATAGGCCCTTCGCAGAGGGAAGCAGGGATTTGCAGAGGTGCCAGAGCTCGATTTTGAAATAGAGATAAATAACTTTCAGAGGTATGATCTCATTGTCAACATAACAACCAAGAGTTCCCAATATCTTCCATATATACTACATACATTATAGGCGGTTCCCAAACAGAATGGTAAAGTTTTTACTCCCCCTCCACCAACAATCACACTCCACGGCCATCTGAAACAACGGGGTACCGTCCATACCAACAACAATCCTGGGGGAGTTTTGTTTGCAATTATTTTTGATTTGATTTGATCTTTTTGATCATGGGACTGGGCACATCCTGGTTACCAGCCATTTTTCTCGTGAATGATGAGCGGAGTCCACTCATCTTGAGAATAACCCATCTAGCATGGAAGATACTGACAGCCCCTAGTCGCTACATGAGTGATTCAGGCATACAAAACAGATTATTATTTGAAGGTTTAGAGTTTGGCACATGCAAATTTACTTGGAACGGCAGGTAAATACCGCATATAGGTAGATATGGTGGACACTCATGGAAGAAACTTGGTTCAAGGGATTTGGATGCATAAGCAGTATTCCCGCTTAGTACAGATATTTTGGCTAGCAAAGGATTCTATAAAGCAAGCACCACATGTTGTAGGATCTATAACAATATAACTTCTATTCAAATACACCCAAGCATAACTCATTACGTTGTCTTCCTTGTCCAATTTCAACTAATTTGCTCAGGTTTGAAAATAATTAATGGGGCTCACAATCATAGAAGATGTCTAAGATAGTATATTTATATGTGAAATCTCTCTTCCTTCAATATTCTTTCATGAATTGTTCAAGTGACCAATACAATGCTTGCTAACTTTCAATAAATTTACCACCTCTACTTCTTAGATGTGAAGTCATTACTCCACATGGGATAAGCAAAATGAAACATATATAATTTCAGATTTATGACATTCAACTCATTCAACCATTTACTCATAGGATATAAGTGAAGCACACGAGTAAATGAAAAACTACTCCAAAAAGATATAAGTGACGATCAATGAGTAGTTAAATAATTATGCAGCTATGTGAAGACTCTCTCTTATTTGAGAATTTCTGATCTTGGTATTTTATTCAAACAGCAAGCAAAGCAAAATAAAATGACATTGCAAGGATAGCACAACTCATGTGAAGAAGCAAAAACTTAGGTTCAACCGATACTAACCGATAGTTGTCGAAGAAGAAAGGTGGGATGCCTACCGGGGCATCCCCAAGCTTAGATGCTTGAAACTTCTTGGGATATTATATTGGGGTGCCTTGGGCATCCCCAAGATTGAGCTTTTGTGTCTCCTTAATTCTTTTTATATCTCGGTTTCCTAAATCTTGAAAGCTTCATCCACACCAAACTCAACAAGAACTCGTGAGATAAGTTAGTATAAACCAATGCAAAAACCTTATCATTTTCTACTGTAACAAATCACAAAAATTATTATTCAACATTGCATACTAAATGTCTCTACATATTTAATACTCCTATCCTCAAATATAATCATTAAACAAGCAAACATATGGAAACAATGCAAACATAACAGCAATCTGCCAAAACAGTATAGTCTGTAAAGAATGCAAGATTCATCATACTTCCGTAACTCCAAAAATTATGAGAAAAATACTAAGATGTATAAGATTTATCAGAGCTCATTATGCAAAAAGTTTCAACATTATATCATTCTCTTACTTTTCTAGGGAATTTTTGCAACAGCGGTAAACTTCCTGTTTTCAAACAGCAACATGTATACTTGCAAAATAAGCATGGTAAAGGCTATCCTTGACATTTTTATTGAAAATAAAGATGCACAACATTATTATAAATAGCATAAGCAAATACTAACAAAATAAAATGACGCTCCAAGCAAAACACATATCATGTGGTGAATAAAAATATAGCTCCAAGTAAAGTTACCGATGAACGAAGGCAAAAGAGGGGATGCCATCCGGGGCATCCCCAAGCTTAGGCTCTTGGTTGTCCTTGAATATTACCTTGAGGTGCCTTGGGCATCCCCAAGCTTAGGCTATTGCCACTCCTAATTCCATAGTCCATCAAATCTTTACCCAAAACTTGAAAACTCCACAACACAAAACTCAACAGAAAACTCATAAGCTCCGTTAGTATAAGAAAATAAAACCACCACTTAGGTACTGTAATGAACTCATTCTAAATTCATATTGGTGTAATATCTACTGTATTCCAACTTCTTTATGGTTCATACCCTCCGATACTACTCATAGATTCATCAAAATAAGAAAGCAACACATAGAAAACAGAAGTTGTCAAAAACAGAACAGTCTGTAGTAATCTGTATCAAACGTATACTACTGGAACTCCAAACATCATACAAAATTAGGAAGTCCTAAGAAATGTGTGTACCAATCCAGAGCAAAAATAATTAGATCAGAATCACGTTTCTGTTAATTACCAAAACTAATTTACTGTGTGCAAAAGTTTCTGACTTTCAGCAGGATCAACACAACTATCACCGTAAGCTATCCTAAAGGTCTTACTTGGCACTTTATTGAAACAAAAGCTATAAAACATGATTACTACAGTAGCATAATCATGTGAACACACAAAAACAGTAAGGATGAATATTGGGTTGTCTCCCAACAAGCGCTTTTCTTTAATGCCTTTCTAGCTAGGCATGATGATGACAATGATGCTCACATAAAAGATAAGAATTGAAACACAATGTGAGCATCATGAAGCATATGACTAGTACATTTAAGTCTAACCCACTTCCTATGCATAGGGATTTTGTGAGCAAAGAACTTATCGGAACAATAATCAACTAGCATAGGAAGGCAAAACAAGCATAAGTTCAACACTTTAAGCACATAGAGAGGAAACTTGATATTATTGCAATTCCTACAAGCATATGTTCCTCCCTCATAATAATTTTCAGTAGCATCATGAATGAATTCAACAATATAACCAGCACATAAAGAATTCTTTTCATGATCTACAAGCATAGAAAATTTACTACTCTCCACATAAGCACAATTCTTCTCATTCGAAAAGTGGGAGTATCATAAGAGACATGAATACTATAAATTGTTTCCACATTAAAAGAGTAATGTTCAGAAAAAGGGTAATCATAATCATGACAAGTTTTATAAATATAATCATCACTACTTTTTATAGCATACATTTTATCACAATAATCATCATAAGTAGCAACTTTGTTCTCATCATAATCGATTGAAACCTCTTCCAAGATAGTGGAATCATCACTAAATAAAGTTGACACTCTTCCAAATCCACTTTCATATTCATCACAATAAGATTCAACATCCTCCAAAATAGTGGGATCATTACTTCCTAAAGTTGACACTCTTCCAAACCCACTTTCATCAATATAATCATCGTAGTTAAGATGCATGCTATCATCATAACAACTTTGCATATCAAAACTTGGGAGCCTAAAAATATCATCTTCATTAAACATAGCATCCCCAAGCTTGGGACAAACATTAATTTCAGCAAATATATTCTCAAATATGTCATTCTCATCAAACATAGCTTCCCCAACCTTGGGCCTTTTCATATCATAAGCATAATCACTCTCATCATTAATAGTATGGATAGCACCAATAGTATAGCAATTACCATAATCACAATGAGTAGTAGGAGCAACATCATTTGAGAGAGATAACTTTTTACCTTTGTTGCTCCTTCTTTTATTTTTCTTCTTCACATTATGTGTGGGTTCATCGCTCTTTTTTGAGCTCCTTATTGATGAGATTGGTTGAATAGAAAGCTCCTCCTCGTTACCTGATTCATCATAAGAAATAATAGAAGGATATTGGGAAGTCTCTTCCCTTTCATTAGTATTCTCTTCATCTTCTATTTGCTTTCTTTTCTTTAGGTAATTGGCAATATAAGGATTTTCAATGCAATTCACCGCACAATACATATAAATTTCCTCTAGATCAATATCAAGAAAATTCTCAAGATTAAATTCTGGAATATGCTTAGTTGCACGTTTCAATTATTCATAACCCAAAAGCAAGCTAAGTTCATTATGATGTGCAAGGGAAATCAAGTCATCACAATTTTTGGACACGATTCGATCATGAAACAATTTGCATCGGAGATTTAAATGACCATGTTCATTCCAAAGTTCACAAGTATGGTAAAGATATCTTAAATTTTCAGCACTAACATTAAGCCTTTCTTGCAACCATTTAGTTTCTAAATTCTTATGCCTCTTACAATATCTATTTTCCCTATTTGGTGTGTACTTGCAAACCCAATTCACTCCACAAAAATCGACATGCTTATAAGAGATATTTTCATCATGACTAGTGCAATCATCATTAGTACTATGGATATTCAAGGAGTTCATACTAACAGCATTGCAATCATGCTCATCATTCAAAGATGTAATACCAAACATTTTATAGACTTCTTCTTCTAGCACTTGAGCACAATTTTCCTTTTCATCATGCTCACGAAAGATATTAAAAAGATGAAGCGTATGAGGCAAACTCAATTCCATTTTTTACTTTTCTTTTATAGACTAAACTAGTGATAAAACAAGAAACTAAAAGATTCGATTGCAAGATCTAAAGATATACCTTCAAGCACTCACCTCCCCGGCAACGGCGCCAGAAAAGATCTTGATGTCTACTACACAACCTTCTTCTTGTAGACGTTGTTGGGCCTCCAAGTGCAGAGGTTTGTAGGACAGTACCAAATTTCCCTCAAGTGGATGACCTAAGGTTTATCAATCCGTGGGGGGCGTAGGATAACAACCCTGCAACCAAATAACAAAGAGTCTCTTGTGTCCCCAACACACCCAATACAATGGTAAATTGTATAGGTGCACTAGTTCGGCGAAGAGATGGTGATGCAAGTGCAGGTAGATATAGGTTTCTGTAATATGAAATTATAAAATCAGCAAGGTAACTAATGATAAAAGTGAGCGTAAACAGTATTGCAATGCTAGGAAACAAGGCCTAGGGTTCATACTTTCACTAGTGCAAGCTCTCACAACAATAATAACATAATTGGATCATATAACTATCCCTCAACATGCAACAAAGAGTCACTCCAAAGCCACTAATAACGGAGAACAAACAAAGAGATTATTGTAGGGTACGGAACCACCTCAAAGTTATCCTTTCTGGTCGATCTATTCAAGAGTCCGTAGTAAAATAACACGAAGCTATTCTTCCCGTTCGATCTATCATAGAGTTCATACTAGAATGACACCTTAAGACACAAATACGCAAACACCTAATGTCACCTAGATACTCCAATGTCACCTCAAGTATCCGTGGGCATGATTATACGATATGCATCACACAATCTCAGATTCATCTATTCAACCAACACAAATTACTTCAAAGAGTGCCCCAAAGTTTCTACCGGAGAGTCAATATGAAAACGTGTGCCAACCCCTATGCATAAGTTCATTGAACCCGCAAGTTGATCACCAAAACATACATCAAGTAGATCACGTGAATATGGGTTCGGCGTATTGTTTGGCGAGGGCGGGCATGAGAAGTGTCCGGCGAGTTAATCGGCGTGGTGGACAAGTTGGTGCACCTGCGAAGTGAAAAACATCTATCGATAGCACATCCTCGATAGCGGACACTCGGATTAGTATCCCGACCGATACAACTAGAAGCTGGATACTTGTGATAATAATTGGATGGTGATGAAATTGGATTGTGATGACAAATGAATAGTATGGCTCTAGGATTGCTTTCTGAGAATTAAAGAAAGGATCTCAACGAGAGTTGATAACACTACTACTACTTTACTTTATGCTACTCTTCTCCCTCATTTCTTTTGCAAGATGGTGGTTTCGAGAAGATGCTAGTCTTTGATATGACTAGGCCTTCTCTCTATTAAGCATTTACAGCCCGATCCTATAGCCTTCCTTTGATAATGTTGCATATGTAGTGTAGATCCTTGCTTGCGAGTACTTTGGATGAGTACTCACGGTTGCTTTGCTCCCCTTTTCCCACCTCTTTCCATTCTTCCGGATCTTATGACGGATGGTGGAACCGAGGATCGAGCGCCACCTTGGCAATGCTGCTACTAAGTGAGGTGCCGACCACAAGCGACCGAGGAGTAGATAGGAGGCTCCGGCAGGAGGCCTTGCCTTTTCGATCGTAGATGCTTTTGTCTTTGCCTTCTTAAGGCAAACTTGTCTAACTTATGTCTATTTGATATTGTTGCTTCCACTCTCTTGTGTATTAGCTGATGTATTGAGCCCTCGAGGCCCTGGCTTGTAATATAAAGCTTGTATTATTTTAATTTGTGTCTAGAGTTGTGTTGTGATATCTTCCGTGAGTCCTTGATCTTGATCGTACACATTTGCGTGTATGATTAGTGTACGATTAGTCGGGGCATCACAACAGTATTAGAGCCCATTGGTACGTAGGTAGCCCCTTTCCACTCTTTGGCGAAGTTGAGTCTAGTCGGTGGCTTTTACTAACATTGGATGTGTGTCTTACGGGCCCGCATCGCCATTGGGTGTATTAGGATCTTTTATTTCTCGACCTATCTGGGACTCTGATCTCTCTTCTATTTAGGTTAAATGATTTTACTAACGCCGACTCTAGGCTCTCGTAACTTCTTACTCCTAGAAGCCCTTACTCAGAATGATTACTTGGTGCACTAGAAGATTCGAAGATAATCTCGATATTCTCTTGAGACACTTGTGCCCATCGCCTTTGCAAATTCCTACCTTTGTTATATCATTATGGATAACTGCATACACTTGTCCTTCAATCCCATTGATCTTGTTATTACAAGATACCCGAAAATTCTCTCTATTGTTTAGAATACTTTATGCCTCTCTTGAGTTCATTGCCCATGAACACCCTACGGATAATTCCTCGCATACTTGAGTATCCGCCCATCCCGATTGTTTATGTGTTTCACTAAGTTCTTTGAAATAACATTTGATCTTCCAAAATCCTTAGCACTTAGTGCTCTTGAAATTCTTGCTTGCTTGCATTATGGTTAATCCATAAATATAGTAATCTTATTGGCAGCCTTTGTCACTATCATTTTGAGTCCATTGATTCAATATGTGCGAATGCCGCCATCCTCAATCGAATCCTAGAATTCATCCTTTTGACTCACCGTCATTTTAAACATGAGCTGATTCTCGGCAAATCAAATTACCGATGATTGTACCCTAAGTCCATTCTACTTATTCACTCTTAATCGAGCATTTGCTTGACCCATTGATTTAGTAATCATAATTCCTTTGCATTTGGAATTTGAATTGATCAATTGTTTCTATAATCCGATGCCTTTGCATTGCTTCTTCCTTTGATTGAGTACGGTACTCACGTCGGCTCCGTTGTGACCACAAGACCCTTGTTGGATAATTATCCGGTGTCTTTCACATTCAAAGTTCTTGTGGGCCTTTTCTTGGATACATAATGCCTTTGCTAAATCGTATCCTCTACTTTCTCAACCATGCTCTGTTGAGCTAGTATAACTTACTCTTGAAGTCGTGTTTTGTTCCTAAGATGCCACGATAGGTTGGACCTATGCCTCCCCAAATAGGTGTAAGCTTATAAGTTCGTGAGTTATACTCTCTGGCTTTTAAATCGGATAAAATTTCAACACTACAACTTCCTCGGCGAGAGGTGAATGAAAAGTTGTGCATTGAAGAAGCGGGAGTAGACCTTGAACTTTGTGTTCATGCCCATGGACATGATGTTGATCTTATCATTAAAGCTTCTCTTAAATTAATTATTCCCTTGGTATAAGTTCATCTTATATCTAGGATCTGGCCTTTTGCAATCATGGTTCCAACCATGTTCTCCTTTAAATACCATTTCTCGTGTGAGTTTAAGCACTTGTCTTTTGCAGAGCAATACCCCAGTCCAACATCTACTTTGATCATCGCCGAGTATTACCCCTGGTATCTCGAGATTATCCGCAGGCGCATAATTTCTTATGAGTTAGTCATCAAATACTACCTCCTCAATGATTCCAATGTTTCACGGACTCCGTTTTTAAACACTCGAGGACACCGATAACTGAACGAGTCCGCATTACGGTTGAACAACACTTAGTAATCTTCTTTACTTGTGAGTTTGTACCCGATCTTGTCATTCCTCTTTGTTCTACTATATTTTTACCGTGTCAACTTTTAATTGTGCTACCTGTCCTTATGCGGAGCAATTTCGATGATGAGCTAAGCCTACTTTGATCTTCCTCATGTTATCATTTCACCTCGAACAACAAGCTTGACTTATTAGTCGGTCGTAGTTCTCATAGCCTTTCACTTCATCCTTCCTTTTTACGCTCGATGGCACCTTCATAAGTCTCTCAACAAAATTTGTTGTGATCACCGTCAACACTTTGATTTCTTCAAAGATGTCAACGAATTCATGTTGAAATACCATCCTTGCTCTTCGGTGATTTGTGATATCATCGGCGACATCCTTCACTTTTAACTTGACCTGGTTGTGCTTAGTTATTCTTACATTACGAGACTAGATTTAATCAGCACCCTACAGGCTGAGTTTTCTCACATTGTTTGCAGAAAATAAACATGATTGGGAATGTAGATAAAAGTGGTACACCATGTCTGTGAAGGAAATATGCCCTAGAGGCAATAATAAAGTTATTATTTATTTCCTTATATCATGATAAATGTTTATTATTCATGCTAGAATTGTATTAACCGGAAACATGATACATGTGTGAATACATAGACAAACATAACGTCACTAGTATGCCTCTACTTGACTAGCTCATTAATCAAAGATGGTTATGTTTCCTAACCATAGACATGTGTTGTCATTTGATTAACGGGATCACATCATTAGGAGAATGATGTGATTGACATGACCCATTCCGTTAGCCTAGCACTTGATCGTTTAGTATGTTGCTATTGCTTTCTTCATGACTTATTCATGTTCCTGTAACTATGAGATTATGCAACTCCCGCTTACCGGAGGAACACTTTGGGTACTACCAAATGTCACAACAGAATCGGGTGATTATAAAGGAGTACTACAGGTGTCTCCAAAGGTACATGTTGGGTTGGCGATTTTGAGATTAGGTTTTGTCACTCCGATTGTCGGAGAGGTATCTCCGCCCTCTCGGTAATGCACATCACTATAAGCCTTGCAAGCAATGTAGCTAATGAGTTAGTTACGGAATGATGCATTACGTATCGAGTAAAGAGACTTGCCAAGAACGAGATTGAACTAGGTATTGATACCGACGATCGAATCTCGGGCAAGTAACATACCGATGACAAAGGAACAACGATGTTGTTATGCGGTTTGACCGATAAAGATCTTCGAGAATATGGGGAGCCAATATGAGCATCCAGGTTCCGCTATTGGTTATTGACCAAGAATAGTTCTAGGTCATGTCTACATTATTCTCGAACCCGTAGGGTCCGCACGCTTAAGGTTTCAATGACAGCTTATATTATGAGTTTATGAGTTTTGATCTACCAAGGAGTTCGAGTCCCAATGAGATCGGGACATGACGGGAGTCTCGAAATGGTCGAGACATAAAGATCGATATATTGGACGACTATATTCGAGTTCGGAAAGGTTCCGAGTGATTCGGTATTTTTCGGAGTACGGAGAGTTACGGAATTCGCCGGGAGTATATGGGCCTTATTGGGCCATACGGAATAGAGGAGAGAGGCCGAAGGAAGGAGGGGCGCAGCCCCTCTGGTCCGAATTGGACAAGGGTGCGGCCCCCTTTCCTTCCTCCTCTCCCCTCTTTCCCCGCCGGTGTCAAACCGCGGATCTCGGTAGGGGGTCCCTGACTGTGCGCCTAGGCGGATGGTAACAAGAGACGAGGGACACAATGTTTTTTCCAGTGTTCGGGCCCTCTCGATGGAGGTAAAACCCCACGCCCCGCTTGATTAATGTTGATGATATGGGTAGTACAAGAGTAGACCTACCACGAGATCAAGGAGGCTAAACCCTAGAAGCTAGCCTATGGTATGATTGTTGAGATGTAATGTTGTGTCCTACGGACTAAAGCCCTCCGGTTTATATAGACACCGGAGAGGCTAGGGTTACAGAGTCGGTTACAATGGTAGGAGATCTACATATCCAGATTGCCAAGCTTGCCTTCCACGCCAAGGAAAGTACCTTCCGGACACGAGCCGAGTCTTCAATCTTCTATCTTCGTAGTCCGGGAGTCCGCGGATATTGATAGTCCGCTATCCGGACACCCCTAGTCCAGACTCCTCAAGAGCCCTGAACCAGTCTTCGATGACGATAAGTCCGGCGTGCATAATGTTCGGCATTGCAAGGCGGGTTCCTCCCTTGAATAATTCGGAGAAAATAATGAACACCAGGATAGTGTCCGGCTCTGCAAGATAAATTCCACATTCCAACATAGAGAGAATTTAATACACACTTAGCTCAATCTGCTGACGTATTATGCAGCGTGACATCACACCGCAGCTAAGCCCTTGTTTGGATCATTTTTATTATTCCGCCTCAGCACGTTTAGCGAAGCGGTTTCCTTGGCACGTCCTGTCGAAGCAGAGATCGTGTTCCCTTTTATTCCGGGATCCTCATCAATACGTGCGTGGGTAACCCAACCGTGCCATTGATGATGGCGCTTGGGGGATAAGCGAGTTTTACCAGGCCGGTGAGGGACGCATAGTTTTGTCCGCCTATATATAAGGGATAAGGATTTACCTTCTCACCTACGCCTTCTTCCTCCTTTGCTCATTCACCCCTGCGAACTCAAGCTCCAACGCCCAAGCTCACGATCTCACTCGACCCTTCTCCTAACATGTCCGGAGGGGGAGGCAATGGTTGGCCTCCACCGCTAAGGAGGAGGACATCACCAAACCGCGCGACGCCGGATACCTTTCCAGCGACATCGCAGATCGGCTGCCCGACGCGGGCAGCTCATCCCTACCCCAGGCCCCATGAGAGGGTCGTCTTTCTTCCCCACTTCCTCCGCTGGACTGGGCTTTCCGCCCATCCATTTGTCCGGGGATCATGTTTTACTACGGCCTAGATTTCCACGATCTGGCGCCAACTTCGCCCTCAACATCTCGGCGTTTATCGTCAGGTATGCGAGGCCTTTCTCGCATCCGCCCCACTTCGGCCTGTGGCTCAAGACTTTCAACGCTGTCAAGGTTGTGAAGGGGACGCAAGCGAATGCGGAGGCGCCATGTTGGGCAGCCGCCCAACGCCCCTTGGCTAGAAGGGACCTTCGTGGACTCCGTCAAGGGCTGGCAATCGGGTGGTTCTACATCACCGAGCCGCCGCGAGCCTACATGGGCGGCGGCCCCGATTCAGATCTGGAATCCCCACGCAGCTCACCTCCTGGAAAGAGAAGGGCTTGCAGTGGGGTGATCCGGTGGAGGTGACGGGACTTCGAGCCTGCATCAAGAAGCTGGTGAGCAATAGGCTCCGGCTCGTCGACGTGGTCCAGGTCATGCTCCTCCGGCGGATTCTCCCCTGCCAAGAACGGGCATTTAATCTGTGGGAGTTTAATCCGGAACAGCACCAGATGTTGAGCGGGCTCTTCGATACTACGTACGAAGGCGCCTGGAGGGTGCTGTTCAAGGGCGCCGAAGCCCCACATCCGAATCAAGACCGCGGATTCAGCTGCAGCCTCCGACTGACGAGGTAAGTGATTCGACCCCATTACGGGACACTTGAAGTAATTAGATTGATTCTAGCGAGGTTTTTAATCTGCCTCTTCCTTTGACAGGACTGGATGGAGAAGGCCCAGCTGCTCATCAGCCCGGCTCCCATGCCATAAGAACCAGTGGATGCCCGCTTAGCAAGGCTGCTGGTTCCGGCACCGTACGTGGTGCCGGAGAAGAAGGCCAAGAAGGTGGCCGCGGGGACTCGAAAGAGTTCCTCAGAATCAAGCGCCCGACGACGACGATGAGGACTCCTCCCCTGAAGACGAGGAGGAGGAGGAGTACTCTCTCCCGGAGGAGGGAGAGAGGAAGAGGAAGGCCTCCCCAACCGGGGCGGCCGAAGGGTCCAAGAGGGGGAGAACTATCCCCCCGGACAGTTTCGCCAACATCGATGTTGGCGAGGATGAGTGGCCTCCAAGGGCCCGGTGTCCGGCTGGATCGTAAGTATCCGGATCATTTATATGCCGTCTATTGTATGTCATGTAGCGTACTTCTAATGCCGCATTGTTCCTTTAGTCCGGCCGTTGACGACCTTCCCGACTCAATGAGCGGGTCGTTAGCGCCATCGGATGTAAATTCCATCCCGACTGCCTCTACCCCACGCGCCGAGGACGACGAGGCGGAATCCCACAGGGGGACACGCCAGGAGGTGGCTCCGGAGGCGCCGTCAGGCAGCCCCCCGGACTTTGTGCCGAGCTCTACTCCGGAACCCGTAGCGGTTCCAGAGTCCGGCAAGCAGCCCCCTCGAAAGAGGGGCAGGACCGTGACGCCGGCGGCCTCCGTCCAACCGGAGGCACCGGATAACCTGCTGGAGGCGCTCAAAGGCGCCTCCATCAAGGAAGAACACCACACTCTCATGGGTGCGGTGATTGAGAAGGTCCATCTCGCCAAGGGCGGGCTGACCGAAGCCTGCAACATCCTTCTAACAGGCTTTTAGGTAAGAAGTTTAAAATAATGTAATGTGATACCGCATAGACAGTAGCCCCTGATGCTTAGTTCGGTGTTCGAAAAGAAAAGCCGGACTAAGGATCTAACAAGATAGACGCAGGGTTGCTAAAAATATGTCAATATGGGTGTGCAGGCTGCGCTGTTGACCTCTGCCGCATTAACGGCGGAGGTTGAGGCGCTGAAGAAGGACCTTGAGCGGTCGGAGCAAGAGCTCGGCCATGCCAAGAGGCAGCTCAAGGAAAAAGATTGTGAATAACACCACTTTAAATAAGTACCTTACAGAAAAGGGTTTCGGTTGCAAACATGATTAATAAGGATAATATATGTAATGCAGGGGCCACCAACGAGGTGGTAGCCCTGAAGGATGCTATGTCCGCGGGTCAACGCAATGCGCCACGTAACGGATCGAGCGAGAAAAGCAAGCGGCACTTGGTGGCGGAAGTTGGCAAGAGCTCCGTGCTCTCATGGAAAAGCATGAGAGTTTGGAGCGTGACTCAAGACTCGAGAGTCCGAGCTTGCCTCGCCTCGAAGTGCCAAGTCCGCCAAGGCCGAGGCCCGAAGGCCCATGAGGAAGTAGAGGACATGAAGAAGATTGCGACGGTAAGGCGTTTTTCATGCGAGCAAGCATGTTAAAGTAAATTACCGGATACTTACCCGAATCGGAGCTCTCCAGGGCATTTGCAGATCTGCCGCCAGAGCGCCCGATGCCGCCACGTTTTATCGTGGCGAGGAGGGAGCTCAACGGAGAAGGTCTTCGGTCTCAAGATGCCGAGGCCGCCATCCGGTGCCCCAAGCGACCACCAAGCAATGGTCGAGCTCCACAAGGTAGCCGAGGAGGCCATGAAGGGCCTCACAGATCCGGTGTGGCTCGGGCAGGCCATGCCCGGCAGCTACTTTGGCCTAGTGCGCGGCTGGTCGATGCATGCCCAAGGCTGGATGTGATCAAGCGCCTACCGCATTGAAGGTGCTCGTCAGGCCCTTGCCCGCATAAAGGTGCAATGGGGCAAGCTGGATGCGAAGAAGCTTCTCACGGATCCGCCGCCGCCGGGCAAGGAGCATCGCACGCCGGAGCGATATTATAAAGTTGTCCTAAAGGGAGCCCGCGATATTGCAGATGAGTGCCCCCTTAATGTAATCTTTCAGTGAACTCGCTGTGTTTTTATCCTGTGCGCTGAAAACCTCGTTTATATGCGCCATGAGCAACGCTTTGTTGAATTTAAAATATTACCTTCATGCGGCCGCTTGTTAAATCGAGAGATGGCAAGTCGTTATTTCAGCCCCCAAGCCACGAAAGTGGGGTGTTTGGTGATAAACTTGAGCACTCTTGTTCCCATTTTGGGTCCATCTAGGAGGCGCCAACACGACGTAACA
Source organism: Aegilops speltoides (assembly GCA_021437245.1). NCBI lineage: Eukaryota > Viridiplantae > Streptophyta > Magnoliopsida > Poales > Poaceae > Aegilops > Aegilops speltoides. The sequence goes on from CM038143.1 coordinate 32,537,927, forward strand.
AGGCGACGGACTTATAATGCTTGAACACTCTCACTTAGCCATAGAATTCTATAATTTTAAATTTCGGTGAAGCCCCTGGTATTCGAAGACCAATCCGGGCGCTTATCCACGCTTCGCCGGACATCATCCGAACTTCGTCAAGCGGATGAGCCTTTAGGGACCCAAAAGACCTCTCGAACAGCGACAGTCTCTCGCCTTATCATGCCGCCGTTTTAGCTTTCCATCGAGGCGTTAACCTGCTCAACCGGGGCGCAATCGCAGTGGTTCTCCCAGTGCTACCTTAGCCGACGGAACGGAACGTAAGGTACCAAAACATGGGAGCCGGGCAAACCCAACTATTGACCCAAGACATGATTCGGAGCTGATTCATATAATGCTATAAGTTCGGGGTGCCGCACTTGTGAAAGTGTTCGGACTTAATCACACCATAATCTGGGGAACAGGAGCCCCTGGTGTATTCGGCCGTACCAAAGTATACGGGTGCAAGATGTCATATAGTGAACATATGTTAAAGATAACGCAGTTGCATTGAAAAGGTAATGAACTTGCAGAAAGGAAGTGATGCGTTGTTTATGAAAGAAGGTCTGCTAATAAATCGGACTGATACAAATAGTGCGGTAAGCGAGGGATTTGGACTAAATTAACATGTCACCCTCCAGGGATAAGCTGCAGACTTGGTGTATGTAATGTAATGCTCGTAATGGAGACCACCTGAGTGTTCGTCGCAGCCTTCTTTGATCCCTGACTGTTGCATCGTGAGTTCGGCAGGTTCGCCGTCGGACAGGGCTTCTGTTTAGAGTCCTGTATATGCAAAAAGAAGAAAAGATAAAAAATAAAACCAAGGGGGGTGCTAGCATGAGCCCCTGGTGTGGTCGAGACGCACTCTTTGGTCCTTGTGGTTGAGCCCCTCCCCTGCGCCCATGGTATTTCCAAAGCGTAATGATGTACGCGGAGTGTTATTCTTGTGATCATGCGTGGGCGGGGTTAGCCGCATTACTCGCGATGCTCGATCGCGCCAGTGGTCTTGGTTGGTGTTGCTCGGCGGCGCTTTAATGTATCCGCTTTTAATTGCCGGACTAGAGAATTGCCGAGAAGGCTGCTCAGATTTCCGCCGCGAGAGCCGTGTATGTTCCTCCGCTCGGAGGAGCGCCCGTATTCCCATTGACCGTAATGACTCCACGAGGGCCTGGCATCTTGAGTTTTAGGTATGCATAATGCGGCACGCGCTGAATTTGGCAACGCGTTCGTCCGAAAGCAGGGCATGATAGCCGCCACGGAACGGGACTATATCAAGATTAACTCTTCGCCGAAATTATCCGGGATCCAAGACCTCTTCCGGTGAATGAGAGCATGAGGTTGGCTTTACTCCTGGGATGACACCTTTAAAGGTTGTCTTAGTAGGTTTGATCTGGATGGGTCTATGCCCATTTTGCGACCGTGTCTCGATAAGCGAGTTCAGCTGCTGCCGCCGCCCATCGAGGACTCTTGTGAGGTGAAATCCATCGACGATTGGGTCTAAGACCAATGCGCGAATCCGCCATGGCGATGCTGGTTGATGGTCTCGTCGATCGAAAGTGATCGGACAGAGGACCATGGATTGAACTTGGGCGATCGCTCCATCGCATAGACGCCCCGTGGTCGCGCTTCCTCTCCCTCTTGGGTATATGGGTTGCGTAAATCATATTCACCGTCCGCACTTGTGGGGGGAAACCCTTCTGTCCTCTACGTTGTTCGGCGGCCGGGTCTCTTCCTCGTCGTCGCTATTTAGCCCTTGTCATTGTGTTCGCAATTAACTTGCCAGCCGCTTGAACACCCAACAATCTCTATTGGTGTGATTAGCTGGCTTTTCGGGTGCCATGTATCCGCATGAGCGGTCGAGTATTCGGTCCAGATTGATGGACCGGAGTTGTTCTTTAAATGGCTTCTTCCGCTGACCGGTTTGAGCCTCGAATCCGCATTGACCGCCGATCCTCTTTGTCGCCGCCGTTAATGTGGCGTTTGTTTTGATTCGACGTGACCTGCCGTGGTTGTCCTTAGTGTCCGGACTGCCGAATTTTTGCGGAGATTGTTGCTGCGGGCTAGCCAGCTGTCCTCTCCCGCACGTAAGCGGGTCATTAACGGCGTGAGGGCTGCCATGGATTTCGCTTTCTTGCCCCTCTGTGCCGGGCTAGCCATTCGTCCCGGATGTTATGTTTGAAGGCTGCAAGGGCCTCCGTGTCCGGCAATGACGATTTGATTTTTCTTTGTCAAGAACCGTGTCGTAATCGTCCGCCGATTCGTCGGCTGCTGAATAATGTGGCTTAGGTCATCGGCGTCGGTGGTCGCGACGATGTACCTTGGAAGTTATCAAGGAATGCGGCCTCGTGTCTTCCCAACACCCAATCGACTCTGCGGGCAGGCTGTTAAGCCAATGCCGAGCTGGTCCTTTAAGCTTGAGTGGGAGATATTTGATGGCGTGGAGATCGCCGCCATGGGCCATATGGATGTGGAGAAGATAATCTTCGATCCACACCGCGGGTCTGTTGTACCATCGTATGATTCGATATTCACGGGTTTGAACCCTTCGGGATCGATGATCCATTACTTCATCGATGAAGCATAACGGGTGCGGCGCCTCAGATTGAGCAATATCGCGACGCAGCTCGAGGGAGCGATGTTCGCTATGTTCGCCCGCCGGGCGTTATGTCCGCGCGACGGTATTCGTCGTGGGTCGTAGGGCGCCCACGTGATCCATAGATGGATCTGGATTGTCTTGCTTTGTCCTCCAAGATGTCCCGCAAGTCCGGCGTGTTCCCTTTTGGCTTCGTACTCTTGGATCGATGCCGGGGTACGGTCTTGGCTGGGGGCCTGAATGCCTCTCTGTCGCGACCACGGGGTGGTCGGTCAGCCATTTCATGCGCTGGTGATAAAGGTATGTATGCTTCCTCCTCTAATCGGGGGAGCAGCTTGCGTCTTGGGTAACTTTTGGAGGGGAGTTCGAGTTTATACTCTTCGGCCGCGAGGACCTCGGTCCATCGATCGGCTAGCAGATCTTGATCAGCTTGGAGCTGTTGCTGCTTTTTCTTTAGGCTATTTGCCGTGGCTATGAGCTGCGCTCAAGCGCTCTTGTTCGACGGGATCCTTGGGTATGACGAATTCATCATCGCTGAGGCTCGCCGTCTTGGAGGGAGGCATATAGTTATCATCCTCAACCCTTAAATGCCGCCGCCGCCTGTCGTGGGGCTTGCTTCGCGTCCTCTGTGCTGAGTCTTGCGAGGAGGATCGTCTTCGCACTCTCCGGAGTGTTATTGTCTCCGTGCGGAATCTCCATTCTTGTTGTGGCGGATTTAGAGCGCGCCACGACGCCGACGCTTGGGTTGCTTCTTTAGAGAATCTTCCTCCGCTGCTTTTCGCCATCCCTTCTTTTGAGGTATCCACTATGTAGACGCTAAACGACGAGGTGGCCTTTGCAAAGGCCTTGTGGGCGCTGGGTCCTGTTTGTCTCCGCATCGTCGCCCATAGCGCCGATGTCATCGAGTCGCATCTAGCATGTTGGTTAGATCTTCGACAATCGCTACAAAGTGGGTGGTGGGTGGGCTCAATTTCTTCGCCGTCCGATCTCTAACCGCCCCGCCATAGTCCGCCAGATTCTCTGATAGAAGTAGAGATGCTTCAGAGAATTCAGGATATCGCCAAAAGGCGAAGTGCTTGAAAGATGTCCGCGGCGGTGAATTCCATAACCGCGCCTAATCTGGTTTAATTGGCGGGGCGGGAGGCTCGGAGTCCGCGAGGAGTCCGCGCGGGATCACGAAGTTTCGCAGGGACAAGATTGGTATTCGCCCATCGCCGTGGATGTTGAAGCCCTGTGGCGGCGTCTATCCACCGCCCTCGTCATGGGCAATCGGCTCCGCCAGTAGCCGGAGCGGATTCGAAAGCGGCTACCAAAGCACCGCTCGCGGCGAGCTAGATCATGCCCATCGTCACAAAGGCGGCGGCGCTGGCTGTGGCTCGAGTCCGTCAAGATCAAGTCTCCGCGGTCATCGGCCGTGAAGTTCAAGCTTCGAATCTGACCTAACGCCAGGGGCGAAGCTTCGATCTGCTCCGGATGGCCAAGAGAATTGGCCCGCAGACAAAGCCGCCGAATCTGAAGATCTGTCCGGGAGAAAAATCTCACCCGGACAGCGTTGATGGTTGAAGATGCCATCGAGCCTATCGGTGACGATACGAGGAACTCTCAATGAAAGCACCAATGTCGGTGTCAAACCGCGGATCTCGGTAGGGGGTCCCGGATGTGCGCCTAGGCGGATGGTAACAAGAGACGAGGGACACAATGTTTTTACCTGTGTTCGCCCTCTCGATGGAGGTAAAACCCACGCCCCGCTTGATTAATATTGATGATATGGGTAGTACAAGAGTAGACCTACCACGAGATCAAGGAGGCTAAACCCTAGAAGCTAGCCTATGGTATGATTGTTGAGATGTAATGTTGTGTCCTACGGACTAAAGCCCTCCGGTTTATATAGACACCGGAGAGGCTAGGGTTACACAGAGTCGGTTACAATGGTAGGAGATCTACATATCCAGATTGCAAGCTTGCCTTCCACGCCAAGGAAAGTACCTTCCGGACACGAGCCGAGTCTTCAATCTTCTATCTTCGTAGATGGGAGTCCGCGGATATTGATAGTCCGCTATCCGGACACCCCTAGTCCAGACTCCTCATCCCCTTCTCCTACTCCAACAGGAAGGAGGAGTCCTACTCGGTGGGAGTAGGACTCCCTTGGCGCGCCCTCCTAGGCCGGCCGCCTCCCCTTGCTCCTTTATATACGAGGGCAGGGGGCACCTCTAGGCACAACAACAATTGATCCCTTGGATCTCTTAGCCGTGTGCGGTGGCCCCCTCCACCATAATCCACCTCGATAATATCATAGCAGTGCTTAGGCGAAGCCCTGCGTCGGTAGTACATCAAGATCGTCACCACGCCGTCGTGCTGACGGAACTCTCCCTCAACACTCGGCTGGATCGGAGTTCGAGGGACGTCATCGAGCTGAACGTGTGCTAGAACTCGGAGGTGCCATAGTTTCAGTGCTTGATCGGTCGGGCCGTGAAGACGTACGACTACATCAACCGCGTTGTTCTAACGCTTCCGCTTACGGTCTACGAGGGTACGTGGACTATACTCTCCCCTCTCGTTGCTATGCATCACCATGATCTTGCGTGTGCGTAGGAAATTTTTTGAAATTACTATGTTCCCCAACAGTGGTATCAGAGCCTAGGTTTTATGCGTTAATGTTATATGCACGAGTAGAACACAAGTGAGTTGTGGGCGATACAAGTCATACTGCTTACCAGCATGTCATACTTTGGTTTGGCGGTATTGTTGGATGAAGCGGCCCGGACTGACATTACGTGTACGCTTACGCGAGACTGGTTCTACCGACGTGCTTTGCACACAGGTGGCTGGCGGGTGTCAGTTTCTCCAACTTTAGTTGAACCGAGTGTGGCTACGGCCGGTCCTTGTGAAGGTTAAAATAGCACCAACTTGACGAACTATCGTTGTGGTTTTTGATGCGTAGGTAAGAACGGTTCTTGCTCAGCCCGTAGCAGCCACGTAAAACTTGCAACAACAAAGTAGAGGACGTCTAACTTGTTTTTGCAGGGCATGTTGTGATTTGATATGGTCAAGACATGATGAGATATAAGTTGTTGTATGAGATGATCATGTTTTGTTGACATTATCGGCAACCGGCAGAAGCCCTATGGTTGTCTCTTTGTTGCATAAGATGCAAGTGCCAAATAATTGCTTTACTTTATTGCTATGCGATAGCAATAGTTGCAAGAGCAATAGTTGGCAAGACGACCATGCGACGACACATTGATATAGATCAAGATGATGAAGATCATGGTGTCGTGCCAGTGACGATAGAGATCATGACAGTACTTTGGAGATGGAGACAAAGGCGCAAGATGATCATGGCCATATCATGTCACATATTTTGATTGCATATGATGTTTATCTGTTATACATCTTATTCTGTTTTGTTTGACGGTAGCATTTTAAGATGATCTCTCACTAAAATTATCAAGAAGTGTTCTCCCTAAGTATGCACCGTTGCCAAAGTTCGTCGTGCCTAGACACCACGTGATGATCGGGTGTGATAAGCTCTATGTCCATCTACAACGGGTACAAGCCAGTTTTGCACACGCAGAATACTCAGGTTAAACTTGACGAGCCTAGCATATGCAGATATGGCCTCGGAACACGGAGACCGAAAGGTCGAGCATGAATCATATAGTAGATATGATCAACATAGTGATGTTCACCATTGAAAACTACTCCATCTCACGTGATGATCGGTTATGATTTAGTTGATTTGGATCACGTGATCACTTAGATGACTAGAGACATGTCTGTCTAAGTGGGAGTTCTTAAGTAATATGATTAACTGAACTTAAATTTATCATGAACTTAGTCCTGGTAGTATTTTGCAAATTATGTTGTAGATCAATAGCTTGCGTTGTTGCTTTCATATGTTTATTTTGATGTGTTGAAAAATGTTTGTAGCAATGATGCTGATTCGATCCGTGATCTGAGGTTTATCCTCATTGCTCCACAGAAGAATTATGTCCTTAATGCACCGCTAGGTGACAGACCTATTGCAGGAGCAGATGCAGAAGTTATGAACGTCTGGCTAGCTCAAAATGATGACTACTTGATAGTTTAGTGCACCATGCTTAACGGCTTAGAATCGGGACTTCAAAAACGTTTTGAACGTCATGGACCATATGAGATGTTCCAGGAGTTGAAGTTAATATTTCCAGCAAATACCCGAGTTGAGAGATATGAAGTCTCCAACAAGTTCTATAGCTAAAAGATGGAGGAGAATTGCTCAACTAGTGAGCATGTGCTCGATCGTCTGGGTACTTCAATCGCTTGAATCAAGTGGGAGTTAATCTTCCAGATAAGATAGTGATTGACAGAATTCTCTAGTCACCCTCACTAAGTTACTAGAACTTCGTGATGAACTATAGTATGCAAGGGATGACAAAAACGATTCCCGAGCTCTTCGTGATGTTGAAATCAACGAAGGTAGAAATCAAGAAAGAGCATCAAGTGTTGATGATTGACAAGACCACTAGTTTCAAGAGAAGGGCAAAGGGAAAGAAAGGGAACTTCAAGTGGAAAGACAAGCAAGTTGTCACTCCTGCGAAGAAGCCCAAAGCTGGACTATAGCCTGAAACTGAGTGTTTACACTGCAAAGGAAATGGTCACTGGAAGCGGAAATGCCCTGAATATTTGGTGGATAAGAAGGATGGTAAAGTGAACAAGGGTATATTTGATATACAGATTATTGATGTGTGCCTTACTAGTGTTTATAGTAGCCCCTGAGTACTTGATACTTGTTCGGTTGCTAAGATTAGTAACTCGAAACAGGAGTTACTGAATAAACAGAGACTAGTTGAAGGGAAAGTGACGTTGAGTATTGGAAGTAGTTCCAAGATTGATATGATCATCATCGCACACTCCCTATACTTTCGGGATTAGTGTTAAACCTAAATAAATGTTATTTGGCGTTTGCATTGAGCATGAATATGATTTGATCGTGTTTATTGCAATACGATTATTCATTTAAAATCAGAGAATAATTGTTGTTCTGTTTACATGAATAAAACCTTCAATGGTCGTACACCCAATGAAAATAGTTCGTTGGATCTCGATCGTAGTGATACACATATTCATAATATTGAGGCCAAAAGATGCAAAGTTAATAATGATAGTGCAACTTATTTGTGGCAATTGCCGCTTGGGTCATATCGATTGTAAAAGCGCATGAAGAAACTCCATAAAGATGGATTTTCGGAATCACTTGGTTATGAATCATTTGATGTTTATGTAACCGTGCCTTTTGGGCAAGATGACTAAAACTCCGTTCTTCGGAACAATGGAACGAGCTACTGACTTATTGGAAATAATACATACTGATGTATGCAGACCAATGAGTATGAAGGCTCATGGCAAGTTGAAGGAAATATGCCCTAGAGGCAATAATAAAGTTATTATATATTTCCTCATATCATGATAAATGTTTATCATTCATGCTAGAATTGTATTAACTGGAAACATGATACATGTGTGAATGCATAGACAAACATGATGTCACTAGTATGCCTCTACTAGACTAGCTTGTTAATCAAAGATGGTTATGTTTCCTAACCATGAACAAGGAGTTGTTATTTGATTAACAAGGTCACATCATTAGTAGAATGATCTGATTGACATGACCCATTCCCTTAGCTTAGCACGCGATCGCTTAGTATGTTGCTACCGCTTTTATCCATGACTTATACATGTTCCTGTAACTATGAGATTATGCAACTCCCGCTTGCGGAGGAACACTTTGGTGCTACCAAACGTCACAACGTAATCGGGTGATTATAAAGGAGTACTACAGTGTCTCCAAAGGCGATGTTGGGTTGGCGATTTCGAGATTAGGTTTTGTCACTCCGATTGTCGGAGAGGTATCTCTGGGCCCTCTCGGTAATGCACATCATCAAGCCTTGCAAGCACTACAACTAATGAGTTAGTTGTGAGATGATGTATTACGGAACGAGTAAAGAGACTTGCGGTAACGAGATTGAACTAGGTATTGATACCGACGATCGAATCTCGGGCAAGTAACATACCGATGACAAAGGAACAACGATGTTGTTATGCGGTCCGACCGATAAAGATCTTCGAGAATATGTAGGAACCAATATGGGCATCCAGGTCCCGCTGTTGGTTATTGACCGTGAATAGTTCTAGGTCATGTCTACATTGTTCTCGAACCGTAGGGTCCGCACGCTTAAGGTTTCGATGATGCGGTTATTATGAGTTTATGTATTTTGATGTACCAAGGAGTTCGAGTCCCGGATGTGATCACGGACATGACGAGGAGTCTCGGAATGGTCGAGACATAAAGATTGATATATTGGAAGCCTATGTTTGGAGTTCGAATGGTTCCGGTAAAACGGAATTTACCGAGTACCGGAGGTTACGGAACCCCCGGAGGTAAATGGGCCTCGATGGGCCTTAGTGGAAAGGAGAAGGGCAGCCCTAGAGAGGCGCGCCCCCCTTCCCTAGTCCTACTAGGACTAGGAGAAGGGCCGCCCCCTCTCTCTTTTCCTCCGGAATCCTAGTCCAACTAGGATTGGGGGAATCCTACCCTGAGGGAGTAGGACTCCTGGGCGCCTCCTCTTGGCCGCCGGCCCCCTCCCCCCTGGCTCCTTTATATACGGGGGCAGGGGGGCACCTTGGAACATACAAGTTGATCTTTAGATCGTTCCTTAGCCGTGTGCGGTGCCCCCCTCCACCATATTCCACCTCGGTTATACCGTCGCGAAGCTTAGGCGAAGCCCTGCGCCGTGAAACATCAAGATCGCCACCACGCCGTCGGCCGACGGAACTCTCCTCGACACTCGGCTGGATCGAGTACGAGGGACGCCATCGAGCTGTACGTGTGTCAAGAACTCGGGGCGCCGGAGTAACGGCGCCGGATCGGTCGGATCGCGAGGAGAACGTCGACTACTTCCTCTATGTTGTGATCGCTTCGCTTGGGTCTACGAGGGTGCGAGACAACACTCTCCCTCTCGTTGCTATACATCACCATGATCTTGCGTGTGCGAGGAAAATTTTTGAAATTACTACGTTCCCCAACAAAGGGCATCCGAGCCTAGGTTTTTCTATGGTTTGATGTTTTGCACGAGTAGAACACAAGTGAGTTGTGGGCGATACAAGTCATACTACCTACCAGCATGTCATACTTTGGTTCAGCGGTATTGTGAGATGAAGCGCCTGGACCGACATTACGCCAGACGCTTACGCGAGACTGGTTTCACCGCCACGAGCACTCGCTGCTTAAAGGTGACCTGGTGGGTGCTGCTCTCTCACTTTAGTTGAACTGAGTGGCTACGCCCGTCCTTGAGAAGGTTAAACGAGTCTATTTGACGAAGTATCGCTGTGGTTTTGATGCGAGGTGAGACTGGTTCTTGCTTAAGCCCGTAGCAGCCACGTAAAACTTGCAACAACAAAGTAGAGGACGCCTAACTTGTTTTTGCAGGCATGTTGTGATGTGATATGGTCAAGACGTGATGCTATATTTTATTGTATGAGATGATCATGTTTTGTAACCGGTTATCGGCAATCGGCAGGAGCCATATGGTTGTCGCTTTATTGTATGCAATGCATCGCCTGTAATGCTTTACTTTATCACTAAGCGGTAGCGATAGTCGAGAAGCATAAGTTTGGCGAGACGACAACGATGCTACGATGGAGATCAAGGTGTCGCTACCGGTGACGATGGTGATCATGGTGGTGCTGCAAGATGGAGATCATGAAGCACAAGATGATGATGACCATATCATATCACTTATATTGATTTGCATGTGATGTTTATCCTTTATGCATCTTATCTTGCTTTGATTGACGGTAGCATTATAAGATGATCTCTCACTAAATTATCAAGAGGTGTTCTCCCGAGTATGCACCGTTGCCAAAGTTCGTCGTGCCTGCACACCACGTGATGATCGGTGTGATAAGCTCTCACGTCCATCTACAACGGGTGCAAGCCAGTTTTGCACACGCAGAATACTCAGTTATACTTGACGAGCCTAGCATATGCAGATATGGCCTCGAACACGGAGACCGAAAGGTCGAGCGTGAATCATATAGTAGATATGATCAACATAAGATGTTCACCATTGAAAACTACTCCATCTCACGTGATGATCGGTTATGGTTTAGTTGATTTGGATCACGTGATCACTTAGAGGATTAGAGGATGTCTATCTAAGTGGGAGTTCTTAAGTAATATGATTAATTGAACTTAAATTTATCATGAACTTAGTCCCGTAGTATTTTGCAAATTATGTTGTAGATCAATAGCTCGCGTTGTTGCTTTTATATGTTTATTTTGATATGTTCCTAGAGAAAACTGTGTTGAAAAATGTTAGTAGCAATGATGCGGATTGGATCCGTGATCCGAGGTTTATCCTCATTGCTGCATGTAAGAATTATGCCCTTAATGCACCGCTAGGTGACAGACCTATTGCAGGAGCAGATGCAGACGTTATGAACGTTTGGCTATCTCAATATGATGACTACTTGATAGTTTTGTGCACCATGCTTTATGGCTTAGAATCGGGACTTCAAAGATGTTTTGAACATCATGGACCATATGAGATGTTCCAGCAATTGAAGTTAATATTTCAAGCAAATACCCGAGTTGAGAGATATAAAGTCTCCAACAAGTTCTATAGCTAAAAGATGGAGGAGAATCGCTCAACTAGTGAGCATGTGCTCAGATTGTCTGGGTACTACAATCGCTTGAATCAAGTGGGAGTTAATCTTCCAGATAAGATAGTGATTGACAGATTCTCTAGTCACCATCACCAAGTTAGTAGAACTTTGTGATGAACTATAGTATACAAGGGATGATAAAAATGATTCCCGAGTTTTTCATGATGATGAAATCGATGAAGGTAGAAATCAAGAAAGAACATCAAGTGTTGATGGTTAACAAGACCACTAGTTTCAAGAAAAGGGCAAAGGGATGGAAGGAACTTCAAGAAGAACGGCAAGCAAGTTGTTGCTCAAGTGAAGAAGCCCAAGTCTGGACCTAAGCACGAGACTAAGTGCTTCTACCGCAAAGGGAATGGTCATCGAAGCGAACTACCCCAAGTATTTGGCGGATAAGAAGGATGGCAAAGTAAACAAAGGTATATTTGATATACATGTTATTGATGTGTACTTTACTAGTGTTTATAGCAACCCTCGGTATTTGGTACTGGTTCGGTTGCTAAGAGTAGTAACTCAAACGGAGTTGCAGAATAAACAGAAACTAGTTAAGGGTGAAGTGACGATGTGTATTGAAAGTAGTTTCAAGATTGATATGATCATCATCGCACACTCCCTATACTTTCGGGATTAGTGTTGAACCTAAATAAATGTTATTTGGTGTTTGCATTGAGCATGAATATGATTTGATCGTGTTTATTGCAATACAGTTATTCATTTAAGTAAGAGAATAAACTGTTGTTCTGTTTACATGAATAAAACCTTATATGGCTACACACCCAATGAAAATGGTTCATTGGATCTCGATCGTAGTGATACACATATTCATAATATTGATGCCAAAAGATGCAAAGTTAATAATGATAGTGCAACTTATTTGTGGCAATCGCCGCTTGGGTCATATCGGTGTAAAGCGATGAAGAAACTCCATAAAGATGGATTTTGGAATCACTTGGTTATGAATCATTTGATGCTTGCGAACCGTGCCTTTTGGGCAAGATGACTAAAACTCCGTTCTCTGGAACAATGGAACGAGCTACTGACTTATTGGAAATAATACATACCGATGTATGCGATCCAATGAGTGTTGATGCTCGTGGCAAGTATCGTTATTTTTCTGACCTTCACAAGATGATTTGAGCAGATATGGGTATATCTACTTGATGAAACATAAGTCTGAAATAGTTGAAAGGTTCAAAGAATTTCAGAGTGAAGTGGAAAAATCATCGTAACAAGAAAATAAAGTTTCTACGATCTGATCGTGGAGACGAATATTTGAGTTACGAGTTTGGTCTTCATTAAAACAATGTGGAATAGTTTCACAGCTCACGCCACCTGGAACACCACAATGTTATGGTGTGTCCAAACATCGTAACCGCACTTTATTGGATATAGTGCAATCTATGATGTTTCTTACTGATTTACCAATATCATTTTGGGATCATGCATTAGAGACAGCTGCATTCACGTTAAATTGGGCACCATCTAAACCGCTGAGACGACACTATATGAACTGTGGTTTAGCAAGAAACCAAGTTGTCGTTTCTTAAAGTTTGAGTTGCGATGCTTATGTGAAAAAGTTTCATCTGATAAGCTCGAACCCAAATCGGAGAAGTGCGTCTTCATAGAATACCCAAAGGAAATTGTTGGGTACACCTTCTATCACAGATCCGAAGGCAAGATATTCGTTGTTTAAGATGGATCCTTTCTAGAGAAGGAGTTTCTCTCGAAAGAAGTGAGTGGGAGGAAGTAGAACTTGATGAGGTAATTGTACCTGCTCCCTTATTGAAAGTAGTTCATCACGAAATCTGTTCTTGTGACTACTACACCAATTAGTGAGGAAGCTAATGATGATGATCATGTAACTTCAGATCAAGTTACTACTGAACCTCGTGAGGTAAACCAGAGTGAGATCCGCACTGAGTAGTACGGTAATCCTGTTCGGAAGTCATGTTACTAGACCATGATGAACTTGCGAACTATGAAGAAGCGATGGTGAGCCCAGATTCCGCGAAATGGCTTGAGGCCATGAAATCTGAGATATGATCCATGTATGAGAACAAAGTATGGACTTTGGTGGAGTTGCCCGATGATCGGCAAGCCATAGAAAATAAATGGATCTTCAAGAGGAAGACAGACGCTGATAGTAGTGTTACTATCTACAAAGCTAGACTTGTCGAAAAAGGTTTTTGACAAAGTTCAAGATGTTGAATACAATGAGATTTTCTCACTCGTATCAATGCTTAAAAGTCTGTCCGAATCATGTTAGCAATTGCCACAATTTATGAAATTTGGCAAATGGATGTAAAAACTGCATTCCTGAATGGGTTTCAGGAGGAAGAGTTGTATATGATGCAACCAGAAGGTTTTATCGATCCAAAGGAGCTAACAAAGTGTGCAAGCTCCAATGATCCATCTATGGACTGGTGCAAGCATCTCGAGTTGGAATATACGCTTTGATGAGTTGATCAAAGATATAGTTTTATGAGACTTACGGTGAAGCTGTGATTTACTAAAAGGTGAGTGGGAGCACTACAACATTTTCGATAAGTATATGTGAATGACATATTGTAGATCGGAAATAATGTAGAATTATTCTCGCAAAGCATAAAGGAGTGTTTGAAAGGAGTTTTTCAAAGAAAGACCTCGGTAAAGCTACTTACATATTGAGCATCAAGATCTATAGAGATAGATCAAGACGATTGATAAGTTTTTTCAATGAGTACATACCTTGACAAGATTTTGAAGTAGTTCAAAATGGAACAGTCAAAGAAAGAGTTCTTGCTGTGTTACAAGGTGTGAAATTGAGTAAGACTCAAAACCCGACCACGGCAGAAGATAGAAAGAGAATGAAAGTCATTCCCTATGCCTTGGCCATAGGTTCTATAAAATATGCCATGCTGTGTACCAGATCTATTGTATACCCTACAATTGAGTTTGGCAAGGAGTACAATAGTGATCTAGGAGTAGATCATCGACAGCGGTCAAAATTATCCTTAGTGGAATAAGGATATCTTTCTCGATTATGGAAGTGACAAAAGGTTCGCGTGAAGGGTTACGCCGATGCAAGTTTTGACACCGATCCGATGACTCTAAGTCTCGATCTAGATACATATTGAAAGTGGGAGCAATTAGCTAGAGTAGCTCCGTGCAAGAGCATTGTAGACATAGAAAATTGCAAAATACATAACGGATCTGAATGTAGAAGACTCGCTGACTAAGATTCTCTCAAGCAAAACATGATCACACCTTAGTACTCTTTGGGTGTAAATCACATAGCGATGTGAACTAGATTATGAATCTAGTAAACCCTTTGGGTGTTGGTCACATGGCGATGTGAACTATAGGTGTTAATCACATGATGATGTGAACTATCAATGTTAATCACATGGTGATGTGATCTAGATTATTGACTCTAGTGCAAGTGGGAGACTGAAGGAAATATGCCCTAGAGGCAATAATAAAGTTATTATATATTTCCTCATATCATGATAAATGTTTATCATTCATGCTAGAATTGTATTAACTGGAAACATGATACATGTGTGAATGCATAGACAAACATGATGTCACTAGTATGCCTCTACTAGACTAGCTTGTTAATCAAAGATGGTTATGTTTCCTAACCATGAACAAGGAGTTGTTATTTGATTAACAAGGTCACATCATTAGTAGAATGATCTGATTGACATGACCCATTCCCTTAGCTTAGCACGCGATCGTTTAGTATGTTACTACTGCTTTTATCCATGACTTATACATGTTCCTGTAACTATGAGATTATGCAACTCCGCTTGCGGAGGAACACTTTGGTGCTACCAAACGCCACAACGAATCGGGTGATTATAAAGGAGTACTACAGGTGTCTCCAAAGGCAGATGTTGGGTTGGCGATTTCGAGATTAGGTTTTGT
Source organism: Aegilops speltoides (assembly GCA_021437245.1). NCBI lineage: Eukaryota > Viridiplantae > Streptophyta > Magnoliopsida > Poales > Poaceae > Aegilops > Aegilops speltoides. The sequence continues at coordinate 32,553,150 of CM038143.1, forward strand.
CACTCCGATTGTCGGAGAGGTATCTCTGGGCCCTCTCGGTAATGCACATCATGAAGCCTTGCAAGCACTACAACTAATGAGTTAGTTGTGAGATGATGTATTACGGAACGAGTAAAGAGACTTGCGTAACGAGATTGAACTAGGTATTGATACCGACGATCGAATCTCGGGCAAGTAACATACCGATGACAAAGGAACAACGATGTTGTTATGCGGTCTCGACCGATAAAGATCTTCGAGAATATGTAGGAACCAATATGGGCATCCAGGTCCCGTTGTTGGTTATTGACCGTGAATAGTTCTAGGTCATGTCTACATTGTTCTCGAACCGTAGGGTCCGCACGCTAAGGTTTCGATGATGCTTATTATGAGTTTATGTATTTTGATGTACCGAAGGAGTTCGAGTCCCGGATGTGATCACGGACATGACGAGGAGTCTCGGAATGGTCGAGACATAAAGATTGATATATTGGAAGCCTATGTTTGGAGTTGGAATGGTTCCGCTAAAACGGAATTTACCGGAGTACCGGAAGGTTACTGAACCCCCGGAGGTAAATGGGCCTCGATGGGCCTTAGTGGAAAGGAGAAGGGCAGCCCTAGGAGGGCGCGTGCCTCCCCTTCCCTAGTCCTACTAGGACTAGGAGAAGGGCCGCCCCCCTCTCTCTTTTCCTCCAGGAATCCTAGTCCAACTAGGATTGGGGGAATCCTACCCCAGAGGGAGTAGGACTCCCTGGCGCCTCCCTCTTGGCCGCCCCCTCCCCTGGCTCCTTTATATACGGGGCAGGGGGCACCTTGGAACATACAAGTTGATCTTTAGATCGTTCCTTAGCGTGCAGCGGTGCCCCCTCCACCATATTCCACCTCGGTTATACTGTCGCAAGCTTAGGCGAAGCCCGCGCCGTGAAACATCAAGATCGCCACCACGCCGTCGTCGTCGACGAACTCTCCTCGACACTCGGCTGGATCGAGTACGAGGGACGCCATCGAGCTGTACGTGTGTCAAGAACTCGGGCGTCGGAGTAACGGCGCCGGATCGGTCGGATCGCGAGGAGAACGTCGACTACTTCCTCTATGTTGTGATCGCTTCGCCGGGTCACGAGGGTACGTAGACAACACTCTCCCCTCTCGTTGCTATACATCACCATGATCTTGCGTGTGCGTAGGAAATTTTTTGAAATTACTACGTTCCCCAACACAAGTATCATTATTTTCTGACCTTCACAAGATGATTTGAGCAGATATGGGTATATCTACTTGATGAAACATAAGTCTGAAATAGTTAAAAGGTTCAAAGAATTTCCGAGTGAAGTGGAAAAATCATCGTAATAAGAAAATAAAGTTTCTGCGATCTGATCGCGGAGACGAATATTTGAGTTACGAGTTTGGTCTTCAATTAAAACAATGTGGAATAGTTTCACAGCTCACGCCACCTAGAACACCACAACATTATGGTGTGTCCGAACGTCGTAACCGCACTTTATTGGATATGGTGCGATCTATGATGTCTCTTCCTGATTTACCAATATTATTTTGGGGTTATGCATTAGAGACAGCTGCATTCACATTAAAAGGGCACCATCTAAATCCGTTGAGACGACAACATACGAACTGTGGTTTAGCAAGAAACCCAAGTTGTTGTTTCTTAAAGTTTGGGGCTGCGATGCTTATCTGAAAAAGTTTCATCCTGATAAGCTCGAACCCAAATCGGAGAAGTGCGTCTTCATAGAATACCCAAAGGAAATTGTTGGGTACACCTTCTATCACAGATCCGAAGGCAAGATATTCGTTGCTAAAAATGGATCCTTTCTAGAGAAGGAGTTTCTCTCGAAAGAAGTGAGTGGGAGGAAAGTAGAGCTTGATAAGGTAATTTGTACCTTCTCCCGAATTGGAAAGTAGTTCATCACGGAAATCAGTTCCAGTAATTCCTACACCAATTAGTGAGGAAGCTAATGATGATGATCATGAAACTTCAGATCAAGTTAATACAAAACCTCGTAGGTCTTCCAAAGTACAGTCCGCACCAGAGTAGTACGGTAATACTGTTCTGGAAGTCATGTTACTAGACCATGATGAACCTATGAACTATGAGGAAGCGATGATGAGCCCAGATTCCGCGAAATGGCTTGAGGCCATAAAATCTGAGATATGATCCATGTATGAGAACAAAGTATGGACTTTGATTGACTTGCTCGATGATCAGCAAGCCATGTTAAATAAATGGATCTTCAAGAGGAAGACGGACACTGATAGAAATGTTACTATCCACTAAGCTCGACTTGTTGCAAAAGGTTTTCAACAAGTTCAAGGGGTTGAATACGATGAGATTTTCTCACTCGTATCGATGCTTAAGTCTGTCCGAATCATGTTAGCAATTGCCCCATTTTATGAAATCTGGCAAATGGATGTCAAAACTGCATTCCTTAATGGATTTATTAAAGAAGAGTTGTATATGATGCAACCAGAAGGTTTTGTCAATCCTAAAGATGCTAACAAAGTGTGCAAGCTCCAGCAATCCATTTATGGACTGGTGCAAGCCTCTCGGAGTTGGAATATACGCTTTGATGAGTTGATCAAAGATATGGTTTTATCTGAGACTTTTGAGAAGCCCTGTATTTACAAGAAAGTTAGTGGGAGCTCAGAGCAGTTCTAATATTATATGTGGGTGACATATTGTTGATTGGAAATGATATAGAAATTCTGGATAGCATGAAAGGATACTTGAAAAAGAGTTTTTCAAAGCAAGACCTCGGTGAAGCTGCTTACACATTGAGCATCAAGATCTATATAGATAGATCAAGACGCTTGATAAGATTTTTCAATGAGTACATACCTTGATAAATTTTTGAATAGTTCAAAATGGAGCAGTCAAAGAAGGAGTTCTTGCCTGTGATGCAAAGGTGTGAAGTTGAGTAAGACTCAAGACCCAACCATGTCGAAAATAGAAAGAGAATGAAAAGTCATTCCCTATGCCTCACCATAGGTTCTACAAAGTATGCTATGTCTGTGAACTGCACCTATTGTATACCTTGCTCGAGTTTGACAAAGGAATACAATTTTGATCTAAGAGTAGATCACTGGACAGCGGTCAAGAATATCCTTAGTGAGAACTAAGGAGATGTTTCTCGATTATGGAGGTGATAAAAGAGCCCGTCATAAAAAGTTACAACGATGCAAGCTTTTACACTAATCCAGATGACTCTAAGTCTCAATCTGGATACATATTGAAAGTGGGAGCAATTAGCTAGAGTAGCTCCATGCAGAGCATTGTCGACATAGAATATTTGCAAAATACATACGGCTCTGAATATGACAGACCCATTGACTAAACTTCTCTCACGAGCAAAACATGATCACACCATAGTACTCTTTGGGTGTTAATCACATAGCGATGTGAACTAGATTATTGACTCTAGTAAACCCTTTGGGTGTTGGTCACATGACGATGTGAACTATAGGTGTTAATCATATACAGATATGAATATTGATGTTAAATCACATGGCAATGTGAACTAGATTATTGACTCTAGTGCAAGTGGGAGACTGAAGGAAATATGCCCTAGAGGCAATAATAAAGTTATTATTTATTTCCTTATATCATGATAAATGTTTATTATTCATGCTAGAATTGTATTAACCGGAAACATGATACATGTGTGAATACATAGACAAACATAACGTCACTAGTATGCCTCTACTTGACTAGCTCATTAATCAAAGATGGTTATGTTTCCTAACCATAGACATGTGTTGTCATTTGATTAACGGGATCACATCATTAGAAGAATGATGTGATTGACATGACCCATTCCGTTAGCCTAGCACTTGATCGTTTAGTATGTTGCTATTGATTTCTTCATGACTTATACATGTTCCTGTAACTATGAGATTATGCAACTCCGTTTACGGAGGAACACTTTGGTACTACCAAACGCCACAACGAATCGGGTGATTATAAAGGAGTACTACTGGTGTCTCTAAAGGTACATGTTGGGTTGGCGTATTTTGAGATTAGGTTTTGTCACTCCGATTGTCGGAGAGGTATCTCTGGGCCCTCTCGGTAATGCACATCACTATAAGCCTTGCAAGCAATGTAGCTAATGAGTTAGTTACGGAATGATGCATTACGTAACGAGTAAAGAGACTTGACGGTAACGAGATAGGTATTGAGATACCGATGATCGGATATCGGGCAAGTAACATACCGATGACAAAGGGAACAACTTATGTTGTTCTGCGGTTTGACCGATAAAGATCTTCGTAGCATATGTGGGAGCCAATATGAGCATCCAGGTTCCGCTATTGGTTATTGACCAAGAATAGTTCTAGGTCATGTCTACATTGTTCTCGAACCCGTAGGGTCCGCATGCTTAAGGTTTCGATGACAGTTATATTATGAGTTTATGAGTTTTGATGTACCGAAGGAGTTCGGAGTCCCGAATGACATCAGGGACATGACGAGGAGTCTCGAAATGGTCGAGACGTAAAGATCGATATATTGGACGACTATATTCGGAGTTCGGAAAGGTTCCGAGTGATTCGGGTATTTTTCGGAGTACCGGAGAGTTACGGGAATTCGCCGGGGAGTATATGGGCCTTATTGGGCCATACGGGAATAGAGGAGAGAGGCCGAAAGGAAGGAGAGGCGCAGCCCCCCTCTGGTCCGAATTGGACAAGGGGTGCGGCCCCCTTTTCCTTCCTCCTCTCCCCCTCTTTCCCCCCTTCTCCTACTCCAACAAGGAAGGAGGGAGTCCTACTCCCGGTGGGAGTAGGACTCCCCTTTTCGCGCCCCTCCTAGGCCGGCCGCCCCTCCCCCCTTGCTCCTTTATATACGGGGGCAGGGGGACACCTCTAGGCACAACAACAATTGATCCCTTGGATCTCTTAGCCGTGTGCGGTGCCCCCCTCCACCATAATCCACCTCGATAATATCATAGCGGTGCTTAGGCGAAGCCTTGCGTCAGTAGTACATCAAGATCGTCACCACGCCGTCGTGCTGACGGAACTCTCCCTCGACACTCGGCTGGATCGGAGTTCGAGGGACGTCATCGAGCTGAACGGGTGCTAGAACTCGGAGGTGCCGTAGTTTCGGTGCTTGATCGGTCGGGCCGTGAAGACGTATGACTACATCAACCGCGTTGTTCTAACGCATCCGCTTACGGTCTACGAGGGTACGTGGACTATACTCTCCCCTCTCGTTGCTATGCATCACCATGATCTTGCGTGTGCGTAGGAAATTTTTTGAAATTACTACGTTCCCCAACAGTCTGTGCATTACTGATTATACTGGTATGCCATATTGAGGAAAGACCACCCTTGGCTACCTCTGAGAAAGTTCAACAATTTGTGAGTAACTCTTCCCATTGGGTGCTATTGTAAGAAGTGAAAGGTTGATAGCATGAGAGGAATTCTATGATATAGTGCTTGTTCAACCATATGTATTGGTATGCTATATTTACATCCGATAACCATTTGTGCTTATTACCATGCTAAAAAAATGCATAGATATTGTTCACAACTTCATAGTTTTGACCAAAAACCATTTCTAGGTACATAACTATCTATTTAATCATAGAAACACCAAAAAAAATCCAAGATTCAACCACTAGCTAGGAACGGTCAAGCCCGTCGTTTTGACCGCATTTTGAAACGGGCATAAAAAATTCAAAAAAATCAAAAAATTGGAAAACCTTCCCATTGTGTCATTATATGTGGCCAAGTTACCAAGAAAAATAATAAACTTGTAATACGATAATTATTTTAAAAAGTGTTCTCAGAAACGAGCTATCATGTGTGGAGATCAATGGCTTTCAAGCCAAATGATCAATCTTATGCACACATTCATGGCATAGTTTGTTAAAATGATCTCATATTGTGCACAAGGGTGCATATTGGAATGGCAAACAATGTTGCCTAAGGAAGTTTCCATTTTCTTTGGACGAAAAAATTATTTTCCATTTTTTGAGTGCCCAAACTGAGGTTTTTTTGTGAAGAACCTACCAAATAATTGTTACAAAATTGGACCAAATCAATTTTATAAGATACTAGGCCATATTTAATTCACAATTTACAAAATGGTTGGGTGTCAAAAGTTTTTATCCACCTCTCGTGAAAAAGACAAATTTTCATCAATTCAGCAGGAAACGGGTCAAATTTGAAATGCAGTTGCCTTACAATTTGCTCTTTATTTTTTCCAAAAAATCAGTTCTAGTTACATAAGTATCTATTTAAGCATAAATGCATGGTTTGGTGGTGATACGTCGAGGTTTGGACAGTGGCCCAGGGCCCTAACTCCAAAGCGCGTAGACTCGCATGCCCGCTTCATGGTCACCGCTTGACCGAGTTGTTGCCATGCGTTCTGGGCAGCCTAGGCATGTCTAGTAGGTTGGGCACTCCCCAGGTAGATGCTAGGAAGAAAATAACAACAGAAGAATTTCACGAGGAGACCGAACTATGCTCAAACATGAATTAGCAGCCAAGTGTTTGATTAGCGGTACGGGAAATTCACGAGGCCAATGGGCCTGAGTTTTGGCTGAGGATGATCATCTACTAGGGAGACTATCTTGGCAAATTTTTAGCTCAAATGGAGGAGTTTGGATGGCACTTGCTTTGCAAAGTACCACATCGGCAGAAATATGGATGTTGAAGCTGGGCTCAAATGGATAAGTGGATTGAGCTAAAATTGGAGTATGGTAATTTGGGCATAATAAAGCATTGTAAAAAGTTTATACCATTTTGGATAATCCTAGCTTGTACTTCCTTCACAAAGCTTCTCTCTGGATAGAAACTTTAGAAATTTGCTGAGGAAGATTTAATAGGCAAATGGAGCTGAATATTGGAATGTGGCAATGATTTGTATATGTAAGATGGAACAAAAAGTTTGAGGACAATAGGAGGTGTCTAGACAACACTTGCTTTGCAATGTGCCAATTTGGACAGAAAATAGAAATTGAAGCTGGGCTTACATAGATGATTGGATTATGCTGAAATTTGGTGGTAGTGGGTTTCTATAGTCAGGGTAATGTCTTGGTAAATTTTCAGCAATTATAAAGCAATATAAAATGTAGTTGCTTCACAAACTAAAAATATTACCAGAAACAAAGATTCGATAGTGAGCTCACATGTATTGTTAGATAGATCTAAAATTTTGTGTAGAGCTATGACTTTGGAATATAAAATATGTGGCAAATATTCAACTCATTACGATATGCCTATCTTGCACTTCCTTCACAAAGCTTCTAGGTGAATAGAAACTTTGGAAATTTTTCGAGGAAGATTTACTAGGAAAATAGAGCTGAATATTGGCATGTGGAAATGATATGGGTATGGAAGATTGACCAAAAAGTTTGAGGGCAATAGGAGTGGTATAGATAGCACTTGATTTGCAATGTGCCAATCTGGACAGAAAATAAAAATTGAAGCTAGGCTCACATAGTTGATTTGATTGAGCTGCAATTTGGAGGAGGGTGATAATTTGGGCATATAAGGCACTGTATAAATTTCATGCCATTTGGATGTGCATAGCTAGTACTTCCTTCACAAAGCTTCTAGCTGAACGAAAACTTCAGAAATTTGCCGAGGAACATTTACTAGGAAAATGGAGCTGAAATTGTCATGAGGCAATGATTTGGACTGGAAAGAGTGCCCAAAAATTTTGAGGGCAATCAAGAATATAAAAATAGCACTTCCTTCACAAAGTGTTGTTATGAACAGAATAGGAAAATGAATATTGCTGAATTATATTTTAACTAGGCGAGGAAGGTTTTTGACATATTTGACGAAGATATGATCCAAAGAATTTATGAGATTTTTTTCGGAATTTTGGGACTAACAAAAATATAGATTGCTTCACAACCTAGGGCAAAAATTGACACATGGACATGACACATAGGCAAAACTGATGAGGTGGCACCTAGTCATAGCAATCCACCACAACCTACAAGGTTATGACCATCTATATTGGTCGTGATCAGCTAGAAATAAGGCAGCGGATCAATGCTGTCTACTTTATGACCATTTCATGTAAGGAAATTACAACCTTTCTGGCCAAAATGGTTGTTATAGTTTAGGGTTTGGAGCCCTCCGAATAGCTTATGACCAATTGGTCTCAAATGGTCGTAGATTTACGCCCATTTCTTTCAGGGTCACTGACAGAAGGTCATAAGTTGACATATTTCTTGTAGTGGTTTTGTACCCTACAAACAATTTATTCTTACGTTCTCCGCTAGGTAGGAACTTCTGAGTGATTATTCATCGCACTTTGAGGGATGGTTATATGATCCAATTATATTAGCACTGTTGAGAGATTGCACTAGTGAAAGTACGGACCCTAGGCCTCATTTTCCATCACTGCAATACCGTATTTGTGCCCGTTTACTATTTGCTATCTTCTTGTTTTTATTTATTCATATTATAAAAATATATTTCTACCATCCATATTACACTTTTATCACCATCTCTTCGTCGAACTAGTGCACCTATACAATTTGCCATTGTATTGGGTGTGTTGGGGACACAATAGATTTTTTTGTATTTGGTTGTAGGGTCCTTTGAGAGAGACCATCTTCATCCTACACCTCCCATGGATTGATAAACCTTAGGTCATCCACTTGGGGGAAAATTGCTACTGTCCTACAAAACTCTGCGCTTGGAGGCCCAACACGTGTCTACAAGAATAAAGTTGCGTAGTAGACATCACACACACACCCTCCCTCACTTGAAATCCTAGCAAGGTCCCCACCGCCGCCGTCGCCGCCGCGAGACCTCCACTGTCAACATCTACCGGTTTGACCGTGAAGCTTACCCACCGATCTCCATACCAAGGCCGCCCTGAGTTTCTTAGGTGACGCCTGCCAAACGCCCCTTTTCCCACAGATCCCCATCCTCATTCCCATCCCCCACTCCAGAGCATCGCAGCCTAAGCCCGGCTATGCTTCCCATGGAGCTCGAGGAGTGACTGGCCCAAAAGAGGTGTATCGTGGTCTCTTCGCCCGATGTCGCTGAGGAAGCTAACGACCATTACTGGCGGCAGGCACTCAAGCAGCGGGCTAGAGTATGCGGGCATGTCGCGGACACCGGCTACGACATCCAGGTCATTATCGGTGTCAAAACCGGCGGATGTCGGGTAGGGGGTCCCGATCTGTGCGTCTAAGGCTGATGGTAACAGGAGGCAAGGGACACAATGTTTACCCAGGTTCGGGCCCTCTCGATGGAGGTAAAACCCTACTTCCTGCTTGATTGATATTGATGATATGAGTAATACAGGAGTTGATCTACCACGAGATCGTAGAGGCTAAACCCTTGAAGCTAGCCTATGATGATTATGATTCTATCTCTAAGGACTAAACTCTCCGGTTTATATAGACACCAGAGAGGGCTAGGGTTTACATGGAGTCGGTTACAAAGAAGGAAATATAATATCCAGATCGCCAAGCTTGTCTTCCACGCAAAGGAGAGTCCCATCCGGACACGGGACGGGGTCTTGAGTCTTGTATCTTCACGGTCCAACAGTCCGGCCAAAGTATATAGTCCGGCTGTCCGGATACCCCCTAATCCAGGACTCCCTCGGTAGCCCCTGAACCAGGCTTCATTGACGATGAGTCCGGCGCGCAGTTCTGTCTTCGGCATTGTAAGGCGGGTTCCATCTCTGAATAATCCAAAGTAATTATCGAACACTTAAACCATGTCCGGATCTGCAAGATGATCTTCACATACCATTGTAGAGAGAATGATGTTTCACAAATGTGATCTACTGACAACTTTAGACAACGTGACATGACAATATGGTCGAGTTATTATTTGGACCGTTTTCCCATAACCAGCCACAGCGCATATTGCGAGGCGGTTTCCTCTACACGTCTTACCGAAGTAGAGATCATGTCCCCTTATCACGGGATTCTCATCAATACGGGTGTGGGTAGCCCAACCATACCGCTAATTGCGGCGAGTGGGGAACGAGCGGGTTCCACCAGACAAGTGGGGAGGCACAAAAGCTTTTACTGCCTCTATAAAGAGATAAGGTCTCCTTCTTTTTACCCACACCTTTTCCTTCCGCTAGTCCATTCCCCTCTGTTCAAGCCCTAGCGCCCAAGCACTCTTCTTCTCCACCAAAGAGAGGTTCTCCGAACATGTCCGGATCTGGAGCGGGAGGCAAATGGATGGCCTCTACCGTCCAGGAGAAGGATATCAAAAGGCTCCGAGAGGCCGGGTACCTGGCCAAGAAGATCAGCCACCGTCTTCCACTGGCGGGACAGATCGTCCCTACTCCGGAGCCCCACAAGAGGGTCATTTTTCTTCCTCATTTTGTCCACGGGCTCGGGTTTCCCCTTCACCCCTTCGTTCGCGGTATCATGTATTATTACGGGATTGATTTTCATGATCTATCCCCCAATTCTTTCCTTAATATCTCGACGTTCATCGTCGTGTGTGAGGCTTTTCTCCAAATTTCGCCTCACTTCGGCCCATGGCTGAATATTTTCAATGTGAAGCCCAAGGTGGTGAGTGGCGAGCACGCCGAGTGCGGCGACGCCATGGTGAGCAAGATGCCCAAAGTTGTATGGCCGACGGGTGCCTTCAATGACTCCGTCAAGAAGTGGCAGCAGCAGTGGTTCTATATCACCGAACCGCGTGGCAAAAAGTGGGCTGCTGCTACTGAGTTCAGATCTGAAGCCCCACTGCGGCTCACGTCCTGGCCCAAGAAGGGCCTAAACTGGTCCTCGTCCGATGAGCTGTCACTGCTCCAAACGCGCGTCCAGAGTGTGGTCGACAAGGATGTCAAACTCGTCAACGTAGTCCAGGTGATGTTTGTTCGCTTGGTCCTCCCTTGCCAGCGTCGAGCCTGCAATCTGTGGGAATACGACCCAACCGAGCACAGACCCTACGGGAGCTCTATGGTTCCTCCCACAAGGATATCTGGAAGATGCTCTTTAAGTCCGACAAACCATGGCCAGGCTCCGCCGAGGATCATGGGTATCAACTATCCCACTCTGCAAGTCCGGTAAGTCATTGATGTGCTCTATCCATCCATGCTTCAGTTGGCATGTCCTGAGCGAGACCCTTTTGTCATGCTTTACCATAACCCCAGGGATGGATAAAAAAGGTGGAGCGGATACACTGTCCAGCCCGGCTGCCAGAGGAACCGGGCGGACCTCTTCTGACGAAGATGCTGGTCCCAGCGCCTTACGAGGCGCCGAAGAAAGAGGCTTCCAAGAAGGTCAAGAAGACCCGGAGTGGCCTCCGTCGTCGCGATGCTTCGGACGCAAAATCCAAAGACTCCAGTGACCATCCCACCTCCGAAGACGAAGAGGAGGAGGAAGACGAGTCCCCCGTAGGGGGTGGGAAGAAAAGGACGGCTTCCTCATCCCTGGAGGCCGAATTGCCAAAGAGGGGGAAAGGTTGCCTCTCAGAGGCGCCCACCACGGCTGCTGATAGCAGCCCAGAGTGGGATTCCAGGATCCAGCCCCTGCAAAAGTCGTAAGTATACGAAATCCGAACACGCATACGCTCCTAGGGTCGTTAGGGTGTAGTAGTTTTAACCGTCTCCATATTTTGTGTAGCCCGGTGAGGTTCCCCGCCGGATAGTCCTCATCGGAGGATTCACTGAGCTCGGATGCCCTGGCGAGTGAGATGCCTCCAGAGGCCCCTTCCCTGAAGCCTAGGCGCGACACCGAGGTGTCGTCTCAGCAGGATCCGGTCCAGGGGGGCATATCCCTGGGACCGGACACACGGGAGCAGCAGCTCCAAGGCGTGTCGACGGCAGGAGCGATCTTAGGTTCGGACCACAACCAGACACGGTCCTGGAGAACTTTAAAGCTCCAGGATCGGGCGATCAACCACCTTTGACGGGGGGAGGCTTGCCTACTCCGCCGGCAATCTCTGTCCAAGCAAAGCTGTTGGGTGGCCTATCGACAGCGCTAAGGAGTGCGTCTATCGTCGATGAACATCGGACCCTCATGGGTGCGGTGATTGAAAAGATTCAGTCCGCCGAGCGCGGACTGAATGAGTCCTGCCTTGGCTTTATATGAAGGAAATATGCCCTAGAGGCAATAATAAAGTTATTATATATTTCCTCATATCATGATAAATGTTTATTATTCATGCTAGAATTGTATTAACCGGAAACATAATACATGTGTGAATATATAGACAAACAGAGTGTCACTAGTATGCCTCTACTTGACTAGCTTGTTAATCAAAGATGGTTATGTTTCCTAACCATGAACAAGGAGTTGTTATTTGATTAACAAGGTCACATCATTAGTTGAATGATCTGATTGACATGACCCATTCCGTTAGCTTAGCACACGATCGCTTAGTATGTTGCTATTGCTTCCTTCATGACTTATACATGTTCCTATAACTATGAGATTATGCAACTCTGTTTACGGAGGAACACTTTGGTGCTACCAAATGTCACAACGAATCGGGTGATTATAAAGGAGTACTACAGGTGTCTCCAAAGGCAGATGTTGGGTTGGCGTATTTGAGATTAGGTTTTGTCACTCCGATTGTCGGAGAGGTATCTCTGGGCCCTCTCGGTAATGCACATCCTTGAAGCCTTGCAAGCACTACAACTAATGAGTTAGTTGTGAGATGATGTATTACGAAACGAGTAAAGAGACTTGCCGTAACGAGATTGAACTAGGTATTGGATACCGACGATCGAATCTCGGGCAAGTAACATACCGATGACAAAGGAACAACGATGTTGTTATGCGGTCCGACCGATAAAGATCTTCGTAGAATATGTAGGAACCAATATGGGCATCCAGGTCCCGCTGTTGGTTATTGACCGTGAATAGTTCTAGGTCATGTCTACATTGTTCTCGAACCGTAGGGTCCGCACGCTTAAAGTTTCGATGACAGTTATTATGAGTTCATGAGTTTTGATGTACCGAAGAAGTTCGGAGTCCCGGATGTGATCACGGACATGACGAGGAGTCTCGGAATGGTCGAGACATAAAGATTGATATATTGGAAGCCTATGTTTGGAGTTCGAATGGTTCGGCGGTAAAACGGAATTTGCGAGTACCGGAGGTTACGGAACCCGGGGGTAAATGGGCCTCGGTGGGCCTCGAGGGAGAAGAGGAGGGGCGGCCAGGAGGTGGTCACGCCCTCTCCCCCAGTCCGAATAGGACAGGAGGCGCCTCTCCTCTTCCCCTCCCCCAATCCTATTCCAACTAGGAAGGGGGAGTCCTACTCCGGTGGGAGTAGGACTCCCGCGCGCCTAGCTAGGGCGGCCGGCCTCCCCCTCCCTCCTTTATATATACGGGGCAGGGGGCACCCTTGACACACAAGTTTGATCTTTAGATCGTTCCTTAGCCGTGTCGGTGCCCCCTCCACCATATTCCACCTCGGTTATACCGTCATGAAGCTTAGGCGAAGCCCCGCGCCGGTGAAACATCAAGATCGCCACCACGCCGTCGTCCGTGGAACTCTCCCTCGACACTCGGCTGGATCGAGTACGAGGGACGCCATCGAGCTGTACGTGTGTCAAGAACTCGGGGCGCCGAGTAACGGCGCCGTGATCGGTCGGATCGCGAGGAGAACGACGACTACTTCCTCTACGTTGTGATCGCTTCCGCTTGGGTCACGAGGGTGCGAGACAACACTCTCCCTCTCGTTGCTATACATCACCATGATCTTGCGTGTGCGTAGGAAAATTTTTGAAATTACTACGCTCCCCAACAAAGTGGCATCCGAGACTAGGTTTTTATGGTTTGATGTTTTGCACGAGTAGAACACAAGTGAGTTGTGGGCGATACAAGTCATACTACCTACCAGCATGTCATACTTTGGTTCAGCGGTATTGTGAGATGAAGCGCCTGGACCGACATTACGCAGACGCTTACGCGAGACTGGTTTCACCGCCACGAGCACTCGTTGCTTAAAGGTGACTGGTGGGTGCCTCTCTCTCACTTTAGTTGAACTGAGTGTGGCTACGCCCGGTCCTTGAGAAGGTTAAACGGAGTCTATTTGACGAAGTATCGTTGTGGTTTTGATGCGAGGTGAGACTGGTTCTTGCTTAAGCCCGTAGCAGCCACGTAAAATTTGCAACAACAAAGTAGAGGACGCCTAACTTGTTTTTGCAGGGCATGTTGTGATGTGATATGGTCAAGACGTGATGCTATATTTTATTGTATGAGATGATCATGTTTTGTAACCGGTTATCGGCAATCGGCTGGAGCCATATGGTTGTCGCTTATTGTATGCAATGCAATCGCTTCTGTAATGCTTTACTTTATCACTAAGCGGTAGCGATAGTCGAGAAGCATAAGTTTGGCGAGGCGACAACGATGCTACGATGGAGATCAAGGTGTCGCGCGGTGGCGATGGTGATCATGGTGGTGCTTTGCAAGATGGAGATCATGAAGCACAAGATGATGATGACCATATCATATCACTTATATTGATTTGCATGTGATGTTTATCCTTTTATGCATCTTATCTTGCTTAGATTGATGGTAGCATTATAAGATGATCTCTCACTAAATTATCAAGAAGTGTTCTCCCCGAGTATGCACCGTTGCCAAAGTTCGTCGTGCCCAGACACCACGTGATGATCGGGTGTGATAAGCTCTACGTCCATCTACAACGGGTGCAAGCCAGTTTTGCACACGCAGAATACTCGGGTTATACTTGACGAGCCTAGCATATGCAGATATGGCCTCGGAACACGGAGACCGAAAGGTCGAGCGTGAATCATATAGTAGATATGATCAACATAAGATGTTCACCATTGAAAACTACTCCATTTCACGTGATGATCGGTTATGGTTTAGTTGATTTGGGTCACGTGATCACTTAGATGACTAGAGATGTCTATCTAAGTGGGAGTTCTTAAGTAATATGATTAATTGAACTTAAATTTATCATGAACTTAGTCCTGGTAGTATTTTGCAAATTATGTTGTAAGATCAATAGCTTGCGTTGTTGCTTTCATATGTTTATTTTGATATGTTCCTAGAGAAAATTGTGTTGAAAAATGTTAATAGCAATGATGCGGATTTGATCCGTGATCTGAGGTTTATCCTCATTGCTGCACAGAAGAATTATGTCCTTAATGCACCGCTAGGTGACAGACCTATTGCAGGAGCAGATGCAGACGTTATGAACGTTTGGCTAGCTCAGTATGATGACTACTTGATAGTTTTGTGCACCATGCTTTATGGCTTAGAATCGGGACTTCAAAGATGTTTTGAACATCATGGACCATATGAGATGTTCCAGAATTGAAGTTAAATATTTCAAGCAAATACCGAGTTGAGAGATATGAAGTCTCCAACAAGTTCTATAGCTAAAAGATGAAGGAGAATCGCTCAACTAGTGAGCATGTGCTCAGATTGTGCGGGTACTTCAATCGCTTGAATCAAGTGGGGGTTAATCTTCCAGATAAGATAGTGATTGACAGAATTCTCTAGTCACCATCACCAAGTTAGTAGAACTTCGTGATGAACTATAGTATGCAAGGGATGACGAAAATGATTCCCGAGCTCTTCGTGATGTTGAAATCGACGAAGGTAGAAATCAAGAAAGAGCATCAAGTGTTGATGGTTGACAAGATCACTAGTTTCAAGAAAAGGGCAAAGGAAAGAAAGGGAACTTCAAGTAGATTGACAAGCAAGTTGTCACTCCCACGAAGAAGCCCAAAGCTGAACCAAAGCCTGAAACCGAAGTGCTTACATCGCAAAGGAAATGGTCCTTTGAAGCGGAACTGCCCTAAATATTTGGTGGATAAGAAGGATGGCAAAGTGAAAAAGGGTATATTTGATATACAGGTGTTTGATGTGTGCTTTACTAGTGTTTATAGGAACCCCTCGGTATTTGGTACTGGTTAGGTTGCTAAGAGTAGTAACTCAAACGGAGTTGCGAATAAATGTAAACTAGTTAAGGGTGAAGTGACGATGTGTGTTGAAAGTAGTTTCAAGATTGATATGATCATCATCGCACACTCCCTATACTTTCGGGATTAGTGTTGAACCTAAATAAATGTTATTTGGTGTTTGCGTTGAGAATGAATATGATTTGATCATGTTTATTGCAATACGGTTATTCATTTAAGTAAGAGAATAAACTGTTGTTCTGTTTACATGAATAAAACCTTATATGGTTACACACCCAATGAAAATGGTTCATTGGATCTCGATCGTAGTGATACACATATTCATAATATTGAAACCAAAAGATGCAAAGTTAATAATGATAGTGCAACTTATTTGTGCTAATCGCCGTTTAGGTCATATTGGTGTAAAGCGATGAAGAAACTCCATGCTGATGGGATTTTGGAATCACTTGATTATGAATCACTTGATGCTTGCGAACCATGCCTCATGGGCAAGATGACTAAGACTCCGTTCTCCGAACAATGGAGCGAGCAACCGACTTATTGGAAATAATACATCTTGATGTATGCGATCCAATGAGTGTTAAGGCTCATGGCGGGTATCGTTATTTTCGACCTTCACAGATGATTTGAGCAGATATGGGTATATCTACTTGATGAAACATAAGTCTGAAATAGTTGAAAGGTTCAAAGAATTTCAGAGTGAAGTGGAAAATCATCGTAACAAGAAAATAAAGTTTCGTGATCTGATCACGGAGACGAATATTTAAGTTACGAGTTTGGTCTTCAATTAAAACAATGTGGAATAGTTTCACAGCTCATGCCACCTAGAACACCACAATGTTATGGTGTGTCCAAACATCGTAAACCGCACTTTATTGGATATAGTGCAATCTATGATGTTTCTTACCGATTTACCAATATCGTTTTGGGATCATCCATTAGAGACAGCTACATTCACGTTAAATAGGGCACCATCTAAATCCGTTGAGACGACACTATATGAACTGTGGTTTAGCAAGAAACCAAAGTTGTCGTTTCTTAATGTTTGGGGCTGCGATGCTTATATGAAAAAGTTTCATCTGATAAGCTCGAACCCAAATCGGAGAATGCGTCTTCATAGAATACCCAAAGGAAATTGTTGGGTACACCTTCTATCACAGATCCGAAGGCAAGATATTCGTTGCTTAAGATGGATCCTTTCTAGAGAAGGAGTTTCTCTCGAAAGAAGTGAGTGGGAGGAAAGTAGAACTTGATAAGGTAATTGTACCTTCTCCTTATTGAAAGTAGTTCATCACAGAAATCTGTTCCTATGACTACTACACCAATTAGTGAGGAAGCTAATGATGATGATCATGTAACTTCAGATCAGTTACTACCGAATCTCGTAGGTAAACCAGAGTGAGATCCGCACCAGAGTGGTACGGTAATCCTGTTCTGGAAGTCATGTAACTAGACCATGATGAACCTACGAACTATGACGAAGCGATGATGAGCCCAGATTCCGCAAAATGGTTTGAGGACCATGAAATCTGAGATATGATCCATGTATGAGAACAAAGTATGGACTTTGATGGATTTGCCCGATGATCGGCAAACCATAGAAAATAAATGGATCTTCAAGAGGAAGACGGACGTTGATAGTAGTGTTACTATCTACAAAGCTCGACTTGTCGCAAAAAGGTTTTCGACAAAGTTCAAGATGTTGACTACAATGAGATTTTCTCAACTGTAGCGATGCTTAAGTCTGTCCGAATCATGTTAGCAATTGCCACAATTTATGAAATTTGGCAAATGGATGTAAAAACTGCATTCCTGAATGGTTTTCTGGAGGAAGAATTGTATATGATGCAACCAGAAGGTTTTTTTTCGATCCAAAGGGAGCTAACAAAGTGTGCAAGCTCCAGCGATCCATCTATGGACTGGTGCAAGCATCTCGGAGTTGGAATATACGCTTTGATGAGCTGATCAAAGCATATAGTTTTATATGAGACTTATGGTGAAGCCTGTATTTACTAGAAAGTGAGTGGGAGCACTACAGCATTTCGATAAGTATATGTGAATGACATATTGTAGATCGGAAATAATGTAGAATTATTCTGCAAAGCATAAAGGAGTGTTTGAAAGAAGTTTTCAAAGAAAGACCTCGGTGAAGCTGCTTACATATTGAGCATCAAGATCTATAGAGATAGATCAAGATGCTTGATAAGTTTTTTCAATGAGTACATACCTTAACAAGATTTTGAAGTAGTTCAAAATGGAACAGTCAAAGAAAGAGTTCTTGCATGTGTTACAAGGTGTGAAATTGAGTAAGACTCAAAACCCGACCACGGCAGAAGATAGAAAGAGAATGAAAGTCATTCCCTATGCCTTGGCCATAGGTTCTATAAAGTATGCCATGCTGTGTACCAAATCTATTGTATACCCTGCACTGATTTTGGCAAGGGAGTACAATAGTGATCTAGGAGTAGATCACTGGACAGCGGTCAAAATTATCCTTAGTGGAATAAGGATATGTTTCTCGATTATGGAAGTGACAAAAGGTTCGTCGTAAAGGGTTACGTCGATGTAAGTTTTGACACTGATCTGGATGACTCTAAGTCTCAATCTAGATACATATTGAAAGTGGGAGCAATTAGCTAGAGTAGCTTGTGCCAGAGCATTGTAGACATAGAAAAATTGCAAAATACATAACGGATCTGAATGTGAAAGACCCGTTGACTAAGACTCTCTCACAAGCAAAACATGATCACACCTTAGTACTCTTTGGGTGTTAATCACATAGCGATGTGAACTAGATTACTGAATCTAGTAAACACTTTGGGTGTTGGTCACATGGCGATGTGAACTATGGGTGTTAATCACATGATGATGTGAACTATCGATGTTAATCACATGGTGATGTGATCTAGATTATTGACTCTAGTGCAAGTGGGAGGCTGAAGGAAATATGCCCTAGAGGCAATAATAAAGTTATTATATATTTCCTCATATCATGATAAATGTTTATTATTCATGCTAGAATTGTATTAACCGGAAACATAATACATGTGTGAATATATAGACAAAGCAGTGTCACTAGTATGCCTCTACTTGACTAGCTTGTTAATCAAAGATGGTTATGTTTCCTAACCATGAACAAGGAGTTGTTATTTGATTAACAAGGTCACATCATTAGTTGAATGATCTGATTGACATGACCCATTCCGTTAGCTTAGCACACGATCGTTTAGTATGTTGCTATTGCTTCCTTCATGACTTATACATGTTCCTATAACTATGAGATTATGCAACTCCGTTTACGGAGGAACACTTTGGTGCTACCAAACGTCACAACGAATCGGGTGATTATAAAGGAGTACTACAGTGTCTCCAAAGGCGGATGTTGGGTTGGCGTATTTCGAGATTAGGTTTTGTCACTCCGATTGTCGGAGAGGTATCTCTGGGCCCTCTCGGTAATGCACATCATGAAGCCTTGCAAGCACTACAACTAATGAGTTAGTTGTGAGATGATGTATTACGGAACGAGTAAAGAGACTTGCGGTAACGAGATTGAACTAGGTATTGGATACCGACGATCGAATCTCGGGCAAGTAACATACCGATGACAAAGGAACAACGATGTTGTTATGCGGTCTGACCGATAAAGATCTTCGTAGAATATGTAGGAACCAATATGGGCATCCAGGTCCCGCTGTTGGTTATTGACCGTGAATAGTTCTAGGTCATGTCTACATTGTTCTCGAACCGTAGGGTCCGCACGCTTAAAGTTTCGATGACAGTTATTATGAGTTTATGAGTTTTGATGTACCGAAGAAGTTCGGAGTCCCGGATGTGATCACGGACATGACGAGGAGTCTCGGAATGGTCGAGACATAAAGATTGATATATTGGAAGCCTATGTTTGGAGTTCGGAATGGTTCCGGGCGAAAACGGGAATTTACCGGAGTACCGGGAGGTTACCGGAACCCCCCGGGGGGTAAATGGGCCTCGGTGGGCCTCGAGGGAGAAGAGGAGGGGCCGGCCAGGAGGTGGTGGCGCGCCTCTCCCCCAAGTCCGAATAGGACAAGGAGGCGGCGCCTCTCCTCTTCCCCTCCCCCAATCCTATTCCAACTAGGAAGGGGGAGTCCTACTCGGTGGGAGTAGGACTCCTCCCAGCGCCTAGCTAGGCAGGGCCGGCCTCCCCCTCCCTCCTTTATATACGGGGCAGGGGGCACCCTTGGACACACAAGTTTGATCTTTAGATCGTTCCTTAGCCGTGTGCGGTGCCCCCCTCCACCATATTCCACCTCGGTTATACCGTCGCGAAGCTTAGGCGAAGCCCTGCGCCGGTGAAACATCAAGATCGTCACCACGCCGTCGTCCGTGGAACTCTCCTCGACACTCGGCTGGATCGGAGTACGAGGGACGTCATCGAGCTGTACGTGTGTCAAGCACTCGGGGGCGCCGGAGTAACGGCGCCGTGATCGGTCGGATCGCGAGGAGAACGTACGACTACTTCCTCTACGTTGTGATCGCTTCCGCTTCGGGTCTACGAGGGTACGTAGACAACACTCTCCCCTCTCGTTGCTATACATCACCATGATCTTGCGTGTGCGTAGGAAATTTTTTGAAATTACTACGTTCCCCAACATTATAAAGGGCTTTGAGGTATGTTTTTAGAAACCTTTCAGAGATTGTCATAGTGTGAGTAGTAGCCTCTGATGCACTATCCGGCGAAAGAGAGAGAAAGCCGGACAGGGGATCAAATCATCCGCTTTGCAGGAGACTCAGTAAATGACGTGTATCCCTTTGTTTGAAAGCAGGCGTCTGCAGGGACGACCGCCGCTCATAATGCGGAGGTGTCCGGGCTAAAGCAGAGTCTGGAACGGGCCAAAGAGGAACTTGGCCATGTGAAGAAGCAATTGGAGGACAAGCAAGGTATGTCGAAACCATGTCCTAAATTCGGCACGAATGAGTAGTTGTGCCTGATGAAAAATGTTTGTATTGTATGCTCTAGGGGCGAGTGCCGAATTTGAGGCACTGAAGAAGGTTGTGGCCGAAGACAACGAGAAGGACGCCGAGTAGGCTCTTCGTGAGAAACACGAGGCCAGGGTCATTGAAGCTGAGCGAGAGCTTAAGGAGGCTGTGAAGAAAAACGAGGCCTTGGAGCAGAGTTTAGTAGGGAAAGAATCTAAACTCGCCCAAACTCTCCAAGCCGTGGAGGATGCTCGGGAAGAAGCCCGAGGTGCTCTGAAGGACGTTCAGGAGGCACGAAAGGTTGCGGCTGGTAAGGCCTTTTGTACTCAAGGCCACTTTTTCATAGTAATGGGGGCTCTAAGCAATAAGCTGAATTCTTGTTTCTCCAGGTGTGTTTGCGGACCTGCCACGCAACATATCAGATGCTGCCCAATTCTACCATACTGAGGAGAAGAAGTCTACGGAGAAGGATTTCTGGTCGCAGTATTTGGCGCCGAATTATCCGGTGCCCTTTATCGATCAGCTGAAGCAGTTGGTCGAACTGCACCAGGCGGCCGAACTAGCCATGAAGGACTTGATTGTCCGGCTGTGGCCCGCGGAGCCAATTCCAGGTAGTTACTTCGGACTTGTGAAGCAGTTTGTTGGTGCTTGCCCTCGGCTCAATGTCATTAAGCGACCGGTTTGCATCGAGGGTGTGCGCATGGCGTTCGCGCGTGCGAAGGTGCACTGGGGGAAGCTTAATGCTGACAAGCTGATGACGGAAGGACCACCGGAGGGTGAGGAGCATCGCAAGCCTGAGTTATACTATGAAGGTGTCCTGAAAGGAGCCCGCCTTGTGGCGGATCAGTGTACCAAAGATGCTATATTTCCCTGAAGGCAGTCGTGCCATTTTTTGTAATGCGGGATAATGGCACTTTTATTATTTATTGCCTATTTATGTGAACGTTTGTTCTTCCTGTGCGGCTGTTTAGTGTACATAAATTCTGAGAGTTGGCCAGTCGTCGGCTTCTGCGACCATGTAGAAAGTACGGGGGTGTTCGGGCCATACCTGAACACTCTTTATCCCATTGTTGGGTCCTTTTAAGGAGGTGTTCCTCACCACGAACCAGGCAATCAGACTATAGGGCTTTATCACTCTCACTTAGCCATAGGAATTCGAGTATGGTGGGCGCAGCCCCTGGTATTCGGAAGACCGTACTAGGGGCTCTATTGGCGCCTGATCGGGAGACCGATCCGTCGCACTTTGCATTTATAGTGGCATTATGCGGAATAAATCTTTAAGGATTTTACAACCTCTCGAACATCTGACCAGCTCTCACCGTATCATGACAGTCAGTTTTCGGCTTTCTCTCCTAAGGTGCTCGTCCGGCAGAACCGGGACACAATCGCAGTAGTTCTCCCAGCGCTACCTTAGCCGATAGAATGGAACGTAAGGTACCAAAACATGGGAGCCGGGCAAACCCAACTAATGACCCAAGACATGATTCTGAGCTGATGCATATAATGCTATAAGTTCGGGATGCCGAGCGACCGAAAAGGTGGCTGGACATTGTTGCTGTATTATGAGTATTATGAAGCCCCTGCATAGTGGGGCATAATACGATGTACGGGTGCCGTTTATGGCTACAAATGGCTTTAATGAAGAATGACAGCCGGTAAGTGTTATTTAAATCTACGCACTGTGGTAGGATGACATGTCTATGCATATGAGTACGATTTATGATTATGAAAAGAGGTGTTTTTGGCAGAACCTGTCGTGGCCGGACTGGAGGAGGTTGTGTGTGTGTGGATCTGAAGTGGTTCCGGACTGCCTCCTTTGGGGGGGGGATTTACTTGTGTGTTCATGCTCTTGTGTGTCCGAGCTGATTCCACGCCGCCAGTCCTGTTCTGCGCCAAGGTTAATCTGTAAATACAAATGCTTGAAGACCGCTGCACGTCCTCTTGTGGTTGAACCGCATGTGCCTGATCGGAGCCTGGCTGAACCAGGTCGTCATTTCATAAAATAGCGCGGACTCCTCAGTTGGTGTCTGGGTAGTTGGCTGCCGAATCAAAATTTGATAAACAGGCACGACTCACTATTCCGGCAGCAGTATGATTTCCACTCTAAGGGTGGGGTTTGGCCTTGCCCATAATTGTGACCATGTCACACGGGACTGGCCTAATGTTATACCATGTTGGATCTAGCCAACGTGTTTCGTCCCGGTAGCATATGGTAATTACTGTATAAGGGGACAGTGTCGAAGACTTATTCTTCGGTGTGGTATTTGTTTGGTGATCCGAAGACAACTGTTAGAGTGGTTGGCCAATAAAACTTGGCCTTTGCATCTGGCATCTTTTAGAAGATGTTATTAACAGTTTTATGCCCGCGGGGGCTTGTTTGAGATGGAGCCCCCGGACTATTGGGTCTATAGTGAGTGCAATTAAATTGCTATGGTTGATGTTGCCCGGACGGTCGATGTGATCGGGGAAGATCGGCCGTACTTTTGTATTGTGGAGGATCTTCTTTTGACTTCGCCATGTTTGATTGGTCTTTCGTTGTTTGAACCCTCCCTTCATTGTTTCCGGTGCATGACCGGCCGCTTTGTTTTGAGGATCCGGCATTCTCTATTGGTATGCTTGGCCGTCCTTCTAGGGGTACCATGAATTTCACATGGTTGATCGAGTATGCTGCTCGGGCCGGACGGGCTTGAGCTGTTCTTTTTCCGCTGATCGGATTGGGGGCCGCTGAATTCGGCACCAACTTCCTTGACTTGACGCTTATGACGATGCATCGAGATTTGTGGATGCTGCCTCGCGTTCCCTGCATATTGTCCCGGACCGTGGTATATTGGCGCCGGGGTGTGGGCTTTAGGTTCTCCTTCATTGGTTGAGGTAACGAACTGTACCTTGGGTTACTTTTTGTGGGACGGTCGAGTCCGTATTCCTCGGTGGCCAGGACCCTGGTCCATCTATCTGTGAGCAATTCTTGCTCGGCTTTGAGCTATCGTTGTTTCTTTTGCAGGCTTTTCGCCGTGGCCATAAGCCGTCGCTTAAAGTGAACTTGCTCCACGGGATCTTCATGCACGCTGAATTCATTATTGCCGAAGCTCACCTCGTCTTAGGAGGGGGCATGTAGTTGCCCCTTTTCAAGTATCTGCCCGCCGCCTGTCCGGCCTCCTCGAAGGCAGGCTGGTCGGGATTGTATTCATCTTTGGCACCGTATGGATTGTTTTTGACTGCTGTGTCGGCATTGCTATGGCGAGGCTTGGAGCGACGTCGACGACGCCCATGCTTTGTTTTCTTCCTTGAGGGGTTATCCTCCATTGCCTCATCGCCATTGGTTTCCTTTGGAGTGTCCACCATGTATATATCATATGAGGATGTGGCTGTCCACCGCCCAATGGGCGGTGGTTCCTGTTCTTCTCCTGCATCATCGTCCACACCGTCGATGTCTTCGGAGTCGAAGTCAATCACGTCGGTTAAATCATCGACCGTGGCAATGAAGTGGGTGGTGGGTGGGCAATGAATTCCTTCGTCGCCTACTTCCCACTCGAGCCGGACATAGTTCGGCCAGGAGTCTCCTGACAATGAGAGAGACTTTAACGAGTTCAGCACGTCGCCAAAGGGCGAGTACTGGAAGATATCCACAGCGGTGAACTCCATTACCGGAGCCCCACCAGATTCGGCGGGCTTGGGAGTGCGCGGACTGGAACCTACAGCTGGATACGAGTCTGGGGGCCCGGTGTCACATGCTTCCTTGGGGGTGAGGCCTGTGTTCGGCACTACCTCCGATGAGTGTGCAGCCTCTAGGGCGGGGTCCATCCACCCGTCCTCGGGCGGCGCAATCTGCTCCGGATTTAGGTCCGGGGCTCCTGCAGGGGTGATATCCCGAGCATTGTACGACAGCAGGTCTAAGCCGTGCTCATCGTGACTGTCTGACGCTCCTGGCACAGGCCCGAATCCGTTGAAGATCAAGTCTCCGCAGATATCGGCCGTGTAGTTCAAGTTTCCGAACCTGACCTGGTGGCCAGGGGCGTAGCTGTCGATCTGCTCCAGATGGCCAAGCGAATTGGCCCGCAGTGCAAAGTCACCGAACATGAACATTTGTCCGGGGAGAAAAGTCTCACCCTGGACTGTGTTGTTGTTGATGATTGGAGGAGCCATCAAGCCTTGCAGTGACGACACAGAGGAACTCTCAATGAAAGCACCAATGTCGGTGTCAAAACCGGCGGATCTCAGGTAAGGGGTCCCGATCTGTGCGTCTAAGGCTGATGGTACCAGGAGGCAAGGGACACAATGTTTACCCAGGTTCGGGCCCTCTCGATGGAGGTACAACCCTACTTCCTGCTTGATTGATATTGATGATATGAGTAATACAAGAGTTGATCTACCACGAGATCATAGAGGCTA
This sequence comes from Aegilops speltoides, assembly GCA_021437245.1. NCBI lineage: Eukaryota > Viridiplantae > Streptophyta > Magnoliopsida > Poales > Poaceae > Aegilops > Aegilops speltoides. The sequence goes on from CM038143.1 coordinate 32,578,336, forward strand.
AACCCTAGAAGCTAGCCTATGATGATTATGATTCTGTCTCTAAGGACTAAACTCTCCGGTTTATATAGACACCGGAGAGGGCTAGGGTTTAGATGGAGTCGGTTATAAAGCAGGAAATATAATATCCGGATCGCCAAGCTGTCTTCCACGCAAAGGAGAGTCCCATCCGGACACGGGACGGAGTCTTGAGTCTTGTATCTTCACGGTCCAACAGTCCGGCCAAAGTATATAGTCCGGCTGTCCGGATACCCCTAATCCAGGACTCCCTCAGTCATCGACAGCGACGGCCTGAGGCAGGCTGTGTCACAGGTTATGTGGCCCACCCCCAACCCATCGAGTTCAACCGCCGTCAATCTCATCCATGGCCCCGCTGCTGATCTCCTCTGGCTCGCTGTCAACAACTTGCCATCCTACATCGCCATTGAGACCCTTTTGTCATTTCTAAAGGACACGTTCTACGATGCTGGCTTGGGATCCACAGCTTCCAAGTCAGACCTCATCGACAGCGACCACGAGGATGGCACCCTCTCCGGCTCTTCCAAGGGGAAAGAGCCCATCTGCTCTTCCAAGGGGAAAGATCCTGTCTGCGACATCAAGGAAGGCACCCTATAGTCGCGCTCTTCCAAGGGGAAGGAGCCCATCTGCGACAACATGGAGCGCATCAAGGGTCCGTGCTCTTCCCACGGGAACGAGCCCATCTGTGACAAGTGAGGAAACCCATGATTTGTTTTGCCGTGCCTCTTCACGGGGGGAAACCCATGATTTGTTTTGTCGAGTCCCTTTTGTAGTGTAGTGAGAATATGTCCAGTTGTAATTGCTATATCTGGTTGTTTGCAGTATGCCTTATTTATTCCTGTTGTTCACAATGCGATGCTCTGTATATGCAATTATTTACTATGCAGTACATTTCATCAATCCAGTTTTAAACATACCGATAGGAATGCATATATTTGCTTGTTGTTAAGCCTGTTATAGCTATCATATGCCTCTTTTAAAGTTTTTTGATTGTTTTGTTGTTTGTAGTTAGCATATGTCCAGTTTCAAATGCTATCTTTGGTTGTTCATAGTATGCCTTGTTTATTCCAGTTATTCACAACGTGATGTTCTATATGTGCAAGTATGAATTGTGTAGTTCAATTTCATCAGTATCAGTTTCAACAATACCACTATGGCCCTGTTTGTTTTGGATTCTGGGACCAGATTCAGCTTTGCCAGTGAAGCTAAAGCTAGAATCCGAAACAAACAGCTATTTGGAATCAGCTTTGCCAGTGAAGCTGAATCTGGATTTGTGTCATTTTTAGTGCAATTTCCTGAAGCACCTCAAAGTGTACTTCGGTGGTGAAGCTGATTCGCAGAAATAGCTTCGCCACTGAAGCGAATCCATTGGTGATTAAAATCCAAGCGAAGCTGAAACAAACAGGGCATGAATGACTACATTTGGTTGCTGCATCTTGTAGTTCAACACGCCTTTCCATTTTTATTTAATAATAACCAGTGTACTTAGACTGGCACAATAGCAGTTTGAATGACTATCTTTGCTTGTTGTTAAATGTTAGGCCTGTTGCAGTTAACACACCTTTCTACTTGTTTTGCTTTACTAGCGTGCTTAAACCTGCACATTGAAGCTATCTTTTGGAGATTATTTTGTCTGCCATGGATAATTTTGGTTGATGTTTAGCCTGTTGTGTGCTTAACATGCCTCTCGATGTACCTACACATGACAATTTTGGGAAAGACTGCAGTTTTCCATCGAGGTTAGTTTCATCCCATGGCTTATATATGCTCACTGTTCAGGATATCGGTAGCTGGTACCATATAGGCCGGGGGCTGATAAGGGACTAATCGGTAAATCCAACTTTTAACTAAATATATCTGCAACCCATTTTTCGTTAGGTTAACTAGGGCCACATGTAATATATCTAAGGCTACATAGAAACATGCACTATACTTAATGTCTACATATGCAATCCTAGGCTATATAGCAACAAGGAAGAGTGTTACCTTAATGTTCTGATGATGTCTAAATACACGGAGAAGAGCAGCAGCAGCAACAACAACAACAACACGACCCTTTTTGGATACTCAACTTAGCTAGAGGGTAGAGTTAGTTTCTAGCTCATGACTAACCCTGAGCTAACTCCATCTAAAGAGGTGTTTGGATGACATGGTTAGATACTTAGATTGACAATAAATGCACTAGGAACTAGCTCCAATTAGCACCTCTTGGGTTGGATAGTTTTTTTGGGTGGCTTATAGGTGCAACTAGCTCAAACTAGCCCTCATGTTTAGATATACTTTAGGGCTATTTGAGCCCAAACTAGCTGGAACTAACTCTAACCCATGGATACAGCGGCAGTTAATCAGCCGATAATTTGTAAGAATGCAATAAACTCCTTCCAGCCCATAATATAAGATGTTAATTCATCTAATATGTGAGTATATTGGATGTTATAAGATATTATAAAAGAGTGTTGTACTACATCATTGTGCAATTGGTGTTTAGCTTCTAATGTTAACTTGGTGCTTTTAGGTACATATGTCATTGGTAAAGATCCGCGCTTCGACCCTTTCTGCGTATGGACAAATGAGATATTGATGAACCAGCATCAAGTGAGGAAGCTGATAAAGATTGTTAGTAAAATGGGTCAAAAGATGGCAATTAAACTATTTGTTTACACTTTATCCAATACAACAACGAACTGCAGGATGGTATGTAAGAACACTGCAGCCTTCTTTTTACTGCCCATAATGAGTTGTGTTAGATGACACTATCTGAATCTTTTTTCCTTTGCAGTGGTTCCCAAAGCAGTTTACTAAAGATTACCTCTCAAACTACATGATTGATGGGCATGCAAAGGTTAAAGTATTTCTACCAGAACACGATGATTATCTAGATGTTTCCATGAAGATCGTGAAGGATGGGCGGTCGGCCATCGCAAGGGGTTGGACTAGAGTCGTGCGTGCCTTCTGCATGGAGGAGGGCACAGTATGGGCATTCCGCTTCATCTTGTTCATCAACCAGAATGTATTTCGCCTCTTTCTTTACCATCTTTAATAGTACAAGTATATAATTGTGGTTCATCATTCTTTATTTGATTCTTATGTAATTCTTGATGTATACCTATAAATCGAATAATGAATTGGTTGTCTGAACCTGATGGATATGAATAAAACTATATCATACATTCAAATTCAAATTCAAATTCAAATTCAAATTCAATTTGATATAGCAGCAATTAAATTACGGTGAAATTACGCTCTCCAGGTTGTTACGGGGCACACGGTTGGTAAAACACAAATGTTCGCGATATACACCATAAACCGAGACGGTTCACAGAGAGGAAATGTGTGCAAGCGTGCACACACTTGCCGTTTGCAAAGCGTGTGCGATGCCAGACAATATCACAAACGGTGCTGGCAAACTAACCATTTGCGACAGTTGCCTTATCGTACACGATTCGCAGCCATGAACTGTTTCTGATGAAGTATGCATCGTAAATGTTGCACCACATAATAGCGTGTGCGATAGTTGCCTTATCATACACGATTCGCAACCATGAACTGTTTCTAATGAAGTATGCATCGTAAACGTTGCACCACAGGATAGCATGTGCAATAGTTGTCGTGTATGACGATGTTACAACGGTCCGATGTTTCGCAATCCTATCCGACACTCGTACGACGATTAGCTAATCTTCTTAATTAGTTATCGCATACGGTTTGTGAAAAGCGAATGTGTGTGATTGTATGCTTATCATACATGTTCTATAATAGTGAACCATTTGTGATTGGCCGTGCATCGTAAACGTAGCACCACAGAATACCGACTACGATGGAAATGCGAGCACAAACGAGTAGGAGTACTGTATATGCATCTTGGCTCCCTATCCCCGGTTTCTAGGTCGTGTGGGAAGGACCCCCCCCCCTATTGCTCACACTCACTTGGCGACGGTTCCAAATGTCGTTGCGGAAAGGGGTTAAAAACTGTTTGTATAGCACCGACGCGTACCAGTGATAGGCAAAAAAACAGAGTAGCCCACACCTCCTACACCCTTCTACAGTCCAAAAACTGAGGAGAGGGGGGGCGTGGATATATATATATATATATATATATATATATATATATATATATATATATATATATATATATATATATATATATATATATATATATATCGATTCAGACACCAATCGGGACTAAAGGGCAGCAACCCCTTTAGTCCCGGTTGGTGTCTGGAACCGGGACTAAAGGTCCCAGTTGAACCAGGACTAATGTCTGCCGAGGCCCAACCGATGTCCTAACCGCACGAACCGAGACTGATGCTCATATTAGTCCCAGTCTGTAACACAACTGAGACTATTGCTCTAATCTGGCCAGAACCAAGGCCATGTTTTCTACTAGTGCCCCGCCATGCCTTCGGGCAGTTTTTCCATGTCCAATGCATACAATCAATGCTTCTAGCATGTCAGGCCAACCTCTGCTCTCACTTGACACCATCAACTTTTTTGTGTCTTACTCGTTGGGTGCCCGAAGATATTCAGGACCAAAGACACAGATGATCACTTTGGCAAACCTACACACTGACTCAATTGTAGTATCTTCATCAATGCGAAGGTACTCATCAGCATAGTCAGCCGTAATGCCGTATGCAATTACCCGCATAGCTGCCGAGATTTTTTGATATGCACTAAATCTCTTCAAGCCAGCATTTCTTCTTTGAGTAAAATACCGACAATTGGCCTCTTAAGCTTGCACTATTTTTTACAAAGAGGGATCGGCGATTCGGTACCTTCTCCGGAAGAGGTGTGGCAGATATGTTGGATTGTCTGCGAAGTAGTCTTGCATCAACATCTCGTTCCCGAGATGGCGATTTCGAGGAATGCAAAGACGGCCGACGGTCGATCCTCGCCGTCTCTTTCGGTTCTCATCTTCGTGCTCCTTCACAATGAGGACCATCACCAACATCTGCTGCCGATGGTTCCCAAGCAGCGTCTCAACATCTGAGCCGTCTAATTCAGACGAATCCTCGAGCAAAAACCTCTCGCAAGGGCTCAATTCCATCTAAATTCACAAATACGAATGCCGCATGAACCAACTATGCATAGCGCATCCCAAAGCACAAGCACAAGTACTCACCGGCGGCTTGGGGCGGTGGCTCTGCGGCGGTGGATCCCGGGGCGGCGACGACAACTAGGGGCGGCTCGGCTCGGCGGATCCGAGAAGACGATGAAGCGGCTAGGTGGAACAGGGTGAGCGGCGCCCCCCGCGGCATGATTTCGTCCGCATATTTGGCCGGAATCGCCGGTGGCAGACGGGCGGAACCAATGGCGGGTGGCTGCGGAAGGGGGTGGGGAACGAGCGCAGGCTGAAATGTCCCTCCCGCCAACCCCTTTTCTGGGATACAGGGCACCGTCGGGTCGAGGGGGAAACCTGCGTTTTCGTGGGTTGGAGATGAGATTTTACCGTGCCCCTCTAACTTTTTTACGGGTCCTACACATTTACAATATCTGATCGGGCAGCATTTTCAGCGCGGACCCGTATTTTGACTGTTATTTTACGTGTTGGGGCATTATATGAGGTCTGCTAGATATGCTCTAAGTCTGCTCAGGGATGTCACTTGGGCCAACCAGTGCCATTGAATCTAGTTTGAACGTCAGATGGGTGGGCGCATATCACGCCTTGACTGCAAGAGGCAAGTCACCTGATCCCGTTCGGCTCCAGCCGGCAAAAGAGAATACGGAGGTGTGGGGTGGGATTCTGGTGTGCATAAACAACCCGACTGACATCCCTGGTATATTCCCTCAAAATAACAGAACACATCCCTGGTATATCCCGGAGGATATTCTTGAGGGCCCACTTGGCAGCCAGATACTTACCGCCCTACGTCTTTTAAGTCCCCACCAGGCAGAGAGACACGGCGCCCACAGAAACTGTGCGAACATTTACAATGGGGTTTCAGCCCCGCCCAGCTGTCAGCCTTTCCCCTCATCCAAGCCAAGCTCGGCGAAATACCGGTTTAAAGAAAAACAAATTTTTGTAGATAGCTTACAAGCTAGCCGCGCGCCATACAAGCCTTTCCCCTCCGAGAGCTATATATTACGAGTCCGGCTGTCTCCCATTCAGAACTGGCCGCTTCCCCCTTCTCCTCCTCCCCACCCGCTCCTGGAACGAATTCACTTCTCAAGCCGAGCAGCCGGGCAAGGAGCCACTGAGAAACCACGTTCATCATAATCATGCCCCATCCAATCAACGACATCTTGACGACCCTCACCGCCACGGTAGGTGATATAATAATTTTTTTAGAAAAGGAGGTTTACCTCCGGCCTCATCACCGGTCAATTTTGAGAATTGAACTCGGGTTGTTAGGCTGCACAACCGCATGCCCAACCACTGAGCCAAGGCTCTATTTGCTATAGTGATTCATATAGTCCGCATATTAGCTTTGTCTTGAATCGAATCAAAATACACAAAGTATATGTGCTCCCCGATCCACGGTATCTCTGTATGTCATACGTCCTCAAGCCATATATGTGTGGCAGGTTGCTGGACCCGTGTCTACCGAGGCAATGGACATGGCTTCCACCGAGCTCATGAGCGTCGACATCGCCAGCTCTCGTCCGCAGGTTGTTTGATCATCACTTTTCTTTGCTGATTGATTTTGAGATTACTGCTATGCATTTTTTTTGCCCCGTTGGTTGGTTAATACTTTTGGATTGTTCGTCTCCTTTTTTTCCGCTTCATACCCATCTAATTCTAATATGTTATAAGACTCTATGTGTGATATCGCTTGTAATTTGGTTTGTAAAACTCTGTTTGAATTGTAATATATTCAGGTGGGGAAGCTCTCCTCCCGTTCAAATAATAATAATCTGCTTGAAGTCAAAATGATATTTTCGTCCTTTTGCATATATCGACCACTCTGTAGAGTTGTTTCTGTTAATAAAAAGGAAGAAGAATCAAACTGAAATGCCCATGTTAAGTGATCCGTAATTTAAGTCAAAAACCATGTTTTAATCGCAAAATCAAAACAAATCTCACATGTTCATACAGATTTTTGTTGATAAATATTAATTACATGTGCCTAGACAAACATGTAGATATATTGTTTGCTATTATTCATTAAGAAACTTATCTAAGGATTCATGAAAAAAAGAACATATCTAAGGAACACATGGATGTGTAAACACAGGATTTCTTGAAATTATAGTCTTCAAATTTACAAGAAGTATGGGCTACTTGAGTCTGTGCCTCCCTTTTTGAGCCCGGTTTATGGAATACCAAATCCACGTAAAAATACTAAAAGAAACATATGAGAAGTTGTGGATGGTTAGGTCTTGTCCTTTTTCACGGGGATTTTTGGACCAAACTTTCATGAATATACTCCGTCCTGTAACCTAAATATATAATAGTTTTGTTTTTTAGTCAAGTACAACTTTACTTCCAAACTGTGGTAGGAGCTAAAAAAACTTCAGAGTATATAATAGCAATTCAAGAGGAAAATGAGCATAGCTAATATGAGGAAAACTGGACCTTCCCCTGGATTAAGGGCCAACCGATCACATGCCTATGTGTTGTTGAGTCGAGATTTGTTTTTGTTTTTGCCTTTACACCACTCACAAGGCCACAACACAGTTATTACAAATTCAAATTTAGCAGAAGCCCTAGGTCTATGAAGTGGCTTAAAGACAAACAAAAGATAGAATAAAGGGCACCAAGCAACACCAGTATCATGTAGCCTTCTCTGGGTCCAGCAACGATCAGTATGAAAGATCTCCATTACCATGGCTACTAAAAATTGCTTCCTTCTACCGTACATTCCTTGAACTTTGGCTATTGTGGTAGTGCCCATGAATACAACAATTTGGCGCACTCGAAGAAAACCTGGTGCGTGACAGAACGTTTTCTTGTAAGACATAAAATCATTGCGGCACAACCAAATAATGTAATAATATCATTGTCATAAAACCTGCTTTCAAAGACGCCATCCTAGACCATGTAACCATTGCCCAAGCATATGTGTGGTGCTAGCTGTAGGAATGAATTTAAAACTATGTATACTATCCATGTGAAGTGAGCAACGTGAGCAAATTATCTTTAGTGAGAACTACCCCTTGACCCAAATACTAAAGGAAAACTTTGTTTTGAATGGTATTTTTAACTTCTGCAAGTGACAAGCGAGCAAATGTTACTACAAAAGAGTTCATAAGAATTCTGTAAAATCTAGCAGCAGATATATAGTGCAGTATATTATGTACTTGCTAGAATTTTTGTAGTTTCTTTTAAACTTATACCTATAATTTTGAAATTTTTATATAACAAAGAGCTCGATGTAACTCATGAGCCAAACTGTGTTGCACACTTTTAATCTGCATCAAGATTCATGCATAAATCTTTTTAAGGCGCTGTACTGAAACTAGAAAGGAAAAGCAATGCTACTTCACTTGGTCTTTGTATGCATCTAGCTATTTTAGTTCATTCTCGTATATTTGCATGCATGGCTCAGATGTTGATGATATGTGTTGTCTCCATTGCATAGGGCGGCAATGACAACAACTTGGAGAACATAGACCAGGCATGTGTAAACGTGCCCGCTCATGAGCGTGCACTGAAGCTGATCGCACGTGTGCTGGCGATAGTGGGTTTGCTCACCTTGGTTATGGATGTGCGCACTGTGCTCTACAAGCCGGCTAGCGGAGTAGTCTTCGGCCACAACAAGCTCGCCTACTACATCAGCCTCGCCGTCATATTCGCCTTTGGAGTCGCAGAAGTCTTCATTGCCTTCTGGATTTCCCGGTCCAGCAATACCAAGCGTTGTTGCTGGATCTGGGGCTTTGTTCTATTCCTCTCCATTTGGCCATTAATCAGCATACTCAGCATGGGTGGTTTCGCTTGATGTGTGACATATGGTCAGCAAATTCCTTGATGCTATTTTGTTTGTTCTTCACAAAATTATCAAAATACTACATTTTCTAGAAATTGAATAGTTTCACAAAACTACACTTCCTTTTGTATTAACTGTTGCTTCAAAGATTCAAGATGTCCCTTCAAATGAAATAGAAGACAGGTCTTCAATGGCTGATTTGAAAAAGGAAGCGAGGAGTTTATCAAAGCTTATAAATAATTTTAAATACTCCAAGATTAATCGTTCGGCTAATGTTGTGGCCCATACGATTGCAAAGTTTTGTTTCGATAATAGATCAGATGGTATCCTTGTTAACAATGTTCTGCCCTGCGTGGTGAATTTTGTAATGATTGATTGTAATAACAATCTTGGTTAATCAATATATGTGGTGGTTTTCAAAAAAAAAGATTCAAGATGGTATTTGGAATTCTGACAAAAATGCCCCACCTGTCAATTGTGGACATGACCGGGTGGTTGGATGGACCAACTTATTAGTACAAGGAAAATCTTAGAAAAATAGGTCTCTAAAGTTTTTCCTTCCTTGTGCTTACCGCTCTAGAGGGTGAGTGCGGGGAGGGGAGTCCCAGTGCCTCCGCTTCAACTAGTAGTAGGGCCATTTAGCCCTCGCAGGTGCGGCGCTTGGGCAGATGGCGGCGCTTATTTGAGTTTGTCTTCTGGGCACCGATCCTCCTCAAGCTTGCCCGTCTGGACGTAGTCAATGGAGCACTGGCATAGATTCATGCTGTCTCCTTGGGGCGATGTGGTTAAGATTTCTCGTCATGCATGCCACATGGCGAGATTTAGTGTCAAGTGTTTCAGATCTATTCGAGGGTTCAACGACGACGATTGTGGTTTCAGTGTGCTGGTCTTTATGGGCATGTGCACGTAGACTTCTCGGCTAACATTGACAAGATCCAGTCGGCTCCGGTATGGGGGCAGCGATAGCGTCACGTCGATGGCAAAATCCAGTTGGTCGGGCGGTTAGGTTGAGAAGAAAAATATTTCTTCGAAAAGGTTTAGCATAATGTTTTCGCTTGTGTTACCATTGGGGAGTTGTTTTTTCTTTTTTTTCCCTTTTTAAGAGGGAGTTGGGAGTTGTGTTAGGTAAAAAATCATGGATTGTTAGAAATAAATTTGTAACCGATAAATCTATATGCCAGTCAGCAACCAGTGTTGTTTACAGAATGTTGTTTTTGTGTAACAGGGCCGGGGGATCCATTTGGCAACGAGGAGAACAAGGGTATAATCTGCCTATGTTGGCCAGCTGTGGGGGTGGTGGTGGTGAAGCCGGTGCAAGTCATATATTCGCAGTGGCGGAGACAGGGGGACCAGCAGGAGTCCGCGCCCCCCTAACATCTGAAGTTTGCTGCTAAATTGCTGATTAACAGTGTAGAATTAGTGATCATTTGCTGCTTAAAACCTATTGTCTTATTGTTTGGCCCTCCCCAAGCTATTTTGACAGCACTTGGCCCCCCTAATCCATGTTTCCTGGTGCCACCACTGTATATTCGACATGTTTGTTGTTCTATTGTACTCCCTCCGTTCCAAATTACTCGTCGTGGTTTTAGTTCAATTTTGAACTAAAACCACGACGAGTAATTTGGAACGGAGGGAGTATCTACTTTTGGGCTTCTCGTTAAGTTTATGCCCCAGCAATGACTATTTATGGGCCTTTCCTAAGCCGTTACCCAACAACGGTACCTCTTCATGAAAGAAAGGGAAAAAAAACCTCGGTCGTCATGGTATGATGTTTATTTGGTAACAATAGTGTGGTTGTATGAAATAAATCTTGATATTTCCCTTCGATATATATTTTTGCAATAAATATCAGCATCTACTTATACTGATGACAATATCAGGAGCTTTGTTTTCGGTAAGCAGTTCATTTCATGGATGTTGTATGGCTCAATGTTTTTCTAAAGTGGTGACAAAAGTTTTGCCTCATCTCAGTACTAGGAAAAGGAAAATCGGTGCTGGTTTCATACATCATCCCAAAATCTCCTACCAAGCCCAAAATCTGATATGGTCATTTGTTCCATCATAAGTATTATTTCAGCATAGAAAACACAAAACCAAAAATAACATCAGTACCAAAGTTATGCAAGAAGAGCCAACTTATAATTCCTATCATTTAATCCAACAGCCTCATATATACTCCCTCTGTAAACAAATATAAGAGCATTTAGATCACTAAATCAGTGATATAAACGCTCTTATATTTCTTTACGCAGGGAGTATCTTTCAATTCAGGTATGTGCTCTTTGTGTTTTGTATCCTCAGTCAATAAAATCCACCTTGTGTCGGAAAAAAGAGGACGGTGATGAAATTACTATGGGGAAAAGAAATGATCAGGTTGATAACTAGTACCTGAAGCTCGATGGGTTTCCTTGAAGTGTAGTGCTCTTCTCCTTTCGCGCTCGGTAGAGGCCATGCCTAGCTACCTCGCCGGAAGTCTAGAAGACATGCACGGCGTATGTGACTTACGCCGCTGCTTGCTTGACTGCTCTTCAAGTCGCCGGCGACGTGTGTCCAACTTGGTCGAGCTTCACGGCTGTGCCTAGCTTATCCTGCATGGTTACGGGCTCGATCAATCGGACGCCATCCAGGACCCAGCGCAGATCTACATCTGAATCGCAAGAGGAGATGGTCGAGAGGGTCAACCATTGATGATTGCAGTTTAATATCGAGAGAGAGAGACAGAGAGAGAGAGAGAGAGTTGCAGGGCAGGGGTAGACGAGACGACTTTAGGGAAGAGGAGCGAGTGCAGATACAATACAGCGAGCACCTTCTGTCTTCTCTAATTTATTTTGGCGCGTTACGGCATCTCTAACGCGGACACTTAAACCGCCCTCAACCGTCCTCTGTATTGGTCCACCCACTAGTTGGACCTGCTTTTTCCCATCAGTCCATTTGGAGGAGGGGGGTCCCGTTTCTGTCAGTTCTGGCCAAACCAGAAAACCTAGTCTTACTCACGCCTTTACCCGGCCGAAGGCAGCTGCCTGCATTCATACAGCTCTAGAATTTAAATGGGCTGACCCACTTTTGTCTACGAGCACTCAAGGGTGCATGATGGCTTGCCCAGCAAGGTGTTACGCACGCAATATGAGGTCTTGGCCTTCAACTAGGAAACTACCCGAAATCACTAATTATGGAGTATTCCTTGTGAAGTCCACTCCCACCTTCCCTGGTTACGACAAATGATGCACTGCATGTGCACCACTTGTTGCTATCGGAGAGTTCTTTTTTCCTTCTTTTTTTCATATATTCGTCCATTCAAGACGTTTTACCTTCTAAACCGTGCGTCCAAATCCTGAACCATTTTCATTGTTGGATTTCTCGCGTCGAGTTCTTCGAAAATAGATTCCACGTTAACACGTTTTGACGAAAATACCCAGAAGAAGTTGGAAGAAAAAAATCCGACTCGCCTCTCACGGAAGCAAATTTGTGCCTCCACACATGAGGCAAATTTGTGCCTCTCACATAATAAGAAATATATGTTTTTCCCTTTCCAAGAGGTGCCTCTCGTGGAAGCAAACATGTGCCTTGAGAAGCAATTTTATGCCTCTCGCGGCAGAAAAAGACACGTTTTTTTGTCCATTCTGAGAGGCACAACCTCTCCCGTAAGCAAACCCGTGCCTTGACGAGAAGTAAATTTGTGCCTCTCGCGAAATAAAAAAAAGGAAAATGTATTTTTTTTTCGTCTCGCGGAAGCAAATCTGTGCCTCTAACAAAAGCACACAAAAAATGTGTATTTCACACATTTTTTTCTAAAACCTAAGGAAAAGCGGGCAAAAACCAAAAATACAGAAAAAAACATGTAAAACCCAAAAATATATACAGAAAAATAAATAATATCCCGAAAGTGCTCTCGGCCCACCAAAAATGACCTTGCAAGGATCCCGTAAGGGGCACCTCTTGTTTAGTTGCCCCCTTTTCCCCGCACATACGGGGAGTGGAGCAAACCGGCACCCATCCCACGTACATGGACCATCCCACTCGGGCTTCACTTTTTTTCCTTCCGATTTTAGGAAGGTTCAACATAGGGTTTTTTCTTCTTTTTTCTTTGATTTCCCTAGTTCTTTAGCAATTTAAAGTGTGCAAATACTTTTATGACTTTCTGATTACTTTATAACTATGGTACATTTTTAAATTCACCAATATTTTGCAAAACACTTTAACAATTTTAAATTTTGGTGTTTTTCTAAAACATTTTTTATTATTTTCTAAAATTCATGAACATTTTATGCTTCTAGAATATTCTTAAAATTCTCCACCATTATTTAGATTCTAGAACATTTTTATGAACTCGCAAAAAGAAATTAAAAATTGGATCATTTGATAATTTTGGAAAATTTTAGAAGTTGCGACATTTAAGAAAACATGAACATTTTAAAGTTCATGAACCATGTTTAATTCAATAGATTTTTATATTTTTGAACATTTATTATAGTCTTTGCACATTTATTAAATTCACAAACAAATTTGAAATTAGAAAATCTTTTGAAAATTTTGACGGCACCCGGTTTTCTGGCCTATTATGAAAAGTTTGACGGCACCCTCTGTTTCTTTAGTAACAGTGTGCTATACAACAAATTGAGCAAAAGCAATATAAGTGCCAGAGCAAGTAGGGTCACTTTTTGTGGGCTGAAAGTGCCACTTCGCGTGCTCTCTGTACGCGTTTTTGGCCTTTAGATGCTTTCTTTTTTTTTGGGGGGTCGGTTTTCGACCGATTTTCCCGAGATTTTGGAGAAAACAAATTTGTGTGCGAGAAAACACGTTTTCTTCTTCTTCTTTTTATGCTTCCATGAGAGGTAGAGATTTGCTCTCGTGAAGGCACGTGTTTTCTTTGGGAAGGAAAACGTGTGTTTTTTTTGCTTCCACAAGAGGCACATATTTACTTGTTATGGAGGCACATGTTTGCTTCCGCGAGAAACACGTTTTTTTGCTTCCACAAGAGGCACAAATTTTTCTTCTCGTGAAGGCACAAGTTCGCTTTTGCAAGAGGCACAAATATGCCTCTCAGAAAGGAAAAAAAACATGTCTTTTTTGCTTCCATATAGAGGCACATATTTGCTTTTTGTGGAGGCACGGGTTTGATTCCGCCGAGAGATACTGTTGTGCCTCTCGAAAAAGGAAAAACACACATTTAGGGTTTGGGATTTGGATGCACAGTTCAAAAGATAAAACATTTTGAAATGCAAATCTACAAAAAGAAAAACTCACAGGTTGTCACTTGTTAGTCCCTGAGAAGGTGAGAGTGACCTTTGAGGTGGGGGGGAGGGGGGTAGATCTTAACTAGTGATTTCATGTAAGTAGGCACCCCACTTGGCATGTACGAGCGCTCTGAGGGTGCACACTCGCCCCGACACCGCGTTTCGGGAAATCCTATTCCTTGTGTAAAATGTGTGGTGTATAGCCCATCTAAGAGGCCGGCCGGCAGCCCCAAGGCGAGTGTAGTGCTCGGACGCAACTAGAAGAAATAAAGTCGAGGGTGTCGCCAAGAATTCACATGGGGAGATCCATCAACCCGCCACGTCTTCATCAAAGCCAGTCGGCGACAATTCAGGATGAGATATTGAGCATTCAGGTTGGTAGAACTGGCAGTGAGGCTTCATCGGGACCCAATCACCCGCCTTCACGCCATGTGCGATGCTCGCATCATCTAGTCGCTTCGGTATGCCTCTGTTCTCCGTCATCGTGCACGAGCCCGAGCATCCATGTACTCATGTTGATCTGACACACCTTGTGTCTGCCACCAACAAGACATGCCTTCTATGCCGAGACCGTCCAAGAAGGAGGCCACTGCTGCAGGGCATGTTGCAGCCGTCTTGCATTGTCAAGGAAGACGACCGGTGCCTAAAGGCTCGCCGCCTCATGCTCGACCTGCTATGGACGGATCTGAGGTTGCAACGGACCATGATGACGACATCTAGCCTTCCCTGGCGTGATCTGGACGTGGGTAGTTGGAACTTCAAGTTCTTGAAGGTTTTTTTTTGAAGAAGAAGCTACTGAGGATGAAGGGGAGGAGGATGGAGCTGCCGAAATTCGAAAAGATGTTGTCCGATCTGTAGGATATCAACTGTTCCCTCATTTGATGGTGTTGGATCTCTTCAATTGCCTAAGTTGAGGGCTCTTACGCGACGACTTGGAGAGGATACTGCCAGCTTGAAGGAGCTCAGATTAATTGGAACAACTTGAAGGCCCTGGAGGACTTCCAGCTACTCTCTGAGCTCCTTGTTATTCAGAAATGTGAAAGCTTGGGGAGGATCTCCAACCTCCCTCAAGTGACACATGGTTGTCCAAACTTGAGCCATGTGGAGGCTGTGGGCAGCTTGCAGCAGCTGGGGCTGGGTGAGGATATGCAAGAGATATCTTCCTGCTGGGTGTCTGGTCTTCAAGAGCAGCACCGACGACTTCATGGCGATGACCTAGGTATCTACACATTGTCTACCAGTTAGATGGCAACGAAAACACGAGGTATGGACACTGAATATACAGTGGTTGGACATTTTGTTTCGTGTCTTTGATTCTCCGGAACATTATTTTTTGCCTCGTTGAATGCATAAATTGCAAGCTTCATATGATTATTCCGTTCCACCAGAAATGCATAAATCTGTTGTGCTTGTACATATTTGAAAAGAGCTTTAGCACAAGTTATCAAGTGTTGTGTATTCCTAAGTTGCTTATGTGTTCCATAGAATATGCTTGTTATAATAAACTTGTACTACGGTTTGTTTTCTAATTCTGTTATATATATGATCGACTGAAGTGTAGTTCATTTCGGCGGGCAAAGCATGAGATAGACTAAGTTGCGGAAGCCTATAAATGTTGAAGGTGCACAAGTAGCATGATGTGTAAATCCGTTGAGACGACACCGTATGAACTATGATTTGGCAATAAACCTAAGTTGTTGTTTCTTAAAGTTTGGGGATGCGACGCTTGTATCAAAAGGCTTCAGCCAGATAAGCTCGAACCTAAATCGGAGAATTGCATCTTCATAGGATATCCTAAAAAACAATTGGGTACACCTTCTACCACAGATCCGAAGGCAAGATCTTCGTTGCTTAGAATGGGTCCTTTCTAGAGAAGGATTTTCTCTCGAAAGAAGTGAGTGGAAGAAAATTAGAACTTGATGAGGTAATTGTACCTTCTTTCGAATTGGAAAGTAGCATATCACATAAAACCGTTTCCATGATGCCTACACCAACTAGAGAAAAAGCTAATGATGATGATCATGAAACTTCGGATCAAGTTACTACTAAACCTCGTAGGTCAACCAGAGCACGATCCGCACCAGAGTGGTACGGTAATCCTGTTCTGGAAGTCATGTTGCTAGACCAAGGCGAACCTACGAACTATGAAAAAGCTATCACTACTACAGGATACTGCTAACGCGACACTACGATCAGAGACTCTTCGAGAAACTGTGTGCGATGCAATAATCGCAAACGGTTGTGTCAGAGAACCGTCTAAAATGTGCAAAACGTTTGCGATGACGGATGCATCAAACACGGTTCAGATTTTTGTTGCGTGTGCGATGCAGGGCATACAGTTCAGTTCAATTAACTATTTGCGATGAGGAGGAACAAAAGAAATGGGCACCCAGATGAAGGCATGTGCGATACACAACATACGGTTCACTCAGATGAACTGTTTATGATTAGGCAATACAAAAGAAACGGTCAGCCAGATCAAGGTGTGTGTGCCATATACAGCATGCGGTTCACTCGGATGAACTGTCTGCGCTGAGACAAGAGAACATAAACGGTGCAATATAACAAGATGTGTGTGATACGCGGCAAACATGTCTGTAATCAAAAATATGTGCGAAGACCACTAATAATACAGATGATTGCTTCTAATAAGACGTGTGTGATATGCTCTGTTTACACAACATGTATTGGCCATTGGGGGACGGGCGATCATCCGGATACGCCGTAAGGATGCGAAGAGGCATCCTATATCAGCAAGAACTAGTTGTTCCACCAGTAGCTCATCTAAGAAAACTCTCAAGTTAAGTGTGCTCAGGATGGAGCAACCATCAGATGGGTGACTGGATGGGAAGTTGTGTTGATGTTAAATTAACTGATAGGATGGGTCATATCAGTCAAATGACCAAAATGACCCATTCCCTCAGCTAATTTAACCTCAAGGTCCTTGTTTTTTATTTTTTAACATATCTTAAAGAAGGTCTACCGCATTACTTTTTGACATTGCGTATATGTGGCATACAGTTGATCCATCCGACCTCTTTGTGATGGAATAAGCTGTGTGTGTTGTGGGCAAACGCTTGCTAGTGTACAACCGTTTGCGATTGATGAATTCATCACCGACGGGTTCCCTAGTGTGGTTCGTGTTCATCTCATCATCATCTACTTCTGGTGCTAGCTCGATGTTCCTTTATATTGTAAGTTTCCATTAATTGATGGCGTTCTATGAACACGCCACCGTTTCCCGCCATTTCCTCACCTGTTTCCCGCCACCCAGCAATATTGCACATAAACCTAGGCGCGGCGCGACGCACGGAGGCAACAAGCGCAGCCTGTAGCACATCCATCGTTTCCAAGCATGCCAATGCACCAAAGTGCTGCCTCTGCCATCAACCTCGTTGACGAGGAAAACTAGAAGGCGCCATGGCCCGTCGAGGCCGCAGCGCTCCCCGGCAGCGCGATGGACGACGCCGTGATGCGTGTCATCGCCAAGGTCGAGCAGACATTTGGCACATGGCGTTTCAGCGCCGCGGATCAAGATAGGCATGTCAGCACCGAGAGGCTACAGCTCGCCGCACAACATGATCAATGACGCGCCGCAGAGCAAGCTAGGCGCGTCCGTGCCGATAGGCTGCGGCTCAATGCTCTCGATAGCGTTGGAGCGCCGCAGAGCGAGAGGCGCGGCGCGCCGCACAGCAAGAGCGGATCCATCGGCGCTTGCCTGTTGTCGACAGGGCGTCGTAGCTGGGTACAAGTCCCGTTAGTACCCCCATTCCTCGCCAGGAGTGGGCACAAGCCCTCTGCGCCGCACTTGCACCGGACGCCCGCCGTGCCGTTCGGACGGGTCGCGTCGTTCGCCTTGTCTGCAGCCCGGTCGATGCCAACGCGCTGGTCGGTATGCTCGACCGCCTCCTTGGCCCAGGTGTCCACCTGGGCACAGTAGAGGAACATGGCCATCGCATCATCGAGGTGGTTATCTCCAATGAAATAGCCAACTTGGAGCTCGAGATCGTGCTCCAGATGTACTGCGAGCGTGTCGACCGCTTGGACGAATGCCTGCACGAGTTCAGGCAGAGCCAAGAGCTACCGTAGGCAAGGGCTGCTGGTCATGGTCTCGTGGACGCGCTTTATTTTGTTGAGTCATTTCGGCGTGGATAGCTATGTATTCACAACAATCATACTATTGCTCTGTTTATTGCTCTGGTTCAATGTGTGTACTTTGTTTTCCGTTCTTATATGTTCTGTTTTAATGTGTGTTTATACACTTTCCATTCTGTATATGTGGATGATAACCGATAGATTCAGATTAGTATACAAAAACAGATAGAAAATGGAATTCATAATATATATAATATTAATTGTTCATTAGTTCATCACAGAATATATATAATATCATCACATATACGTGATGATACTTAACTACTAGGTACAATGCATAAAATTGATAACGAACAATACTAAAACTAATAATCCCTCCTGGGGCCAGTATTCCGGCAGCCCCTCGCCAGCATCTCTCTGGTGCGTGGCGTCTTCCCAGAGCGGAGGCAGTACTCCGCCTCCTCTGTCTCGCAGCGCTTGACATGCTGATCTGCCTCTTGCAGGCGGATGCGCGCGAACGATCTTGGCATTTTGTTGGGCGCCCTGGAGCTCGTCGTCGGTGGCACGCTGATACGTCTCCGCCGTATCTACTTTTTCAAACACTTTTGCCCTTGTTTTGGACTCTAACTTGCATGATTTGAATGGAACTAACCCAGACTGACATTGTTTTCAGCAGAACTGTCATGGTGTTACTTTTGTGCAGAAATAAAAGTTCTCGGAATGACCTGAAAATCCACAGAGCAACTTTTCAAAATTAATAAAAAATACTAGCGAAAAATCAGCGTCAGGGGGCCCACACCCTGTCCACGAGGGTGGGGGGCGCGCCCCCTCCCCTAGGGCGCGCCCCCTGCCTCGTGGGCCCCCTAGACGTCCACCGACCCCAACTCCAACTCCAACTCCGCCTTGCACCTGCAACGGGAGACACCGGGCTCGTGGAGGCGTCTCGTGCCGTACGCCGACCCGCCGACATAGAGGCAGCCGGCGTCAGTTTCTGACATGGCCGGAGGGCGACATGGACGGGGAGGTCGGGGGTGGGATCCAACAGGGCATCCTGAGCGGCGAACCGCACCTTGCAGGGACGCCTCGTCGCACCTGAGACGGCCGCGCAGCACACCGGCAGAGGAGCGCCGTCCTGGATACGTAGATCTGGGGAGCCGATTTGAAGCTGCGAGAAGAGGGTTGCCAGTAGATCTGACCGCAAGAACCAAGGCGAAGGGAATCCCGGAGGGAACCGCGGCGAGACCGGTGAGCTGTCTTGTTCGGATGGAGGGAGCTGGGCGGCAGCAATGGTAGCTGCGGGCACCGGAGTGGTGCGTCTCAGAAGCGTGGGTGCTAGCATTGATGTTGTGTGTTGTACGTATTTCTGTATTACTAAGGTTAATCAGCATTCTGCTATTTCTGCCGACCCTTTTTCCACTTATCTCCACTGCGAGGGCTGATACGTCTCCAACGTATCTATAATTTTTGATTGTTCCATGCTATTATATTACCCTTTTTGGATGTTTATGGGCTTTATTTTACACATTTATATCATTTTTGGGACTAACCTACTAACCAGAGGCCCAGCCCGTATTGCTGGTTTTTTTTGCCTATTTTAGTATTTCGAAGAAAAGGAATATCAAACGGAGTCCAAACGGAATGAAACCTTCGGGAGCGTGATTTTTGGAACGAACGTGATCCAGAGGACTTGGAGTGCAAGTCAAGAAGCAGCCGAGGCGGCCACGAGAGGGTAGGGCACGCCCCCCTGTCTCGTGGGCCCCTCTGGCGGCGACCGACGTACTTCTTCCTCCTATATAAGCCTACGTACCCCGGAAACATCCATGGAGCCAACGAAACACAATTTCCACCACCATAACCTTTTGTATCCGCGAGATCCCATCTTGGAGCCTTCGCCGATGCTCTGTCGGAGGGGGAATCGACCACAGAGGGCTTCTACATCAACATCATAGCCCCTCCGATGAGTTGTGGTTTACCATAGACCTTCAGGTCCATAGTTATTAGCTAGATGGATTCTTCTCTCTTTTTGGATCTCAATACAATGTTCTCCCCCTCTCTTGTGGAGATCTATTCGATGTAAACTCTTTTTGCGGTGTCTTTGTCGAGATCCGATGAATTGTGGGTTTATGATCAAGTTTATCTATGAGAAATATTTGAATCTCCTCTGAATTATTTTATGTATGATTGAGTTATCTTTGCAAATCTCTTCGAATTATCAGTTTGGTTTGGCCTACTAGATTGATCTTTCTTGCCATGGGAGAAGTGCTTAGCTTTGGGTTCAATCTTGCGGTGTCCTTTCCCAGTGACAGCAGGGGCAGCAAGGCACGTATTGTATTGTTGTCATCGAGGATAAAAAGATGGGGTTTATATCATATTGCTTGAGTTTATTCCTATACATCATGTCATCTTGCTTAAGGCGTTACTCTGTTCTTATGAACTTAATACTCTAGATGCAGGCAGGAGCCGGTCGATGTGTGGAGTAATAGTAGTAGATGCAGGCAGGAGTCGGTCTACTTGTTGCGGACGTGATGCCTATATACATGATCATACCTAGATAATCTCATAACTATTCGCTTTTCTATCAATTGCTCGACAGTAATTTGTTCACCCACCGTAATACTTATGCTATCTTGAGAGAAGCCACTAGTGAAACCTATGACCCCCGGGTCTATCTCTTATTATATTTGCTTCCAATCTACTTTTATGTGCATCTTTACTTTTTGCATCTACATTATAAAATACCAAAAATATATTTATCTTATCATACTATCTCTATTAGATCTCACTTTCGCTAGTGGCCGTGAAGGGATTGACAACTCCTTTATTGCGTTGGTTGCGAGTTCTTTGTTTGTTTGTGTAGGTGCGTGGGACTTGTGAGGAGCCTCCTACTAGATTGATACCTTGGTTCTTAAAAACTGAGGGAAATACTTACGCTACTATTGCTGCATCACCCTTTCCTCTTCAAGGAAAACCAACGCAAGCTCAAGACGTAGCAAGGGCGCTGGCCCCCTCTCCCTCCGGCTGCTGCTCTGACGGCAAGAGGGAGGGGGACCCCGTTCCTCCGCTCTGTAGTTAGGATTTGGATTTGTAGGTCGTGGTGCATCGTTGGGGTGGTGGGAGCAGCGCCCGGACGAATAAATCTGCCTCAACTTCACTCCCACATCGGCGGTGTCTTTTATGGCGGCGTCTCGGAGTTGATAGCATCGTGTGTTTGTCGATCCTTCAGATCGGCGGCGTTAGGGTTCATGGATGGTGTCGGTGAGGCGGCGGCGGCGACTCCATCAGGTGTGTCTCTCCTTCTGCTCTGTCCCCGTTGCTGCGGTGTTGTCTCCGACGTCATGGTGGAGCAGGGAGGTTTTGTCATTCAGGAGTACGTGCGGACGGTTGTCTACGCAAGTGACAGCTGGAAGATGGTGCATCTTGTGTTGGGTCTGCGGTTGGAGGCTGACAGTTCTGGTTTCCTTCTCCGACGCCATAGTCGTGCGGGGGTGTCAGTTCTGAAGTTCGATGGCGTGTCCGGGGACACGTTGCCCCGGTCTGATTCTTTCAACGGCAATGGTTTTGCTTCAGGCAAACTATTTTGGAGGTCCGTAAAGCTGTTGATCAGCGATGGAGCTGCGTCGAGCTCGGGTGAAGAGGTGATATGTCTCCTTTTCCTTGGTGGAGAGAGACATGCGCTGGTTTTTTGCATAGGATTATCCTATCTTTTCAGTCTTGTAATGTCGATGTTTACGTGACTTGTAAGTGAATCTTTCTTTTATTAATAAGACACGTATTACTACGCAAAAAAAAATTATTCTTCTATTTCTTTTTTGCCCAAACAGTCCTGAAATATCCTCTTCTATTTCTTTTTTGGCTGAAAATGTCTGGTCCAACAATTATCCTCCATACCCTCTTCACCGTGTATAGTGGCTGAACTGAATATATATAGATCAGGGAACTGAATGCAAAGTGCGTTGCTGTTGAGTCAAGAGTGTGTAGCGTCCTTTTTTGTCAGTGGGCACAATTAATTTTGTGATCCCTGGTCAGTGAGTTAAATATGCTATCGTAAAATTTGTGTTGCTGTAAACCTGTACCTGTACGTGTTCTACTGTAAGTGTGTAATCCCTGACTCAAGTTATGTTATTGCAGCCGGGTGGTGTGCCTGTCGACATGCACGAAGGTCGGCGCCATCAGCTTTGTGCTTGGCGGCATGGTTGGCTTGACCCTGAAGAGAAGGCTGCGCCGGTGGGCTACCAAGCTGCTCAAGAGAATTAAGGACGATGAGTAGCTAGCTAGTGCAGTTAATCTTCCAATTTTGTTGGCAAGTGTGCTCTAGTTACTCTGTAGTAGCCCCGAGTTGAACCTCATTGGCTGCTTGGATTAACTGTGATGGATACGACATTGTCGTTCGTAAGTTGTATCCTTTGAATAGAAGTGATGAATCAGGTGACTATGGCAGAGGCGCTCAGCTGCACTTTGAAAGCGTCAAGTATGAAGCTTGAAAGGTATGCTCTGTTCTGTGCAACCGAGCTGAAGAAACTAGTCCCATCTGCCATAGCAATAGTGTGTGATTGAGATTGAATGATTGCAATGCTCTTCAGTAGAGTACGTAGTAGTACTATCTTTGCTGAACTCAGTTTGGGTGTGATGGCGATGGATGCATCTTACTCGGCCTATGGGCATGCGCTTCACTCACTCCGTTTTTGGCTACGGATAAGCGCAGTGGCCATTTCGTTGGAAGGAATCGGATACTACTCCATATATTAGATTAATTAGACTGCTGGCTGTGATCAAAACTAAAGCGAGGTGTTTCTCTTGTGTAGTTATTGGTGATCTAGAAGGTCTTATATTTGTTTACAGAGGAGTATTTGTTTACTACTCCGGCCAGTTTCCTGAATAAGTCAAACATTCTTCTGCTTTGCTTTTGCTGAAAAAATCCAACACATGAATGATCCATCTTGTGCTTAGGGCTGAAGTTAATCAACCGGTTGCGCTCACGCACGAATTGTAATCACCACAAATTTGTAGCTTTTTTTTGACTGAAATGCTGTCAGCGCAGCTTTTCGCTGCAATAAGAGGGAGTGTTTTTTTTTTGAACGGTCACCGGGGAGCTTCCCACCTTAATATATTACCACTCAAAGGATGTTCGAGAGAATTACAATAGAGATAAGTTACAACATCAGCCTTTTAGGATGTAGCTGAGGATAAGAAGTGAAGCCATTGCTTAGCGAATAATTTGTCTTCCTTCTTTTTGAACCGAAAAACCCAGAGAGAAAAATCAGTTACAATGTTGCGTAGCGTGGTTCTGTGAGAATGATCATCGTTTCTGAAAACTAGGGTGTTTCTTGAGTCCCAAATTTTCCAAGATATAGTGAGAGCGACTGATGGCCATATGTTGGGGTTGAGGCCTGGAAGCGTTTGGTGTTGAAGCAGGTTGTCAAGAGAGGTTGGGGCGTGCAGCCCCAGGGCGGACCATACTTGTGAAGCATAAGAACAGCTGGAGATGAGGTGTAGCGCATCTTCATGAGGATCTTGACAGCGAGGGCATGCAGCTGATTGAGCAATATGCTTGCGAAATAAGTTGGCCTTCGTGTTGAGCCGATCGCGGAGGAGTAACCAGGCGAAGATCTTGACCTTGATCGGGACTTTAGAGGCCCAAACAAGATCGTGGTATGGGTCGATGTAGTCTTCAGCAACAATAGAGGAGTACGCATTCTTTGCTGAGAACGGCAGGCCGTGAGTGAGCGACCGTTCGTCAGGTTGGTCGACCTGTTGGAAGTCCTGCAACAACAACAACACGCAATCCAGCTCGCGAGCAGCAGCATTAGATAGACGATTCCGCAGGTTCGCTAATAAGCTAGTTTGCCAGACAATAGCCACTAAAACCTTGTCGTCAATGGAGTGTGAGTAGAGGTTGGGAAAAACTTTTTGAAGTGGTGATTGCAGCAGCCATTTATCTAGCCAGAAGAAGGTGGAGAGGCCATTGTATGTGATGACAAAGGAGTGCTCAATGAGCAGTGGTAAGTTCTTGTTGATAACCTTCCAAAGAAAGGAAGGTTGAGTAGTTTTTGCAGCAATACCGAGAGGGTGCTATTGAACCACTGGGTCCATGGGACATTTGGGTGTTGCAGAATTTTGGAAGAAAATTTCATAAGCAAGCAACGATTTTGTATCTCAAGATTTTTAATGCCTAGACCACCAGTATCTTTAGGTTTGCAAACATTTTTCCACGCGACAAGGCAGCTCGCCCCAGTGCATGTAGACTCGTTAGACCAGAAGAAAGCTCTCCGAATAGCATCTAGTTTTGCTAAGATGGATTTTGGTAACTTGAAAACAGACATGAAATAGACCGTTAAAGAGTCTAGGACAGCGGTCAGGAGGGTGAGCCTGGCCCCCCTTGAGAGAAGGCGCGCCACCCAGCCAAAGAGGAATTTCCGAAAGTTCTCTATGATGGGGTCGAAAGCTGTCAATGGTAATTTTGAAGGGGAAAGTGGAAGCCCTAGGTACAGCAGTGGAAATTCGGATGTAGAGCAACCGATAGTAGCAGCAATGTTATTTTGAGTAGCAGAGTCCGTAGCAATTGTGAGAAGAGCAGTTTTGTGGTAATTGATAACCAACCCTGTTGCCAGAGCGAAGTCATGAAGTGTTTTTTTTTTAGAATCAGGGTTGCTGCATCACTAGCAGCAGCGATTATGAGGGTATCATCCGCGTATTGCAGTGTCACCGGTGGTTCATTGGGTCTTAGAGGGTGGCAGAGTATGTTAGGTTGAAATGCTTTGGCAATCAATCTTTGGAGAACATCCGCGACGATGATGAACAGATACGGAGAGAATGGGTCCCCTTGTCTAAGCCCACATCGACATTGAATCCAGGGCCCTGGAACACCATTCAAGAGAATAGCCGTTTTGCCAGTGGAGAGGATATTTTGGACCCAATCGCAGAAGATGGAGGGAAAGCCACGTACTGTTAGAATTTGAATGAGGGAGGTCCAGCTTATGGAGTCAAATGCGTTTCTGAAGTCCAACTTAAAAACCATTGTCTGTGCTTTACGAGTGTGGCACGTACTGAGAATATCTGCAGCATAAATGAAGTTCTCGGCAATGTTACGGCCATGGAGGAAGCCCGTCTGATAGTAGTGAATGAGAAGCGGTATGAGGGGTTTAACTCTGTTTGTGAGGATTTTGGCAACTGCCTTTGGCGTGCAGTTTTGGAGAGAGATTGGTCTAAATGCATCAGGAGCAGTTGGCGCCTGTGTTTTTGGTAATAGTACCATGTAGGCTCGGTTGAATCGTTCGAGTGAGCATGTTTGATCCTGGAAGGCAGCAAAAAAAGGTAGGATGCATGGTTTGATGATGTGCCAAAATTTCCTGAAGAAGATGGGCCCGAAGCCGTCCGGTCTTGGGCTGGCATTGGTGTTCATGGAGAGAAAAGCTTGATGGATTTCTTCGTAGGAGAAAGGTAGTGTTAGGTCACGAAGCTGAGGGAGGGGAGAAGGGTATAGCTGCAGAAGACTGAAGTTCCATGTTGCCTGTTTAGTGGTGCCAATCAATTGTTGGAAAAATTCTTTTAAAATGTGAGCTTTTTGTTCGTGGAGGAAAACTTCAGTGTTGTTATGAATAAGCATGGGTATTTTATTTGTTCTCGATTGCTGTGTTGCAGAAGCATGAAAGAATCTAGTGTTCTCGTCACCGTCGATGGCCACTCTACCTTTCCCCTTTGTTTCCAGAAGGAAATCTTTTGTTTGATAATTAGTTGGAGCAGATTGGAGAGCATAAAGCCGAAGTTTTTGTTCGAGCGGGAGAAGTGGAGCGCTTTCTTCGTTTAAACCAAGGGCCTGGATAGCCAGCTTGCAGTTGGTTTCTCGTTGGTAGATGGGCTTCAGTGTTTTGGCCCAAGACTTTAGGGCCGATCGTGTGGATTTGATACACCCAGCAAGGGCGGCAGCATGGTCTGTGGGGGGCCTCAGATGAGCAGAGATGGGCTACCAGCATTCACGTATGGTATCTGCACATTTTGGGAATGAGGCCCAGAATCTTTCAAATCGAAAAATGCGGGAAGATGGGACGGACGTGGATATTGTGACTAGTAGTGGTACGTGATCAGAAATGAACCTAGTGAGAGAGGTTAAGTGAGAGTTTAGGAAGATAGCATCCCAAGCTAAGTTGATTAGTACCCTATCTAGCCGGTTTAGAGTAGGGGATTGTCTTTTATTTGACCAGGTGAACTCTGTGTCAAGTAATGGAAGCTCTAAGAGGGCAAGTTGGTCGATTGTATCGTTGAAAGCGTCAGCCTCTGATCATCGAAAGTTGGTGTTATTACGCTCGTGGGGGAATCTGGTGATGTTGAAGTCTCCAATCAGGAGCCAAGGTGATTGCGCACGTGGTTCAATTAGTTTAAGTTCGTCAAGGAAGTTCGTCTTTAGATCACGCTGCGATGGAGCGTATACATTTGTAACGAAGATGCTGTGTGGCGATGCAAGACAAGATAGAGTTAAGGTAGATGTGAAGCGTTTGTGTTGGCAATTGATGAGCGAGAAGCAACGGGAGTTTGTGGCCGAAAGAATGCCACCCGCAGTTCCAGAGGCGTCCAAGTGATTATTCGAGTCTAGGAAACGTGGCAGGATCGATCGAAGCTTGATTGTGTCTGGTTTTTGTAGTTTGGTTTCTTGAAGAAGGGCTATGGACGGCCGCAAGCAGTTTATTTCAGAGAACACATTCGCGCACTTGTCATTGTCACCTAAACCACGGACATTCCAGGATACAATTGAGTAGGAAGCGTTCTTCATAGATGAAACATGAGGTAGCACCATACATAGGGGTATTGACACGATCGGCAACCATATCGTGTCAAGTTATAGAGCGACAAACTGACAGAAGTAGGCGTGAGCACACTAACGGATTCGGTCTTTCTACCATAGCAACTACATAGCGGAGCTAGACCCCGGATACATGGCCATAGTTGGCCGCCACACACGTGGGCACATAACGGAGAGCTGATCATGGCGAGTCCGGGTCACCAGAGGCGGACGCAATCTCGCAACTGCATCCTGCGAGGCACCGCAGGCCGCAGCAACAGCAGCCAGATCTTCAGGGGAGGCGAGACCGCGAGAAGCTCCGTCGACAAACCCAGACTCGTCGCAAAGATGAGCATTGATCAGAGCATCAGAAAGATCCTTGGACGAAGCAGCCAGGTCAAGCTTCTTGGCCTTGGAGCGCATGGCCCTGGCGGTCATGGTGGAGTAGACAGGCGGCTCGATCTCAGCCAGCCTGGCGCTGCGCCTGGCCTTGATGCGCCTAGCCAGGCATTCATGAGTTGGCTCCGGTGAGAGAATGCCCGAGGGAGCAGGAGGAGATGGCGGAGGAGACAGCGCAGTAGGAAGCGAGAGGAGAAGGTGGTGGGGCTGGTAAGGCTAGCGGAGAACGAGAGGGGCGAAGGCGAGCACGATCCCGAGCCGGAGAAGGAGAGCGAGCAGGGGGAGCCCAAGGGGCATGAACCAGCATGGCGACGGGCATGCCATCAGCCATGACAGCCAGGATCGGGATGCCTTCAAGAGGCCGGTCGACAGAAGATGGAGGAGGGCCCGTGGGTGACTCCGGTGTGCAAGCAAATGGTGACATTGCCGTGGCGATGTTTCTGATCTGTGAGATGGTGGAGGGAGAGAGATGAGGGTTTGTGGCGAGGGAGGAGAGGGAGCCATCGTCATCATCCTCCGAGGAGAAGGGTGAGGCCTGAGAACCATGACGGAAAAGCGCACGGCTCTCAAGCTTGACAATGACAACGTCATTTTCGGTGAGCCTAACCATTAGGCATGGGGGAAGGACGAAATCACGGGCAACCATGACCAGAGCACGGACGCTCGAGTAGTCACCCTGAAAGCAGTGTTGGTCGGCAGAGACGAAGTCACCAAGATGGGAGAAGAAATAGTCGACACCCTCAGGGTGCCATAGCTCGTCCGGGAAATCGAAAGCCTCGATCTCAGCCATGTGAATGAAGATGGCTGTGGATCTGTTGTCGGCGTGCTCAGGGCGTTCGAAGAAGAGTGTGTTGCCCTGGAAGTGGATAGGACCATGGCCAGTGACCGCCAGCCACTCGTCCACGTTAGGGAAGGAGAGACGCCCGGCGCCACGTGTAGAGGAGGTGAGGCCGAAGGCAGGGTTGTTGCGGTGGTGAGCGATGGCTTGGCGTATGAACCTAAATGGGTTGTGTAGAGGAGTGGCAAGGTGCACGTAGGCGATGTTGTCCACCTGCCGAACGAGGCAGCTAGGTGGGACGAGGAGGGGGATATGTGGTGACGAGTGGGTGTAGGCTGATGCAGCGAAGGGGATGTTGACAGGAGAAGGAGGCGGAGGTGGGGCGAAGGACGGCGCCGGGGAGGAGGATGAGGATGCACGTGGCCCGAAGATGAGCGGGAGACGGAATGGTGGCAAGTCGTTGGTGAGGACACAGTGAGAGCCAAACCAGATCGGAGCGCCGTTGGAGAGCGCGGAGCCGGCCGATGAGCCGGAGGCGGTGTGGGTACCCGTTGTATGAGCCATTGAGCTGCAGGGAGGCCGCACGAAAGCAGGGTTAATACGAGGAGAGGGGGGCATAGCAGGGAAGAATGGAAGGAAGCGGATAGCCTTGCACCTGAAGCTCTGGTGGCCGGAGCACCAACAGCGAGAGCACCGAACAGGGTCGCGGCAGTCAGCATATTGTGGTCGCTAGCAAGGCACCGAAAGCATCTACTCTTCTTCTTGCGGCTGTAATGGAGGTGGATGTGTTTGGGGTTTGCTAGCAGCGGGGAGGGGGATATATAGGCAGGAGAGGCCAATAAGAGGGACTGTTATAGCCGGAGATAACGGGAAAAAAATACAGCAGTCGCATGAACAGAAGCTGGCCAGATCGATCAAATGGCCGCAATGGCCATTGTCACTTGTCAGGATCAGCAGCTAAATTCAGCAAACCACCCTTCTGAGGAACAAATTGATCCGGCTCTCCAGGTTTGTTGAAGAGCTCTGCAAGCTTCGATTTGCCAGCAGCAGACCAAAGGGAAGCTTCATTCTCGATGCGCAATGTGCTTTTTCTTTTCCCTTTTTTTTGCAGGGCGATGTGCAATGTGCTTGAAGATGCGCTCATTTCCCTCTTTCCAGGTAAACCACCAAACGATCTGCACAATTAGTAGACCAGCGCCAAGTCACCGAGTACACGGTGTCATGCTATAGCTGGACCTGTGTCATGTCAGTCCAAAGATCTAACACAAACTGAGTAATTGCCCGACGAGAGAGAACTCTTCTGAACATGTCTGGTCCAACGATTATCCTGCATAGCCTCTGAACTGAATATATATATAGATCAGGGAACTGAATGCAAAGTGCGTTGCTGTTGAGGCAAGGGTCTATAGCGGTTTTTTTTTTGTTAGTGGGTACAATTAATTTTGTGATCTACTTTCTGAGCATCTCCATTGGTCACTGGTCAGTAAGTGTATAAATATGGTAGTTCGACCAAGAATATTTATCAATTTCATTAATTTTTGGAATATTAAAATGCATTATTAATCCTGTTTTCTGAAAAAGAAAAAAATTACAATATTTAACGGGTTTTTGGTTTTTTAGTGTTTTGGTCACTGGCTTTTGAGTGTTTTTTTCTTTGCGGGGTTCAAAGGGATTTCATTGCTCAAGCTGGAGGAAGCTCCTCCAAAGAAAGAAAACTAGAGCCCGAGTATGGGCCTGACTATGAGCCTTTCAGGCTTAGGTCGTGGGCCCCTACTAACCAGGCTAAGGTTTATACCGCCCCTCAAAGCTTGATCTACATTCGAAAGCATTTTGAAGCATTAATTTTGTCTTCTTTCTCAGATGGACAAAAATGTCATTCTATCAAAACAAAATTGCACATTGGTAGAAAACTAGGCATGTTTGTTAAAGAAAAACCAGTTTGGTTTTTTTTTTTCAAGATTTTATTGTTCACGGAGCATTTGAGCTCGAAGTTAGAATGACACACGATTGTGAACTCGCTTATTTGGACTGACGAACCCCTAGATTGTCTGGTCAATAAGCTGGTGGATGATGTAACTTTGATTTTAATCCTAATAAAGCTAGCCATGAAGGGGGGAAAAAATCCCGTGTCATCTCCCGAAAAGATTTAATAAAGGAGAAAAACAAAGAACTGACACTGACGGGGCAGCCCCACCTCGCCTTTCTAGTTCCTATGCGCCGCTCGTCGCCCAACCCCGACTAGCCGACGGCGTAGGCGCACACGGGATCCGCCAGCAGACCAGCATGCGGTGGCAGCAAGAGGATTCAAGTCATATTTCTGGCAGCACATGGACCACACGTTTGTTGATGCAACCGAAACATGAGAGGCTTTGGAAAATCTCGCATGTTTTCATTTTTTTGAGTTTTTTACGATTGGAACCAGCTGCAATTGTTATCAAGTTGATGTCTGAAAGCACATAGTGCATTAGGTCTCAGTTGGTAAGGTTTCTGTCTCCACGTGTTCATATATGCCGCCACACCTTCTTGTACAACAAATCAGCTTATGGGCAGATGTAGATGTACTTTCACAGTGAAATGATATCTCTTTCCTTCAGGCGGTCAGTGTAGTTCCTCCTGCTCACTATTTGTCTTCATATTTGGAGGCAATGTCAAGGAACCTCATGTGTAACTGTAAACAGACATCCAAAGGCCTTTTTAATTTTCAGGATTAGCTAGGATGTCAAAGCCTTTGGACAGCTATCTTTGTTATGCCTTCTCAAAAAAAAAAAGCTATCTTTGTTATGCATTGGACAGCTATCTTTATCAGCATTACTTTTTAATCATTTGTATTTAGTTTTTCTTCTGTTGTTGTTCCTCTTTTTTTGTTTGAAAAGTGTACGTCAGAAGTCTTTGAACGCACAAAACACCAAACCTACAAGTCATTCTTCCATGAAAACCGTGAGCCCAGCCGGTGACCACTTGGAAAAGGGGACAAGTCTTGTTGCTTCAAAAAAGGAAAAATAAGTAAAAGGTCTCTCTCAGCTCGATACAAAACATGTAGTAGATGCCACATGTATAATACTATACTCTCAGGAAAACAGACTGGATCTGGATGTATCAGTAGGAACAAAAGTCTTTCATTGGTATTGACGATTGCTGCTAGTAAATCAAGCAGTAATGACAATAAGTAAGCAATGGACAGCCAGCCCGCCAATCTCCATCACAAGAGTCGAGACGCCATATTTTTTTTCTTCGAAAAGGGGGAAATCCCCGGCCTCTGCATCAGAACGATGCATACGGCCTCTATTATTATAAATAAATCAAGGTCTCAACAATATCTTACATCAGCGTAATACGCACATGGATAAGCTCACATAGAACGTCCATGACAAAGCAAAAAAAGGTAGCACTCACAACCGGCCAGCATGAAACTAGATAGGTAAAACTAAATGCCTATCCTATTACATGATCGCCATCCAAACCGGTTGAAGATATCCCGCGCCACCATCTCCCACCGGACAGGCCCAGTAACCAAATGCTCCCTGGCCTCCGTCGAAGTGAGTAACGACCACGTACGGATCAGCGCTGTAGCTCGGAATAACACCTGCAAAAAGTGAGTATTTGTTGCTCTGTTAAAAACCAAATCATTTCTGCAGTTCCAAATTGCCCATAATAACGCACATACTCCTACACGAATATGTCTGGCTGTGTCGGCCTGAATCCCAACAAGCCACGCCCCAAATAACGTGTTTACCGAAGTGGGTGGAGTAATATTAAAGGCAATTTGCACGGAGCGCCACAACCCGCGAGCTAACGGACAGTCAAAGAATAAATGCTTGATGGTCTCCTCCGTATCACAGAAACTACACCTAGTAGAACCTGTCCAGTTGCGCTTAACTAGATTGTCCTTAGTCAGAATAACCTGCTTATGCACAAACCACATAAACACTTTAATCTTCAAAGGAACCTTAACTTTCCAAACCTCCTTGGAAGTGGGTATTACAACAGAATTAATAATATTAACATACATCGATTTGACTGTGAATACCCCAGTCCTAGTTAGAGTCCAAAGCAACTGATCGCGGTTCGGAGTTAGCTGAACGTCCATCAGCCTACGGACAAGGTTCAGCCATGCCTCCCAACGAGACCCAACAAGCACCCTCCTAAACTGGATGTTTAGAGGAACCGATCGCATAAGCTGTGGCAACAAGAGAGTCCCTACGCTGAACAATACGATCTGAGCTGGATATTGTGTAGCCAATGGCGTGTCCCCCAGCCACGTATCCTCCCAGAAGCGTGTATTCTCGCCATTGCCGACAATAAATTTTGTTCTATTAAAGAAAGCGGCTTTAACCCTCATAAGCCCTTTCGAGCGGTGAATCTGTAGGTCTCGAGTAACACAGGACAATGTCTTTGAGTGCAGATATTTACTCCTTAAGATCTGCGCCCACGTTGCCTCTGTCTCAGAAGACAACTTAAACAACCATTTACTAAGCAGGCACTTGTTCTTGATCTCAAGATTTTCAACCCCAAGTCCCCCTTGGTCCTTTGGTCGACATATAATATCCCATCTGGCTAATCTGTATTTTCTCTTGGATTCATCACTCGCCAAAAAAGCGAGAACGATAAAAGTCTAGCCTTTTCCGAACACCCTTTGGGATCTCAAAGAACGATAGGAGAAACATAGGTAAACTCGTGAGCACCGAGTTAATTAGAATTAACCGGCCTCCATAGGACATGAGTTTTCCTTTCCAGCAGCTCAGTTTCTTCTCAAAGCGATCTTCGATACACTTCCATTCACGATTAGTCAACTTACGATGGTGTATTGGAATCCCCAGATAGGTGAATAATGCGCTAACCGCAGCCAAACAGTTGTGTATAAGCTTGTTGGTCATCTTTGGCCCTCCCAAAGCAGAACAACTCACTCTTATGAAAGTTAATCTTCAGCCCCGATAACTGTTCAAATAAACATAAGACTAGCTTCATGTTCCTCGCTTTTGCCAAATCGTGTTCCATGAAAATGATTGTATCGTCAGCGTATTGCAGGATGGATAGCCCACCATCGACCAGATGAGGCACCAATCCATCCACCTGACCGGCCTCCTTGGCCCTCCCAATCAGGATAGCCAACATATCAACCACGATATTGAACAGAATAGGCGACATAGGGTCACCCTGTCTCAGCCCTTTATGTGTTCTGAAATAATGGCCTATGTCATCATTGACCTTAATGCCCACACTACCTTTTTGTGTGAAAGTCTCCACCTGATTGCGCCAGAGCTCATCGAACCCCTTCATCCGTAGAGCCTGTTGCAGGAACGGCCATTTGACTTTGTCATACGCCTTCTCGAAATCCACTTTGAAAATAACACCATCAAGTTTTTTCGTATGGATTTCATGAAGCGTTTCATGCAGGACGACAACCCCTTCTAGGATGTTCCTATCCGGCATGAAGGCCGTTTGCGAAGGTTGCACAACAGTCTGCGCAATCTGCGTGAGCCGTAACGTACCCACCTTGGTAAAGATCTTGAAACTTACATTCAAAAGGCAAATAGGCCGAAATTGCTCAATTCGAATGGCGTCAGTCTTCTTAGGCAACAAGGTAATAGTGCCAAAGTTTAGCTGGAAAAGCTGCAAATGTCCTTGAACAAATCATGGAACATCGGCATCAAGTCCCCTTTGATAATATGCCAACACTTCTTATAAAACTCAGCCGGGAAACCATCCGGCCCGGGTGCCTTGTTACACTTCATGTTGGAGACAGCCTCAAAAACCTCTTTTTCCGTAAAAGGGGCAGTTAGGATATCGTTCTCCACAGAAGTAAGCTGAGGGACATCGTGCACTCTAGATTCATCCAGGGACACAGAGTTACCATCTGGAGGTCCGAAAAGACGCTTGTAATAGTCCGTAATATAAAGTTTGAGGTTGTCCTGACCGACAATGGTACCCTCATCTTGTTCTAACTGGAATATTCTTTTCTTTCGGTGCTTACCGTTGGCTATCATGTGGAAGAATTGAGTGTTCGCATCCCCCTGGACAACTTTTGTCACCTTTGCCCGCAGCGCCCACTTCAATTCTTCCTCACGAAGTAACTCCTTCAGCCTCCCCTCAGCCTCATGCTTGATATGTAGCTCAGAGACGGACAAAATCGAAGTTTCTGCCCTAACATCTAGGGTTTGGATAAGAGAGAGCAGCCGTTCCTTCTCCACCTTATACATTCCACCTAGATGCTTAGCCCACCCTCGAAGAAAACTCCGAAGATGTCTAATCTTGTTCTGCCAACGCTCTAGAGCATTCCTACCTCCGGCGTCTTTAGCCCATTCTCTGGCTACAAGATCCAAAAAACCTTCTCTTTCAAACCACGCCAGCTCGAAGGAGAACAAATTCTTGTTGCCCGAATACGTGGCCCCACCAGAATCGAGCAACAGGGGTGTGTGATCAGAAATACCACGAGAAAGCGCTTGTACCGTTACGAAGGGAAACTTCTGTTCCCACGCAACACTTGCCAAAACTCGATCCAACTTCTCAAAAGTTGGATTTGGTATGAATTAGCCGAGTAAACTTTCTCCTGAAAGCTCAATCTCGCAAATCTAAGCTTTCTATAATGGTATTGAACATAAATGACCATCTTCCATCGAAGTTGTCATTATTTTTTCATCACGTCTTCTAATAATATTAAAATCACCCCCACCAGAATCGGGAGTTGCTCGGACCCATGATTACGACAAGATCAACTAAAAGTCAGGTTTGAGCTCTGCTGCGCTGCCCCATACACGCAACCAAAACCCAATCAAACCCGTCCACTTTTGAGCGAACCACGAACTTAACAAACAAAATCCCCATGACCACACTGCGGACCTCAAGGGAGTCACATCTCACACCAAGTAAGATGCCGCCCGACCTTCCTCTCGGCGGAAGACAATGCCAGTCAAACTCCATACCCCCCGACAGCGTATTGAGAAATTGAGGCGAGAAATTGGCTCTACCCGTTTCGGATACGGCAATAAAGTCCAGTCGATACTCAATGGACGCCTCCGCCAGGAACCTCCTTTTAGCCAAGTCCTTAAGACCTCTGCTATTCCAGAAAATTCCTTTCATATCTCATCGTGAAATTTCTTAGCCGTGCGAATTCTAGCACTCCTACGGACCGCGGACGTCGGATATATTTTGCGCTTCCACTTGCGCTTAGGACTAGACTTCCCTACCCGGTCTAATACATCCGTTTCCTGCGGTCGAACCTCTACCATAGGAACATCCTCTTCTTCCTCCTCTTGCTCCGGCAAGTTTGGTGCGAGGTCCTCACAAAACTTATCAAGCACTCGAACTCCCAAAGCATCAATCTCTGAGTCATTCAGTGGTTTAACAGCAGCTAAGTTACGAATCATGTCTAAAGCCCTCTCGGCTTCTAGATCTAGCAAGTCATTAATAGAATTAGAAACTTCGCCCTCATTACTCCCAAGTGAAATTCCTAATTGGTTTGCCTTATCTACAATTTGCTCATCCGAAAAATGCAAGATAGTATTAGAAATATTAACGGACATACCAGTAGTAGCGTGGGCGCCACGGCTTTGCCGCCCTCGCGCACGCGCTTCGCATATCGTCAACCTCCGGATCGCCTACAAGCCGACAACTCATACGTCGGCCCTCGGGCGCCTGGTCCGGGATCCCATAAACTGGATGACCTCCTCCTCGTGAACTTATCCGGAGAGTAACCTTTGTCACTCCCGAATATCCACCGGCCTCCATGACCAAGTGAGAGCACGCGTCAACAATTTGGAGAGGCCGAGGCCACTGCCTCGCCCCCAGCCACCGGACCTCCTGTCCGGCGAATCCGCAAGAGGCGCAGGCTGGGAACCCCCAACGGTCCCCGACGGCGAGAGCACCACGTCAGCAACTGTGGTAGCAGAGGCCACCTGCCTCCGCCCCCCTGACCCTCCGGACCACCTGTCCGGAGAGCCCGAGGATGGCACCACCAGGGCACCACCGCCTGACCCCAACGGCGACGAGGGCTTGGAGGCCGCCCGCCTCAAACCCTCCTGCGGGGCCGGTCCAGCAGGCTGCATAACCTCCCCATCAAACGTCCTAGGAAGGGCAGAGTCCACGTGCTCCGGCCCCCCTATCGCAGACCTGTCGACTCTCTCGGTAACCACCTCGTGAAGAACCGGCTCCGGACTCGCCAAACTCCCGAACGCCGAGCCCACCTGCCCATCAACACCCACCGCACCTGCGCCCTGAAGGTCCAACGCAGGGAGAGCTAGCTCAAACTCCTCAGCCGCCTCCACCCTAGCACTCCAAAGCCTCGGCGGTGCAGAAGCAGGACCAAAAGAACCAAATCTCAAAGTGGTCGACGGCACCGAAGCACTAGGCACTGACCCCCCATCTGCTTCCTTAGCGGTTTCCACCGGTCTCTTGGCCATCTCAGACCCAGTCTCATCAACTCGTGGATCCTGACCAGTCGCATCATCATCGCCCTCACTCATATCATCACCAGTGGCGCTGCGGCGTCGGAAAAGATCATCATCCTCAAATTCAATCTCGGATGTAAACATAGCGCGAAATGCCCACTTAACCACATCCGGCACAAAATCAATGTCCAAAATCTGACCGAATCGAGCAATCCCATGAGCCCGAGTAAACTCCATGTCAACCTGCTCAGTTTTTCCCACCAAAATCCCCAGGCTAGCAACAACCCTGGCATCCTGCAGAAGTGCCGAAGGCGCCCCCGAGAAGCGCAGCCAAGCCTGAGTAAGGGGTACACCCTGAGGCTCCACCAGGCTCCACTCCTGGAACTCAAGAATGGCTTCCGTACCTGGAACCTTACACATCCCAAAGCTCAGCAACCTCTGAAAATCCTCCACTGTCGGGAACTGAACCCTGAATAAGTTGGTCTCTAACCTGACAAGCTCCCAATGGAAGTCTCCAGGTGCCAGCTCACGGAGACGCTGGATGATCTGGGCATCCGACACCTGACCTCTAGTCACTTTGACAACACCAGTCGTCATACTGTGCACCTCCTGAGTTACCTCCCTCTCAGACGGCGACTCAAAAAATGTGAGCTCAGAACAGAACACACCATACGTCATCAGGCTCGGTGCCTGCTCTCGCCGCAATGGACAACCCTCCGACTCATGTGCAGGCTTACCACAAGTATCACAAAGAACCGCAACACACTCAGCAATGAAATGACCCTTATCACCACACCGGTAACAAAGCATTCTTTCTTTCTTCTTGGCAAATTTAGCAGCTCTGTCAGACTCCGTAGATTCAGCCATCTC
Organism: Aegilops speltoides; assembly: GCA_021437245.1. Taxonomy (NCBI): domain Eukaryota; kingdom Viridiplantae; phylum Streptophyta; class Magnoliopsida; order Poales; family Poaceae; genus Aegilops; species Aegilops speltoides. The sequence continues at coordinate 32,615,751 of CM038143.1, forward strand.
GACCACCATCTGCTGAGTGTCCCCCTCCACAGGAGGCACGGCCGCCGCCAAATCCGCGACTACCTCCATAGCTTGGGAGGATAGCCCTACCTCCTCAGTATCAGCATGCACCACTATATCATTAACATTAGCATGATTCTGCCTAGGGCGGTAACGGCCTCCACGGCCACCGCGGCCACGGTTACCACGGAATCCTCCTCTGAAGCGATGAGCTGGACCAGACGCGCCCTCGACAAAACCACCTGTTGGCCCCATGAAAGGCCGCTCTGCCGAACCATCACTCTGCCAGGCGTATCCCCGTCCACCACCTGTAGACGAGGACCCCCGGTGTTGCCCTTCTCCATACGCGTTATAACCATCATCACCCCACTGGCCACGGGGCGCTACATGAGCTTCGGTAGCTACCATGGCCTGCGGCACCTGAACCTGCTGCAAAGCCGGGGCCGAAGTTGAGTGCCTAGCCACGAAATGCGGCGGTCGTGCGGCAGCCTGAGCCCCGGGAGGAGGCCTAGACACCGGAGCGGGAGCGGGAGGCCGTGTCGTCGGGACACCTCGGCCCGCGCCGGTCCCCAAGGCTGGAGCAGGCGGCCTAGGACCCCCCCGGCCCAGCGTGGACGCCGTCATCCCTGGCGCAGAAGGCCGAGCAGCCGCCGCCGCCACCCCACGGCCCAGCTGACCAGAATCTGCAGGTGGAGGACCTCCAACAGCCGTAGCAGCACGTCCAGCAGTTAGGCGCGGTGGCGCAACTCCACGTCCAGAACTAGGGAGCCCCGCCCGGCCGATGGATCCCGGAGGCAGGCCACCAGCGCCTCGACTCCCAGCCGTGGCCGGCGCCATACCCCCGCGGCCCGTGGCGCCAGGAGCAGGCCCCGTCCCCCGACCACCACCGTCTCTGATCGCGGCCGCCGCCGGCGCAGGCCCCCCGCGACCAGACGCGATCGTCGCCGGCACAGGAGGGGAAGGCGTCCCTCGGCCCGCCATCTTGGCTAGCGGCGGGATGCGTCGCGCCCGAGCACCACCGCGGTCACCGAAAGACGGCCGAAGCGCAGCGCCTCGAACCCTAGAACGAGCGTACAGCGAAACGTCGATTACAGGAACATTGCATGGGGTTGAACATGGACGTATACGCTCGCCTTGGGCCTCATACCCCTCGGACGAAAGCCCAACCGTCATCGGGCCCGGTTCACTCAGAACCGGCCCACCCACCAGCAGCCCCGCGTTGGAGCCCAACAGGCAACTCAAACGCAAGGCGCGTTGATTCCGGATCGAACTTCCGTTACCAATCACCGGCAGCGGCTCCATCGCCGCCGGCGATCGCCGGTGTTTCTTCCGTTTTACCACTCTCCATGAGGCATCAGTAATGAAATCAGAAAGCGTGGGTTTAGGGAGACTAACCTTAGGGATAGGCCCCTTCCATGGCCGCACCGCCGCCGCCGCCGTTCGTCGGTGGACAATGCGCCGGATCATCTCGATCTTGTCCTCGGGCCTCAAACCTTGCCTCGCGGGATCGTCAACCGGTACCACGCCATCCACGATCTCCGCCACCTCATCCTCGGAATATCCCGGATCGAAAGCTTCACAAATGACAGACGAGGGCGTTGGCGAGTATGCCGTCGAGTCACCGGAGTGCCCGCCTTCATCGTCGTCCTCGCCACTGCCCTCATCCGCAAGCGCCCAGAAGCGGCCACCCACCCTCCGGCGATCACCGGAGGCGCGAGCGTTGGCCGGCGTCAAGGAACCCGGCGGCATCGGTCGCCAGAGCCCCTCAGTCGCCCCTGGTAATGTGTACTGGATGCCTCAGTCGAGACGCCATATATCGCAGCTGGCCGGCTTGGTGGACTCCGCTGTCTAGCGTGCAGTTTTTACATGGGCTGAGGAGGGCACCGGACGGCTTTATAGCAGCTACTACTGTTGTTTGCTCCAGTATGCCGTTGCTACTGGATCTGGTACGGCATCTGAAATCTGAAGGATTTGTTCGATCTTCTCTAGTTAATTAGAGTATGTATATGTGTATTTACTATGCTGCTGCTGGTTCCCTTGCAGAACTATGATCAATTTAGTCCAGTGATCACCCCCGATTGAAGTGATTCGTGGTATATATTCAGGTATATATATTCGATCTCACTGTGCTGCACTTGTGGATCTATAACGCAGGTGGTAGTATTCCTTTTGTTAGTTCGTCGATTATCTTGTTTCATCTATTGCAGGTGTTGCACCATAGTTTTCTCTTGGGGATTGTCCGGTGATCTTCTATTATCTAGTGATTCTAGCTTGCGCTCGGCCTTGCAAGATATAAAAAGTAGCAATTGGCTGACCATTGAGCAAACTATGTCTTCCAGATGATCACTCACTTTTCATTCTTATTATTGACGGTTTTCCCGTGTTGGAAGAGTGGTTTGTGAGGTAAATACTTGCTATCATACTTACAAGTACTATAAACTAAGATGGAATAAATAGTAACATTTCTAGTCTAGCATATCACTGATCAGGGGTAAAGAAGTTGGATCCGACAAACAAAAATTGAGCTGTATGGTCAATCAGTATGTTGTAACTCAAATACTCAATCCAACATTTCCTGTGGTTCAGTATATATGTATGCTTCTATGCACCAGGGGTGTTGTATCTGTATGTATGTTGCATAGCTCCATTATGCTAATTAAAAAATAAGTTAATCGCAAGTCAGTGGTTATATAGGTCAATATCTTTTATGTCATTATAAATTTTGTGAGAGTTGACTCATGTTGCAAGCATGTTAACACTGCGCGTGTGTGTTCATTTTCAGCCTTCAGTTTTTGCCATTCCCCGAAACAAGTCACCTTTGTGTTTTTTGGTGAACCTCTAATGCTGAGTTTGTCTCATCCATGGGAACAATACTAGAAGTTTTGCTTCGATCATGTGCCAGTAAGTTGCAAGATATCATTACTAGTGAGGCCATACTAATCTTAGGGGTGGAAGGAGAGCTCAAAGAAGTGTTGCGACGAGTAGAACTGATACAGTGTTGTATATATGATGCTGAGAAAAGGAGGACAAAAGAGCTGGCAGTAAACAATTGGCTTGGTCAACTAAGAGATGTTATATATGATGTCGATGAAATCGTGGACGTGGCTAGATGTAAAGGAAGCAGGCTACTGTTTGATGATCCTTCATCACCATCATCAAGCAAATCAGCAGCATGTAAAGCCCTTTCAGTTTCCTCTTGCTTCTGTAACATCCGGTCACGTCGTGATGTTGCTGTTCGGATTAGAAGCCTCAATAGGAAGATAGAGAATATCTCAAAGGACAAGATATTCTTATCATTCAATAGTAGTACACAACCTACAGAAAAATGGCTCAACATCCAAACTGAAAAGAAGCTCCAATCTTGTTGAACCTAACCTTGTGGGAAAGGAGATCATACATTCCAGTAGGAAGTTGGTGGACATAGTGCTTGCACACAAGGAAAATAAGTCTTACAAGCTTGCTATTGTTGGAACGGGCGGAGTTGGAAAGACAATACTAGCTCAGAAAATATACAATGACACAAAAATAAAAGGAAGCTTCAACATGCATGCATGGATTTGTGTTTCACGGGACTACAATGAAGTTTCTCTTCTGAAAGAAGTTCTCCGGAATATTGGTGTGCATCATGAACAAGGTGAAACATTAGCAGAGCTGCAGAGTAAGCTTGCAGAAACAATTGAAGGGAAGAGTTTCTTTCTGGTTCTAGATGATGTATGGCATTCCAATGTATGGACGGGTTTATTTAGACTTCCCTTACATGCAACAACTAGCGAAGTAATATTGGTAACCACACGAGATAATCAAATTGCATTGAGAATAGGCACACAGTACACCCATCAAGTTGATCTCATGTCAGCAGAGGTGGGATGGGAGCTGCTTTGGAGGAGCATGAACATTAGTGAAGAGAAACAAGTGCAGAATTTTAGAAACACGGGATTGAGATTGTTCGTAAATGCGGTCACCTCCCTCTTGCAATCAAGGTTACCGCTAGTGCTTTGGCAAGCAGAGATCTGACGGAGAATGAGTGGAAAAAGTATTTGGGCAAATATGCTGGTTTCCAGGGCATGCTCTCTGATGAAACAGAAGGAGCTCTGTATCTAAGCTATGATGAGTTGTCGCATCGTCTGAAATAGTGTTTCCTTTATTGTGCTTTGTACGCTGAAGATTCTGTCATTTGGCATGATGAAGTTACCTTGTTATGGATTGCCGAAGGCTTCATCGAGGAGCAGCAAGGCCAACTACTAGAAGACACAGCAGAAGAGTACTACTATGAGCTAATCCATCGGAATCTCCTCGAGCCGGATATGCTGAGTTTTGACCAGGCTAAATGCAAAATGCACGACCTCTTAAGACAGCTTGCTTTAAATATATCAAGAGAAGAATGTTTTGTTGGAGATGTTGAATCATTAAGGGGTGAAAATATGTCAAAGCTGCGACGTGTTACTGCTGTTGGAGCTAAAAAGGATATATTAGTGTTGCCTAGCAAGGATAAGGTGGAAGTTAAGGTGAGGACTTTCCTAACTGTTCGTGGTCACAGAGAATTGAGGATGCATTGTTCAAGAGATTTCTTCTTCTTCGTGTTTTGGTATTGAATTACACACTTGTGCAAAGCATTCCAGACTATATAGGAAAATTGATACATCTACGTCTACTTAATCTGGATTATACTGGCATATCTTGTCTTCCGGAATCCGTTGGCTCCCTAAAGAACCTTCAAGTACTGAGCTTGAGATGTTGTGATAATCTGCACAGTCTTCCTTTGGCAATGACCCTCTTGGCAGTTTAAGATGTCTTGATCTTTTTGGCACAGAAATAAATCAGGTTCCAAAAGGCATAGGGAAATTGAAGTTCCTTACTTGTTTGAGAGATTATCCTGTTGGTGATGGAAGTGATAATGCCGTTGTACAAGATGGATGGAAGTTGGAAGAGTTGTCTTCTTTGTCGCAGATGAGGTATCTTTTTCTTGTTAATTTGGATAGAGCAGCTCATTGCAGTACAGATGCAGTGCTGACAGAAAAAAAGCATCTAAAAGAACTAGTACTAGAGTGGACTGAACGTGTAGAGGGGTCGTTTTCGGAAGAAGATGGTAGCAATACCGAGAAGGTATTTGAGCAGCTAATACCTCCACACAACCTGGAAGACCTATGTATTTCTAGATTCTTTGGTCGGCAGTATCCCACCTGGTTTGGTACGACCTATTTGTCTTCATTAATGTCCTTGATCCTCAAAGATGTATGATCATGTGTGCATCTTCCACCCATCTGGCAGCTACCAAACTTGAAATTTCTGAGAATTGAAGGAGCACATGCAGTTACCAAGGTGGGACCTGAATTTGTTGGTTGCAAGAAGGGTGATCCTGTATGTGATGAGTTGGTTGCTTTCCCAAAACTTGAATGGTTGATCTTCGAAGATATGCCCAACTGGGAGGAGTGGTCTTTTTTTGAGGAAGAAGCTGCTGCTGCTGATGGACGGGGAGAGGATGGAGCTGCTGAGATTCGAAAAGAGGATGCCCAACCTGCAAGGGTGCGATTGCTGCCTCATTTGTTGGAATTGCAACTTCACGGTTGCCCGAAGCTGAGGTATCTCCCGCAACAGCTTGGAAAGGACACCGCCCACTTGAAGGAGCTCAGTTTAAGAAAATTAAACAAGTTGAAGGCTGCGGAGGACCGCCCAGTGCTCTCTGAGGTCCTTGTTATTGGGTATTGTGAAGGCCTTGAGAGGATCCGCAACCTCCCTCAAGTGACAGAGCTGCATGTAGGTGGTTGTCCAAACTTAAGCCGTGTAGTCGGGCTGGACAGTTTGCAGCAGCTGAGGCTAGGCGGGATATGCAAGAGATCTCTTCACGCTGGGTGCATGGGCTTCAAGAGCAGCACCAGCGGCTTCATGGTGAACACCTGGATGTCTACACTTCGTCTAGCAGTTAGATGCCTCAAGGTATATATGAACACTGCCTGCTGGTTTGATTTTCCAGCAACCATAATTCGCTTATGCAAGATTTTTTTTAATTCCATTGGCATCAGACTGCAAGTGTATAAGTTATTAATGTTGCTCTAAGTTGCTTGTGTGTGTTCCTTCTTTAACTGTAAATCCCTGCTATTGCTTATGTTCTCATAATTTTCCTCTTAGAGTTGATAATATGGGCAAACGGTGAAAGGCGGCGACAAGTGCTTGTTCAAGGAGCTATCTGTGGCCTGTGGGAGGAGAAGTGTGAAGGATAAGGGACAAAGCTCTGTTCTCTGCAACTTAACTGAAGAAGAACAAGCAAAACTACAGAAACTACTTACTAGCTACACCATCTGCCATAAAAATACTCTCATCTCATTTCGTTTGGTGCAACAAGCAAGCTGGTGAATTAAGTATCGTGCTTTTCTTTGGGCAGGTGCCCAGGAAATACTCTTCTCTTTTCGTTTTATTTATTTCTGAATTCGGGCCGGAGCCCTTTGCTGTATTAAAACTCATGTGTTGCTTTCAGTTTTGTTTTATTTATTTCCGAACTTGGGGCTGGAGGCCTCTGCTGTACTGAACCTGTGTGACACGGTTGGTTCTTTGAATGTAACCGATGAATTCCATTTTGACATGATTTTATTCCTTGAATGGAAGTGATGAACTTCGTTTTAGTTTGTTTCTGAACTTGGGCTTGATACTTTGCTACAGTGAACTACATTATCAGAAGGAATGTTTGACTAGAATTCATGACAAATAACAATTAATATATCATGCTTGTTGCAAGAAGTGGTGGATGATGGAAATGATGCCAAACTGACACAGCTGCAGACTGAAGATGGCGACGATGTGCGCAATGGGGTGAAGATGGCGGAGGCGCAATGGGGTGAAGATGGCCGATGTCCGGGGGTACAACCCCTGTGGAACTTACCTTGTGCTGGAACTCTGGGGAACTTGAGCGAAGGCGAGGATGGCGGAGGCGCTCAACTGAACTTTGAAGCAGCTATCTGGACTATGAAGGGCAAGGTCTGTTCTCTGCAGTGAAGCCGAAGAAGGGCAAGGAAACTGAAATTGCTATCCGTTTTTGGCTATTGTGAGGCGCAGTGTCCGTTTAGCTGGAAAAAATGGATATGTATAGGTATTACCGAAATAGGCTTACGCCCCGCTATATTGATATAGCAACCATCCGATACAACAATCCGATCCACGCTGGGGCAAACAACACAAGCACGCCCAAAAGAAATAACAAGAGAAAATAAGAGAAGAAATGCCAACAACGCCGGATCGACGAAAGCTACGGCACACCGCGATCGTTGCGCCCACCGAAGATAACCACCACGCTCCAAAGCCACCGAGTTGCCGTGTACCAAGCACCACCTTCAAGAAGGAATGCGACGATGACGACGCTGCTGCCCGGACGAGTCCTAGGATTTCTCCCGATACACGGAGGGTAGAGGGGGGAGAGGGTCACCCGACGCCCATCAAGAAGGATGGTGGCGCCCGCAGGCGTCACCGCGTTGGTGCCGGCAAGACCCGACATGGATTTCTCCCGACCTCTCGCGCCCACCACCCAGGACCAACCTTCGGCTCCACCACACCCGCCGCCCACCAACATGCGCCAACAGTCACGAGGACACCGCCGTCGTCTCACCACGGCCAACGAAGCGAGGCCGGCCGGATCCAAACGAGACACCCGAAGACAAGGACCGGCAGCACCGCAGCCACGAGGGAGGGAACAACCTCCACCGGCTTAGGCGGTAGCAGACCGGGCATAGCAGCAGAGGCACACCAGACCCCCTGTCCGGCCAGGCCCAGCGTGGGCCCGTGAAGCTCCGCCGCCGTGCTGCAGCAGTCGCGGCACAGCAGCCGCCGTCCCTGTCGCGAGGAGCTCGCCGGAAACCACCGGAGAACAGCCCACTGCGGCCACCAGCAGGCCCGCCCCGACCCAGATCGGGCCCGTAGGGCCTAGATCTGGGCCAGCCGAGCGCCGCCGGCCGCCGCAGGCCATGGGCCGTCACCGCCGCCAAGGGGCAACGCCTCCGCACCGCCGCCGTCAGATCCGCGCCGAACGCCGCCCGGCGAAGGCTCCGCCGCCAGACCGCTCACCCGAGCCGGGGTCAGCGACGGGAAGAAGGAGGCCGCCACCGCCGGACTGCGGGCGCCAGCGCAACGCCGCGCGCGCGCGGCGGCAGCGGCGAGGGGAAGGGGTGGGGACTCGCGGGGAGGGAGGGTGGGGAGCCGCCCCGGTCGCCTCGCTCGGGGAGGGCGACGCGGGGGGCACGCGGGGGGGATCCAAACACCGCTCTGCCCAAAAGTTTTGTTTCCTCAATGACCTCATGTATAGGTATTAGAATTGATAGACTGGTGACTGTGATCAAACTGAAGCGAGGTGTTTCTGTTGCGTATTTGTTTACTCCCACGCAGGCTTAAACTTATTATAATAACTCAAAATGGTTCTATATTCTTTTCTGTTTCTCCGAAGTAATTAATCCTTCTTCTAATGATGTTCTCCTTTAGGTACTCTTTCGCAGTCAGCGTCTTAAGCTTTGCAGTTGTGCTTGTGGACGATGATTAATACTCCCTCTATAAACAAATATAAGAGTATTTAGACGAAAGTCATCTCATCTCCTAATCCCATGGTCAAATGATCTCTGGATGAACAGTAAAATCGAAAAAAATGTAAACCAATTTTAAAATTCTGATTTTTTTTGCGCGAACTTTGACAAAAAAATTTGTATGCTAGCCAAATCGAGCATCACTAAATAACATTCAGGGAAGTCACGCGAAAAAAAAAACAAAATCAACACTCCTAAGTGCTTTCAAAAATAGCATTTTTGGAGTATTGATTTTGTTTCTTTTCCCACGACTTCCAAAAATGTTCTTTCGGGATGAAATTTGCAAACACAAACATTTGAAAAAGTTTGCCACAAAAAAATTTCAGAATTTTTGTTCATTTTTTTTCGACTTTACTGTTCATGAGGGAGCATTTGAGGTCGGGTGCAGATACTCCGCTTCCGTGTTTAGATCACTAAACTCTCTTATATTTCTTTACCGAGGGAGTAGTACAATACTAAAAATCTTTTGGTAACATATGTGTATCATTGTTTAGATGGATGACGATGTATTTGCAAGTAATCGAGACTTGTATCGCTATTTTCGAGATTGATGATGAGAGACCACTTTGTGTTGGATGATGATTATGATGATGACATAATTTGATGAGACTAATTGTATGTATATGCTATGATTACATTTGTATGTGGATGATATGCTAAAGATTATTGTATAAAGCCTATTCAAATACAAAACAATTAAAAAACAAATATGCAGGAAAAAAACTAATAAAACTAGTAGTAGCGAGGGGGGGGGGGATTTACCAGCTTACCAGTAGCGCTTCCCGCTAAACAGCGCTGCAGATAATATCAGTAGCGCCCTTTTTTAAAGAGCGCTACAGCTAATCATGTGTAGCAGTAGCATGGGTCAACAGGCGCTACTGCTATACGTTAGCTGTAGCGCGTTATTAGTAGCGCCGGCACCCGCGCTACTGAGAGGGCCAAAACCCGCGCTGCTGCTAGGCTTTTCCCTAGTAGTGACAAGTTGTCCGGTTTTGAAGTTGGGGGACTAAATCTAGACTTCGTGAGAAGTTGAGGGACGAAAAGTATACTTTCTCTTTTTTTAACACAATACAGACGCAAGTGCTCATACATACGCGCATACACTCACCTCTATGAACGCACACATGCATATACTACCCATATAAGCACCCCCGAGAGACTGAGCCGGCATATCATCTTAAGATTTACGAAGTCACCGCAAGCGTAGGAATAATTCGAGCACCAGGAATTGACGGGCCGGAGATACCGTTGTCCCTCTAACCATCCAACCACTTGTTATATAAGTTGGGTTGTTTGTTTAGTCCAACTGTCCAAGTATTGTAACTATATACCTAATAGTACTCTATAGTATTTCAACAACGGAAACAAAAAGTGTTGCATACATAGTAGGCACATATACTAGTTGGGTGGATCCCTTAGTTTTTTTTTCTCTGTTATGGAACTGTTATGGTGGACACGAGGTAGGACGATGACGATCATGCATTGATGCGTTTTCGGCTCCCTCCGATGTTTGTAATGGTTGCTAGGCGATTAGTAGAGGCCTGTTCGGTAACTCTCCATCTCCTGGCTCCTTCAACTCCGAACCTGGAGTTGGGCCGAACGGGGAAACTCTCGGAGTTGTGAATGAGAAGCTGGCGATGATTCTAGCGCAAATTTTGAGGAGTCGAGGAGTTGGAAAAAGCGAGCTCCACCAAAATTGCGGAGTAGGAGTTGTCGATAATTTGAGTAAATTGCTCAAAGCCACCACATTTGTGGCGAGGGTACTCCAAAACCACCGTTTTTGCTAAAAATTACAAAAAACCACCAACTCTGCGGCAAGTGAGTAACAGATTGCACTAATTCGAAACTGAACAGCGCATAACAGCAGAACTGACGGGTGGGACCCGTCTGTCGGGCTGATTTGGCATGTCTATGTGGACAGTATGTTGAGGTGGAAGATGGCCCCACTAGTCAGCCTCTCATCTCTTTTACTTTTTTCTTCTTCCACCGTCAACGCCATGCCTACCGGCCGCCGGCTCTGGTCTGCGGCCTTGCTATCGATCTGCGGCAGATGTGGCGCGCCGCTTCTACAGCTCCTCCGCGCCGCCTCCCTCCACGCACCGGCCCGGCCTGGCTTCCCCTGCGGCCGTGCCACAAACCCGCGCCGCCCTGCATCTACCTCCGGCGCTGCCGCCATCCACGCCCAGCCGGGCCAACTTCCCTAATCGCCTTCCATCGTATCTTCTTCTACCCGACGCCGCCGCCAGCACACACGGCCGCTGCTGTAGCCGAGGCGACGGGACGCCGCCGCTGCCATTGACGCGAGGCGACACCTGCGCGTGCTCGTGTCATAGCGGAGCAGCAGCTAGCCGGCCGTGAGGGTCCTCCCGTGCGTGCTGTGGCTCTGCAGCTACCTGGCCGTGAGGGTCCTCCCGTGCGTGCTGTGCCTCAGCAGCAACAAGCACATGCGCTGTACCTGCACGCACGCGCATGCCATTGCTGGCTGCTTCTCTCGTCTGTCATTTCCGCGGCCAATGCATCCTCGTCGTCTTGTAACCATGTCAGGGAGCTCCGCCTCGTCATCCAGATCATCTCTACCGAGGGAATTGTGCTGAGCCGCCGCGACTCAAACACACAATCACCGTCTTCCCTAGCTCTGTACGCCGGCCACCTCGCCAGATTCGCCGCCGTCGCTGGACCTTGGCTCTTCCCGTCGCTTGCTCAGGTCTTTGTCGACCTCCCAAAGCTCCTGGAGCCACAGCCGATGAGTGCCTCGTCCCTGAGCACACCTCCCTGCGATGGCCCGCTCCGGCCACGACCGCTTTCGTTCCTGGCCACCTCGTGAGCCCCTGTGTGCTGCGTGCGCGTGCTGCACCTTGGTCGTGCTTCCGCAATCCCAGAGCGTCATGCGCGCGTCCTCAGGTGCTCGCTCGCTTGCTCCGGCGAGCAGCCGTGAGTTCAGAGCATGGGTTCGTCAACACCACGGGCGCTGCCGTTCCCGTGCGGAGATGGGACTCGCCCAAGAAGCAGACTCGTCGGATGGGCTAGAGCCGGCGAGGCGCTAAGAGATGGAGGCGAGGCGTGGGAAGGTGCATGGCGAGGCGGTGGCGGTCGGCATGGTGCGGTGGTGGCCGGAGGAAGAAGAATAAAATGGGGAATAAGACATGTGACTGACAGGTGGGGGCCCGTCCACCTCAGCGGGTCAACACATTGACTTGGACTAGTTTTCTCCACGTCAGCCCGATAGACGGGTCCCACCCGTCAGTTCTGCTGTTATGCGCTGTTCAGTTTCGAATTAGTGCAATCTGTTACTCACTTGCCGCAGAGTTGGTGGTTTTTTGTAATTTTTAGCAAAAACGGTGGTTTTGGAGTACCCTAGCCACAAATGTGGTGGCTTTGAGCAATTTACTCTCGATAATTACCGAGTTGTGCCACCGCCAAGTGAGACTTGCGTACCGATTCGGTTCATCCTTTTCTCTCGCGTACTAACCATACGCCTTGGCTGGGCTATATCTCTACTACCTAAAAAACATAAGGTTCCATCTCCCGTCTTACGTTTCGTCGAGCCCTCCCGCACCTGCGCGTGATTGTTTTTCTTTTCACGTCCTCTCCCACCGTCCCACGTTGGTTTTGTATGGAAACCCTCCTAAAAAACCGACGCTAATTGATTCCCCTATCCCATCTCCGATGTGGCCACCGCCAGAAGCCTCCCCGAACGGCAGATGGATGCGCGCTCTCCGTCCACGACCTCCCGCCAGCGATGCCCCAAGGTCAACGTTGCGCGACACCCAGGGATTAGCTGCTGCCGCCCGAAGCTATTATGCCCATGGTGTCGAGGACGGGTGGGCGAGAGCTCTGTCCTCCTGGGGCTGCCGCTGCCGGGCTTGTCTCGTCAAGCAGAAACAGAGTCGATGCGGCCGCTGGCCACGCCCGTTCTTCTCCTTCCCCTTCCCAGTTCATGCTCCCCTTCGTCTTCTCCTTATTCTAGAGGTCAGTCGTGACTCGTAAGGGACTCTGAATTCTGAACATATATGTGCTTGTTGTGATGCAGCCTGCGGGTTGGTTGAGGTGGGGTGTGGCAACTCGCGATGCGGTGAGGAGCTAATGCGGTAGCGCGACAACGTCACCTGCATCAACCTCTGCATGACCAATCTCCAGCTTATTTCTCACTTGGGAGTAGGTGCTGCGTTATCAATCTCACCCTTTCCAGGTTCGTCCACACATGTCCCTATCCCGGCAACAAGTGACAACCTGGCACTACTAGGGAAAAGCCTATACACAGAATCTTATCTGCAGCGCGCTTCAAAATACCACGCTACTGCTACTTAGCAGCAGCGCGTGTCTGCCAAACGCGCTACTGACTTGGAAGTAGCAGTAGCGCGTTTGAGGAATACAGCGCTACTGCTATAGTTGCCATGACCTTGGCCCCCCGCTAGCTATAGCAGTAGCGCGTTACACTGTAGAGCGCTACTGCTACTTGCGTTAGCTGTAGCGCTTTTTGCCAAACGCGCTACAACTATCCCTACCTTATCCCCACGGGAGGACCGGCCCTCAGTCACTCTCACTCTCGCCCGCTACAACCGCGCGTCGTCGTCCGTCGCCGCCGCCGCCGTTCGTCCGCCGCCGAGGTACTCCCCTCCTTCCGTCCCTCCTCCATCCTCCTCGCACATCCTCCCTCCGCTGCGCCGCCCTCCTCCTCCGCCGCCCTCCTCCATTCGCTTCTGCCGCCCTCCTCCTCCTCCATGACAGCCCGCCTCCCACCGCCTCGACCTCGCCGCCCCTAGCTACCTCTCCGTCGCCCCCCACCCCCTGCCACTAGTTAGTACTAGATTTAGTAGTAGATGTTAATTTAGGGTTAGCTAGTACTAGATGTTAATTTAGTAGTAGTAGATGTTAATTTAGCTTAGTTAGTACTAGATTTTTAGTAGTAGTAGTGGTAGTTGAACTACTTTAGTTGTAGTTGAACTAGTTTAGTAAGTTAATAAACTAGTTGAACTAGTTGAATTAACTGAACTAATCTATTTTTAGTAAGATAATTAATATAACTAGTTGAACTACTTTATGTTTAGAAAGAATTAGTTTTTTTCTATTTATAGTAAGTTTATATTTAGTAAGAACTAGTTGAATTAATAAAACTAGTTGAACATGTTTTGTTGCTAGTGATAACTTATATGGTTTCAGGTGACCTCCGTCGTCCCCGTCACCGACCCCCTCCGACAACCCGCCGTCATCCCGGTCACCGGCGTACCCCTCCGACATCGAGGTGAGACCAGCCAAATATCCTTGTATATTTTGTGTTGTTGCTCAAATAGGATATGTGGTTGCCCAAGTGGCGTTCATGTTCAGTTTACATCTTCGAGTGGCCTATGTTTTGTCGGAGTGTTGATTAATTTCCGTTCCGGCAAATTTCAGGCGCTCGATATGTCCTTTTTTAGCAAAGGTCATGCCGGATTTTGTCGTGAATTCTGACATGACTTGTGCTAGAATATGTAAAAATTTAATCTTTGAATTATGATTGTAGGAAATGTCGTACTCGGACGACGACGGTCTCCCGGGGGAGTGTAGCTGGTGCCACGACGATCGAGGTATGTGCGACAGGTTCGTTCGGCTGGACGACGATCGCCGCTTCAGCATTAAGCTCGAGGAGACTTGCGATGTTCATATGGTATGCAACGACGACAATAGTTTTTTTCTCCATTAAGCATGACTTCAACTATTTCAACGTCTAATTTTCATATTTTACAATTCGACTAGCTTATCCCATGCCATGCAAGACGCTATGTCTTGGAGAGGATGGGTTTTGAAGACCATGAAAATTTTGAAACAAAGAAAATACACCTAAGGACCCATCATGATATGGATTTTGAAGTAAATCTGTATAATGCTCAGAGCGTAACCCATTTTGGTTGCCAAAATTGGGAAGCACTTTGCAAAATGTATGGTTTTGATGAGGGTATGATTATCACCATGGATCTTGGTGATCCTGACAGCGAGGAAGACAATATGGACATTTGGGTCCTTGTTGATACGCTGCCGATTGTACCGCTATGTGAGTTTATCAAACATAGTTATTAACTAATTTATATTCTTTATTTCAAAATAGTTGATAGCTTATTTCCATTGACAGCTTATTTTGATTCTTCAAAGACTGTGCGGAAGATGGTAGATAAAACCCACTACACCGAAGGCACCCAATTAACATATAAGGAGGAAAATCATCTGATCGCATTTTGTACTCTTCTTGAGAATTACAATGCCTATTATCGAACTCCTCCAAATTATGGTGAATACGTGCCACTAGTGCATGTGTTGAACAACGATAACTTCTCTGGAGATACCCTGGTAAGATTTTTTACTATTACGACATTCGTGCATTTTTTTCATACTTCTAAAACTAGTACATCATTGCTAACTACAAAGTTATTATTATGTTTTTCAACAGAAACTCCCGATGGATTGTGTGCCTCATCTGATGTGTCTGCATGGTCACCTCTCAGTTCTGAACATACTGCCAGGTAAATCTAGGGAGCTCACCTGTGCATATCGGATTTCTAAAAACCGTGAGGAAGTGCTGCTGTTCTTGTGAAGGCTAGCCCATAAAAGATTAGATGAGGACGGCCCCATTCATAAGATGCAAGGAAGTCAAGAAACTATGGAGAAGTTTAGAGCTAGAAGGACTACGTCCACATGTGTGGCTGCATGGATGCTAAAGAAGTACGTACTACTTTAGAATGGGAGATCAATGGGTACTGGTTACTTGCATGCTATGGAGGTGGTGGAGCCGCCTGTAGAGGACACGGAAGCAACTGACAGATATTGGGCTTCAGAATCCCTTATATTCTGTACGAACCAGAAAAGCCAGCCGATACTTGGAGCAGAGAGCATGGCAGAAACCAATGGGTGACGTCCTCAGAATCATTGTTGCTGGAGCCTTCCGTGAAGCAGCAATGATAGTGGCTGGGGTTTCTTATGAGGGATAATTGTGAGGACGTGGGATTAGGAGCTGGTCTGATGGAACATGTGGCCAGTACTATGCAGGCGGAAGCGAGAGCGTGCCTTTGAAGCTCTAGGTCCAGAGAATGATGACTGCCCCGCTCGAATCGGACTGTCGATCGGTACGGGTATGTTTTGCCGCTGAAAATGTGTGGTTTTTGGTTGTTTCGTTTGTATCTTATATAGAGTAAAATAGTTGTTTTTTGGTTATTTCATTTCTGTCTTATAACAAATTCAAAATAAAATAAAATATTAGAATGATGGACATATGAAATTGACCATTCAACTAAAAATGTATGGTATTATAACGATGAACATATGAATTTGGTAGTTCCAATAAAATGTAGGAGATTGAAATACGGGGGGTTTAGATAAAGTAAATGCGGTGATGTTTGAGTTAAAGAAATTTACGGGAGAATCTTTATAGGGGAGTCCCCTATATAGAGATTTAGGGAAGATATGCTCCAAAAAAAAGATTTAGGGAAGATGTTGGACTTGCTCTAGCGACCCTAATTCCTCTCCGAATGCCCCCCCCCCCCACCCCACCCCCTCCGAACCCTATTCGTGCAACACGCTCGGCGTCTATGTCGGGATGGAGTGAGAAGGGAGAGAGAGAGAGGGATACATATATAACTAGAGCGAGAGGGGGAGAGAGAGGAAAAAGGTTTACGTGACGATTGGTATTGAACCACTAGAATACGTATGCCCCGTTGCAACGCACGGGCAATTAGCTAGTCCAAGACAAAAGGGCTACCAGCCCAGGCTAGAGCAAACAAACGAGAAGCTGTCCACCCGAACGATCGCTGGCTCCGGATATTTTAACAAGAAGCTAGCGGCTCGCTGGCGGCTAAAGAGTTGAGGAGTTGTGAGCGCGGAGAACTACCGAACAGGCTCTAGATGTAATTGTAATCTTTTTTACCTTCTACATGTATGGATATGGATGTGTGAACTACTGTTACGTCTTATTAATATATTGGAAGAATTTTTGGAAAGGAAAGGAGTAAATTTAGTGGCCGCGTTATGGAAAAACCAGACCGTCTCACTCTTGTTCCTTCTCTTGAACCATTTGACACGAAGTTGTCGATAATTACCGAGTTGTGCCACCGCCAAGTGAGACTTGCGTACCGATTCGGTGCATCCTTTTCTCTCGCGTACTGACCATACGCCTTGGCTGAGCTATTAAGGACAGTAAAACTGCGCCTAAAGGGAGCTCTCTCACGCCCTCAACGGTTTCGGCCGTCGGATTACCCATTTAGATCATTTATGGCCGTCAGATCATTGTTTAACGCCAGTTTGCCACAACTGGGCCGGCTGTCCTAATGGGCAGCTATTCTGGAGGCTTTTTTGAAGGCATGTCGTTCACTGGGCTTCAACGGCCCATGAACTAAAAAACTAACTCGCAAAACTACAGAAGAATCGATGCTTCGTTGGCCCATTTATCATCGGCCGAGACCAAGCCGAGGCGAGGCTAGCGAAGGAACCGGCGTTCGGTGGATCCAGTCGACGCCAGACGCGCCACGGATCGAGCGCTTGAGGTAACCGATGCGACGCGCGCGAGGGATCCAGAATCACAACCTATTGATCCCCATTAATGGTAATTGATGTGCGCCTTGATCTCGCAGGTCAGTTTCCATGACGATTTACATCCATGCGCGTCCATATAATCTCCCTTGTCCTGCTCCTCGTTCCCCACTCCGCCTACTTCGATAGAAACCGTCCGCGGCAAGCATGGTTGACCTTCGCTCACTAATTCTTCTTCCTGTTCTGCACAGGGGGAGGACCCGGTAGTGTTCTGCACAGGGGGTGCCCAGGAAATACTCTTATCTCATTTCGTTTTATTTATTCCTGAATTCGGCCTGGAGCCCTTTGCTATATTAAAACTCATGTGTGGCATGCTTTCAGTTTTGTTTTATTCATTTCCGAACTTGGGGCTGCAGGCCTTTGCTGTACTGAACCTGTGTGACACAGTTGGTTCTTTGAATGTAACCGATGAATTCCATGTTGGCATGATTTTATTCCTTGAATGGAAGTGATGAACTTCGTTTTAGTTTGTTTCTGAACTTAGGCCTGATACTTTGCTACAGTGAACATGTGTAACCTGGTGAAGTACATTATCAGAAGGAATGTTTGACTAGAATTCACGACAAATAACAATTAATATATCATGCTTGTTGCAGGAAGTGGTGGATGATGGAAATGATGCCAAACTGACACAGCTGCAGACTGAAGATGGCGACGATGTGCGCAATGGGGTGAAGATGACCGTTTCCGATGTCCGGGAGTACAACCCCTGTGGTAGTTACCTTGTTATGGAACTCTGGGGAACTTGAGCCAAGAGCGGAAGGCGAGGATGGCGGAGGCGCTCAACTGAACTATGAAGCAGCTGTCTGAACTTTGAAGGGCAAGTCTGTTCTCTGCAGTGAAGCCGAAGAAGTACAAGGAAATCGCACCACAAACTACTACATTATCTGCCCTAGCAATGGTGCTCATCAGTGCTGTCTTTTCTGAACTCAAATAAGGTGATGCAATGCTAGTTTCAACTTTTAAGGCTGACAAAAGGAAGCCGAGACGTCCAATTGAAAGCACGCTTTGATATTTTGGACGTGCGAGTGGATGTCAGTGTTGGAACAAAGTCAATGTGAAAGGTGGTGATCCATGTTTTCGGTTCTTGGGAGATCAAAAGCTCCTTCTTTTTCCAGGCCGCCTACAAGGAATCACACACTATCGATCTTTCCTGAACTTAAAGCGTGTGATTGAGATCGAGTAGAGACTACTCTCATCTTGTCTCTGGTTTCACTCTGCTTTTGCTTTAAGCTAAGAGTCTTATCTGTTTTTGGCTACTGTCAGGCGCAGTGCCCGTTCAGCTGCAAGGAATTGGAGCATCGCCTGTGTAGTAGTACTCTATGCGCTGGCTCAAACTTATTCTCCTTTTTTTTTCCTTTGGCGAAACAATTAATCCTTCTGATGATGATGTTCTGCTTCACGTACTCTGTCACCGTCAGCGGCTTCAGCTTTGCAGCGGTTGTAGTGCAGCAGTAAAATCTTTTGGTAACACATGAATGAATGAATGAATGATCAATCTTTGGTTTTTTGGACTAGCTAATAAGGTTACTGCACTCATGGACGGACTGGAATCAACACAGCTGCAGAATAAACACGGCACCCGCATGTGCAGTGCGGCGAAATCTGTTGTTGCTGCGCTCCGGGAGCGCAACCCCGAGCAGGAGATACCCTGCGCCGGAGCGCTGAACTTCGGCAAAGGGTGGCCGATGACGACGACGGAGGCGCCCAAGTACGTTCTTAAGGAGCTATCTAGTCTTGGGGAGAAGCATGAGCTCTCTCTGAAGGACAAGCTCTGTTCTCTGCAACTAAGCTAAAGAAGAATAAGGGAAATTGCAGAAACTACTATCTTTTCTGAACTCAATTAGTTTTTCTTTCTTTCGAAAATGGGGGGCCATCTTATTAACCAAATAAAAATGTGCCAACAAGATTCCAAAGTCTCCAACTCAAAAAAAAAGAAAAGACAGCTCACACAGAGCCTAAAAAGGCTAGAGACACAAACTAGCCAAGAAAAGACGCCACAACCAGCTGGCTAAAAATAGATAGGTAAACTAATTGCCTATCCTATTACATGACCGCCATCCAAACCGGTTGAAGATATCCCGAGCTACCATCTCCCAGCGGATAGATCCAGTAACTAAATGCTCCCTGGCCTCCATCGGAGTTAGTAGCGACCACGAACGGATCACTGCCGTGGCTCGGAAAATAACCTGCAAAAAATGAATACGTGATGTTCTGTTAAAAACCAAATCATTTCTGCAATTCCAGATAGTCCACAGCAAAGCGTAAACTCCAACCTGAATATGTCTTGCTAAGTCAGGCTCAATTCCATTAAGCCATGTCCCAAATAAAGCGTTGACATAATTCAGTGGATTAATATTAAAAGCAATGTGGACCGTCCGCCAAAGGACTTTGGCCAACGGGCAATCAAGAAAGAGGTGCTTGATCGTCTCATCCCGATCACAGAAACTACACCTAGTAGGTCCTGTCCAATTACGCTTTACAAGTTGTCCTTTGTTAAAATAACTTGTTTATGGGCAAACCACATAAACACTTTTATTTTGAAAGGAACTTTGACATCCCAAACATTCTTGGAAGTTGGAACGGAGTTCGAATTAATAACATCAATATACATTGATTTAACTGTAAATACTCCAGACCTAGTCAGTTTACAGCGTAATTCATCAGGTTGTTCAGAAAATTGAACCTCCATCAGTCTCCTAACTAGATGGAGCCAGTCTTCCCAAGGATTGCCCGCTAGCGACCGTCTAAACTGAATATTAAGGGGGATAGATTGAAATACCGTTGCAATGAACACCTCACGTCGTTGGACAATACGATATAAAGACGGATATTGAATGGCCAAGGGTGTGTCGCCAAGCCAAGTATCCTCCGAAAAACGTGTACTAGCACCGTTTCCAATAACAAACTTCATCCTATTGAACATTGATTGTTTGACTTTCATTAGTCCTGTCCAGAAAGGCGAGTCAGTCGGCCTGACTGTGACCTGGGACAATGTTTTAGTCTGGAGGTACTTGCTGCGAAGGATCTGCGCCCACATGGCCTCAGTCCCGGATGAGAGCTTCCACAACCACTTACTAAGAAGGCATCTGTTCTTAACTTCAAGATTCTCAATACCAAGACCCCCTTGGTCTTTCGGTCGACAGATGATATCCCATTTAGCAAGCTAGTATTTTCTTTTAAGTTCATCACCCTGCCAAAAGAAACGCGATCGATAGAAGTCCAGTCTTTTCCTAACACCAACTGGGACCTCAAAGAACGATAAGAGAAACATAGACATACTCGTGAGCACCGAATTTATCAAGATTAATCGGCCTCCGTATGACATGAGCTTACCCTTCCATCAACTCAGTTTCTTCTCAAATTGGTCCTCTATGCACTTCCATTCTCTGTTTGTCAGCCTACGATGGTGTATCGGAATACCTAGGTAAGAGAAGGGTAAATCCCCCAACTCGCACCCAAACAATTGCCTATAAGCCTCACGTTCGTCTTTGGATCTACCAAAGCAGAACAACTCGCTCTTATGAAAGTTAATCTTTAACCCGGTCAATTGTTCAAATAGGCATAACACCAGCTTCATATTTCCCGCCTTGGCCAAGTCATGCTCCATAAAGATGATTGTATCATCAGCGTACTGAAGGATGGATACACCTCCATCAACAAGATGAGGTACCAAGCCACCCACTTGACCATTCTCCTTAGCCCTTCCTATCAAGATTGCTAACATATCCACCACAATGTTAAACAGGATAGGGGACATCGGATCTCCTTGTCTTAGGCCTTTATGTGTCTGGAAGTAATGACCTATATCGTCATTCACTTTAATTCCCACAATCCCTTTTTGCGTAAATGATTTGACCTGTCGGCGCCAGGCTTCATAAAAACCTTTCATACGCAACGCCTGTTGGAGGAATGGCCATTTGACCTCATCGTACGCTTTCTCGAAATTCACCTTAAAAATTACTCCATCTAATTTTTTGGAATGAATTTCATGGAGCGTTTCATGCAGGACGACCACCCCTTCAAGAATATTTCTGTCCGGCATGAAAGCAGTTTGGGACTGTTGCACCACAGAATGCGCAATCTGTGTGAGCCTATTAGTCCCGGCCTTGGTGAAGATTTTGAAACTAACATTAAGGAGGCAGATCGGTCTGAACTACTCAATTCTCACAACATCCGTTTTCTTAGGAAGCA
This sequence comes from Aegilops speltoides, assembly GCA_021437245.1. NCBI lineage: Eukaryota > Viridiplantae > Streptophyta > Magnoliopsida > Poales > Poaceae > Aegilops > Aegilops speltoides. The sequence continues at coordinate 32,637,056 of CM038143.1, forward strand.
GTGTGATAGTTCCAAAATTCAAGTGAAATAAGTGAAGCTGTTCAGAGAAGAGATCATGAAACATAGGTAGCAAATCCCCCTTAATAATGTGCCAGCACTTTTTATAGAACTCGACCGGGAATCCATCCGGTCCGGGAGCCTTATTGTTTTTCATCTGTGCAATAGCATCAAACACCTCCTTCTCTGAGAACGGGGCAACCAGAATATCATTGTCGGCAGCCGATAGTTGAGGCACATCCTCAGTCCTGGATTCCTCGAGGGACACACAGTTATCCTCCGGAGGTCCAAATAACTGCCTGTAATACTCGGTAATGTATGTTTTTAGGTTATCCTGTCCTAAAATAGTGCCCTCATCTTGTTCAAGTTGAAAGATTCGCTTCTTTCTGTGCTTATCATTAGCAATCAAATGAAAGAATTGAGTATTCGCGTCCTCTTGGACCACTTTGCGGACCTTAGCTCGCAAAGCCCACTTCAATTCTTCTTCGCGGAGAAGTTCTTTCAACCTCTTCTCCGCCTCATTTTTAACCTGAAGCTCAGCTGGCAGCAAAATCGTGGATTCGGCCTTAATGTCTAGGGCTTGTATAAGAGAAAGGAGTCTATCCTTTTCAATCTTATACACCCCACTGAGGTGCTTAGCTCAACCCCGTAAGAAACTTCTCAGATGCCTAATCTTATTCTGCCAACGCTCGACCGCACTCGTACCTCCTGCACCCTTAGCCCATTCCCTGGCAATCAGGTCCAAGAACCCCTCGTGTTCGAACCATGCCATCTCGAAAGAAAATGTGTTTTTGTTTCCCACGTGGTTCGTCTCCCCTGAGTCCACGAACAAGGGTGTGTGATCGGATATTCCCCGCGAGAGAGCTTGCACCGTAACAAGAGGGAACTTCTGTTCCCACTCCACGCTCGCGAGAACTCGATCAAGTTTTTCATAAGTTGGGTTTGGCAAAGCATTAGCCCAGGTAAACTTTCTACCAGAAAGCTCTATCTCCCTCAGATCCAAGCTTTCAATAATGGTATTGAACATAAATGACCACATGCCGTTAAAGTTATCATTATTCTTCTCCTCTCTCCTACTAATGATATTGAAATCACCCCCAACTAAAATTGGAAGCTGTTCTGACCCACAGATTCGAACAAGGTCCGCCAGAAACTCCGGTTTAAGCCCGGGCTGTGCGGCACAATAAACCGCCACCAAAGCCCAATTGAAACCATCTACTTTGGACCTGACTCGAAACTTTACCGCGAAGTCGCCCATCACTACACTTCGGACTTCAAGCGAATCGCATCTCACTCCCAGCAAGATATCACCCGATCTTCCTCGTGGAGGGAGGCAATGCCAATCGAAATCAACACCACCCGCAAGAGAGGAAAGAAACTGGGGCGCAAAGTTATCTCTACCAGTTTCTGATAGAGCAATAAAATCTAAACGCTGCTCCACAGATGCCTTAGCAAGAAACCTTCTTTTAGCCAAGTCCTTTAGACCTCTGCTATTCCAAAAGATTCCTTTCATATTTCGTCATGGAATTTTTTAGTAGTCTGAATCCTAGCACTCCTACGAACTGCAGAATCGGGATAGATCTTCTGTTTCCACTTGCGTTTTGGTTTACTAGGCTCTGTCGCCCGGTCCTCGTAACCGGGCTCAACGGTAGTACCAACGACATTCTCTAGGGGCACATCATCGTCCTCAGACTCATGATTGGAGGGTGCTAGATCCGCACACAAATTATCGAGCACTCTAACCCCTAACGCATCAATCTCATCATCATTCATTGGTTTAACCGCTGCAAGATTACGAATAGTCTCTAAGGCACGCTCCGCCTCCAAATCTAACAGATCATTCACCGAATTGGAAATCCCACTATCAGTAGCACCTAGTGAAACTCCTAATTGGTTTGCATTATTTATAATCTCCTCATTAGAAAAATGCAATAAAGAATTAGATATGTTGACGGACATACCAGAAGATATCGCAGCATCCTGAAGCTTGGCCGCCCTCATAGCGCATCGCTGCTGCATATCATCAACCTCCGGAAGCTCCTGAATGCGAGCACTCATCTGTCTCCCCGTCGAGACCGGGTCCGGGATCCCGCCAAAAGCAACGACCTCCTTCCTAGTAAAGCCTCGCGCTGAGTCCCTCAATGGTGAAGGAAATATGCCCTAGAGGCAATAATAAAGTTATTATTTATTTCCTTATTTCATGATAAATGTTTATCATTCATGCTAGAATTGTATTAACCGGAAACATGATACATGTGTGAATGCATAGACAAAACAACATGTCACTAGTATGCCTCTACTAGACTAGCTTGTTAATCAAAGATGGTTATGTTTCCTGACCATGAACAAATGAGTTGTTATTTGATTAACAAGGTCACATCATTAGTAGAATGATCTGATTGACATGACCCATTCCATTAGCTTAGCACACGATCGTTTAGTATGTTGCTACTGCTTTTATCCATGACATATACATGTTCTGTAACTATGAGATTATGCAACTCCGTTTACGGAGGAACACTTTGGTGCTACCAAAGCGTCACAACGAATCGGGTGATTATAAAGGAGTACTACAGGTGTCTCCAAAGGCAGATGTTGGGTTGGCGTATTTCGAGATTAGGTTTTGTCACTCCGATTGTCGGAGAGGTATCTCTGGGCCCTCTCGGTAATGCACATCACTGAAGCCTTGCAAGCATTACAACTAATGAGATAGTTGTGAGATGATGTATTACGGAACGAGTAAAGAGACTTGCCGGTAACGAGATTGAACTAGGTATTGGATACCGACGATCGAATCTCGGGCAAGTAACATACCGATGACAAAGGGAACAACGTATGTTGTTATGCGGTCTGACCGATAAAGATCTTCGTAGAATATGTAGGTGCCAATATGGGCATCCAGGTCCCGCTATTGGTTATTGACCGAGAATAGTTCTAGGTCATGTCTGCATTGTTCTCGAACCGTAGGGTCCGCACGCTTAAGGTTTCGATGACAGTTATTATGAGTTTATGTATTTTGATGTACCGAAGAAGTTCGGAGTCCCGGATGTGATCACGGACATGACGAGGAGTCTCGAAATGGTCGAGACATAAAGATTGATATATTGGAAGCCTATATTTGGAGTTCGGAATGGTTCGGGTGAAAACAGAATTTCTGAGTCTAGGGAGGTTACTGGAACCCCCGGTACTACATGGGCCTTAGTGGGCCTCGAGGGAGAAGAGGAGGGGCGGCCAGGGTGGCCGCGCGCCCTCCCCCAGTCCGAATAGGACAAGGAGGGGGCGCCCTCCTCTTCCCCTCCCCAATCCTACTCCAACTAGGAAAGGGGAGTCCTACTCCGGTGGGAGTAGTACTCCTCCGCCGCGCCCCCTCTGGGCCGGCCACCTCCCCCTCCCTCCTTTATATACGGGGCAGGGGGCACCCTAGAACACACAAGTTTGATCTACGGATCGTTCCTTAGCCGTGTGCGGTGCCCCTCCACGATATTCCACCTCGGTCATACCGTCGCGAAGCTTAGGCAAAGCCCTGCGCCCGATGAAACATCAAGATCGCCACCACGCCGTCGTCTTGTGAAACTCTCCCTCGACACTCGGCTGGATCGAGTCGAGGGCGTCATCGAGCTGTACGTGTGTCAAGAACTGGGGCGCCGGAGTAGCGGCACCGGATCGGTCGGATCGCGAGGAGAACGTCGACTACTTCCTCTACGTTGTGATCGCTTCGCCGGGTCTCACGAGGGTGCGAGACAACACTCTCCCTCTCGTTGCTATACATCACCATGATCTTGCGTGTGCGTAGGAAAATTTTTGAAATTACTCGTTCCCCAACAGTGGCATCCGAGCCTAGGTTTTTCTATGGTTTGATGTTTTGCACGAGTAGAACACAAGTGAGTTATGGGCGATACAAGTCATACTACCTACCAGCATGTCATACTTTGGTTCAGCGGTATTGTGAGATGAAGCGGCCCGGACCGACATTACGCAGACGCTTACGCGAGACTGGTTTCACCGCCACGAGCACTCGTTGCTTAAAGGTGACTGGTGGGTGCCTCTCTCTCACTTTAGTTGAACGAGTGTGGCTCGCCCGGTCCTTGAGAAGGTTAAAGCGGAGTCTATTTGACGAAATATCGTTGTGGTTTTGATGCGAGGTGAGACTGGTTCTTGCTTAAGCCCGTAGCAGCCACGTAAAATTTGCAACAACAAAGTAGAGGGCGTCTAACTTGTTTTTGCAGGGCATGTTGTGATGTGATATGGTCAAGGCGTGATGCTATATTTTATTGTATGAGATGATCATGTTTTGTAACCGAAGTTATCGGCAATGGCTGGAGCCATATGGTTGTCGCTTTATTGTATGCAATGCAATCGCTACTGTAATGCTTTACTTTATCACTAAGCGGTAGCGATAGTCGTAGAAGCATAAGATTGGCGAGGCGACAACGATGCTACGATGAAGATCAAGGTGTCGCGCCGGTGGCGATGGTGATCATGGTGGTGCTGCAAGATGGAGATCATGAAGCACAAGATGATGATGACCATATCATATCACTTATATTGATTTGCATGTGATGTTTATCCTTTTATGCATCTTATCTTGCTTTGATTGACGGTAGCATTATAAGATGATCTCTCACTAAATTATCAAGAAGTGTTCTCCCGAGTATGCACCGTTGCCAAAGTTAAATCGTGCCCATACACCGGTGATGATAGGGTGTGATAAGCTCTCGTCCATCTACAACGGGTGCAAGCCAGTTTTGCACACGCAGAATACTCGGGTTATACTTGACGAGCCTAGCATATGCAGATATGGCCTCGGAACACGGAGACCGAAAGGTCGGCGTGAATCATATAGTAGATATGATCAACATAAGATGTTCACCATTGAAAACTACTCCATTTCACGTGATGATCGGTTATGGTTTAGTTGATTTGGATCACGTGATCACTTGGATGACTAGAGATGTCTTTCTAAGTGGGAGTTCTTAAGTAATATGATTAATTGAACTTAAATTTATCATGAACTTAGTACCTGATAGTACCTTGCTTGTTTATGTTTGATTGTAGATAGATGGCTCGTGTTGTTGTTCCGTTGAATTTTAATGCGTTCCTTGAGAAAGCAAAGTTGAAAGATGATGGTAGCAATTACACGGACTGGGTCCGTAACTTCGAGGATTATCCTCATTGCTGCCTGAAGAGTTACGTCTGGATGCACCGCTGGGTGCGAACTGCTTCTTGATGATGTAACCGACGGCGTTAAGAACGTCTGGCGAGCAAAGCTGATGACTACTCTATAGTTCAGTGTGCCATGCTTTACGGCTTAGAACCGGGACTTCAACGATGTTTTGAGCGTCATGGAGCATATGAGATGTTCCAGAGTTGAAGTTAATATTCCAACAGAATGCCCGGATTGAGAGATATGAAGTCTCCAATAAGTTCTATAGCTGCAAGATGGAGGAGAATAGTTACATTAGTGAGCACATACTCGAATGTCCGGGTACTACAATCACTTGACACAATTGGGAGTTAATCTTCCGGATGATTGTGTCATTGATGAATTCTTCAATCACGCCACCAAGCTACAAGGGCTTCGTGATGAACTATAATATGCAAGGGTTAGTAAAGACTATACCGAGCTCTTCGCAATGCTAAAGGCTGCGGAGGTAGAAATCAGAAGGAGCATCAAGTGTTGATGGTCAATAAGACCACTAGTTTCAAGAAGAAAGGCAAAGGGAAGAAGAAAGGAACTTCAAGAAGAACAGCAAGCAAGTTGCTGCTCGGAGAAGAAACCCAAGTCGGACCTAAGCACTGGCCGAGTGCTTCTCGCAAGCGGTAGTCCTTTGGAAGCGGAACTGCCCCAAGTATTTGGCGGATAAGAAGGATGGCAAGGTGAACAAAGGTATATGTGATATACATGTTATTGATGTGTACCTTACTAGAGCTCGCAGAGCACTGGTATTTGATATTGGTTACATTGCTAATATTTGCAACTCAAGCAGGACTACTGATTGCGAACAACGGCAAAAGGCGAGGTGACGATGCGCGTGGGAAATGGTTCCAAAGTCGATGTGATCGCGATCGGCACGCTACCTCTACATCTACCTTCGGGATTAGTTTTAGACCTAAATAATTGTTATTTGGTGCTGCGTTGAGCATGAACATTATATCTGGATCTTGTTTGATGCGAGGCGGTTATTCATTTAGATCGAGAGAATAATGGTTGTTCTATTTATATGAGTAATATCTTTTATGGTCATGCACCCTTGAGGAATGGTCTATTTTTGATGAATCTCGATAGTAGTGATACACATATTCATAATGTTGAAACCAAAAGATGCAGAGTTGATAATGATAGTGCAACTTATTTGTGGCACTGCCGTCTAGGTCATATCGGTGTAAAGCGCATGAAGAAACTCCATACTGATGGACTTTTGGAGTCACTTGATTATGAATCACTTGGCACTTGCGAACCGTGCCTCATGGGCAAGATGACTAGAACACCGTTCTCCGGTACTATGGAGAGAGCAACAGATTTATTGGAAATCATACATACAGATGTATGTGGTCCGATGAATGTTGAGGCTCGTGGCGGATATCGTTATTTTCTCACCTTCACAGATGACTTAAGCAGATATGGGTATATCTACTTAATGAAACATAAGTCTGAAACATTTGAAAAGTTCAAAGAATTTCAGAGTGAAGTTGAAAATCATCGTAATAAGAAAATTAAGTTTCTACGATCTGATCGTGGAGGTGAATATTTGAGTTACGAGTTTGGTCTACATTTGAAACAATGCGGAATAGTTTCGCAACTCACGCCACCCGGAACACCACAGCGTAATGGTGTGTCCGAGCGTCGAATCGTACTTTTCTAGATATGGTACGATCTATGATGTCTCTTACAGATTTACCGCTATCGTTTTGGGGTTATGCTCTAGAGGCGGCCGCATTCACCTGAATAGAACACCGTCGAAATCCGTTGAGGCGACACCTTATGAACTATGGTTTAGCAAGAAACCAAAGTTGTCGTTTCTTAAAGTTTGGGGATGCGATGCTTATGTGAAAAAGCTTCAACCTGATAAGCTCGAACCCAAATCGAATGTGTCTTCATAGGATACCCAAAGGAGACAGTTGGGTACACCTTCTATCACAGATCCGAAGGCAAGACATTCGTTGCTAAGAATGGATCCTTTCTAGAGAAGGAGTTTCTCTCGAAAAAAGTGAGTGGGAGGAAAGTAGAACTTGATGAGGTAATTGTACCTTCTCCCTTACTTGAAAGTAGTCTGTCGCAGAAACCTGTTTCTGAGACACCTACACCATGTAGTGAGGAAGTTGATGATGTTGATCATGAAACTTCAGATCAAGTTGCTCTGAGAACCTCGTAGATCAACCAGAGTAAGATCCGCACTGAGTGGTGCGGGAATCCTGTTCGGAAATCATGCTACTAGATCATGATGAACCTCACGAACTATGAAGAAGCGATGGTGAGCCCAGATTCCATAAAATGGCTTGAGGCCATGAAATCTGAGATGGGATCCATGTATGAAAACAAAGTATGGACTTTGGTTGACTTGCCCGAGGGTAGGCAAGCAATAGAAAACAAGTGGATCTTCAAGAAGAAGACCGACGCGACGGTAATATTCGTTGTCTACAAAGCTCGACTTGTCGCAAAGGGTTTCGACAAGTTCAAGGGATTGACTACGATGAGACCTTCTCACCCGTAGCGATGCTTAAGTCCGTCCGAATCATGTTAGCAATTGCCGCATTTTATGATTATGAAATTTGGCAAATGGATGTAAAGACTGCATTCTGAATGGATTTACGGAAGAAGAGTTGTATATGATGCAACCGAAGGTTTTATCGATCCAAAGGGAGCTAACAAAGTATGCAAGCTCCAGCGATCCATTTATGGACTGGTGCAAGCATCTCGGAGTTGGAATAAGCGCTTTGATAGTGTGATCAAAGCATTTGGGTTCATCTGAGACTTTTGGAGAAGCTTTGTATTTACAAGAAAGTGAGTGGGAGCTCAGTAGCATTTACGATATTATATGTAGATGACATATTACTAATCGAAATGATATAGAATTCTGGATAGCATAAAGGGATACTTGAATAAGAGTTTTTCAATGAAAGACCTCGGTGAAGCTACTTACATATTGGGCATTAAGATCTATAGAGATAGATCAAGACGCTTAATTGGACTTTCACAAAGCACATACCTTGACAAAATTTTGAAGAAGTTCAAAATGGATCAAGCAAAGAAAGGGTTCTTGCCTGTGTTACAAGGTGTGAAATTGAGTAAGACTCAATGCCCGACCACTGCAGAAGATAGAGAGAAAATGAAAGATGTTCCCTATGCTTCAGCCATAGGCTCTATCATGTATGCAATCTGTGTACCAGACTGATGTGTGCCTTGCTATAAGCCTAGCAGGAGGTACCAAAGTAATCCAGAGTGGATCATGGACAGCGGTCAAGAACATCCTGAAATACCTGAAAAGGACTAAGGATATGTTTCTCGTATATGGAGGTGACAAAGAGCTCATCGTAAACGGTTACATTGATGCAAGCTTTGACACTGATCCGGACGATTCTAAATCGCAGACCGGATACGTATTTACACTAAACGGAGGAGCTGTCAGTTGGTGCAGTTCTAAACAAAGCATCGTAGCGGGATCTACATGTGAAGTGGAGTACATAGCAGCTTCGAAGCAGCTAATGAAGGAGTCGGATGAAGGAGTTCATATCCGATCTAGGTGTCATACCTAGTGCATCGGGTCCAATGAAAATCTTCGTGACAATCTTGGAGCAATTGCCTTAGCGAAGGAATCCAGATTTCACAAGAGGACCAAGCACATCAAGAGGCGCTTCAATTCCATCCGGGACTTAGTCGGTGGGAGACATAGAGATTTGCAAGATACATACGGATCTGAATGTTGCGGACCGTTGACTAAGCCTCTTCCACGAGCAAAACATGATCAGCACCAAGACTCCATGGGTGTTAGAATCATTACTATGTAATCTAGATTATTGACTCTAGTGCAAGTGGGAGATCAAGGAAATATGCCCTAGAGGCAATAATAAAGTTATTATTTATTTCCTTATTTCATGATAAATGTTTATCATTCATGCTAGAATTGTATTAACCGGAAACATGATACATGTGTGAATGCATAGACAAAACAACATGTCACTAGTATGCCTCTACTAGACTAGCTTGTTAATCAAAGATGGTTATGTTTCGACCATGAACAAATGAGTTGTTATTTGATTAACAAGGTCACATCATTAGTAGAATGATCGATTGACATGACCCATTCCATTAGCTTAGCACACGATCGTTTAGTATGTTGCTACTGCTTTTATCCATGACATATACATGTTCCTGTAACTATGAGATTATGCAACTCCGTTTATCGGAGGAACACTTTGGTGCTACCAAAGCGTCACAGCGTAATCGGGTGATTATAAAGGAGTACTACAGGTGTCTCCAAAGGAGATGTTGGGTTGGCGTATTTGAGATTAGGTTTTGTCACTCCGATTGTCGGAGAGGTATCTCTGGGCCCTCTCGGTAATGCACATCATGAAGCCTTGCAAGCATTACAATAATGAGATAGTTGTGAGATGATGTATTACGGAACGAGTAAAGAGACTTGCCGTAACGAGATTGAACTAGGTATTGGATACCGACGATCGAATCTCGGGCAAGTAACATACCGATGACAAAGGAACAACGTATGTTGTTATGCGGTCGACCGATAAAGATCTTCAGTAGAATATGTAGGTGCCAATATGGGCATCCTGGTCCCGCTATTGGTTATTAACCGAGAATAGTTCTAGGTCATGTCGCATTGTTCTCGAACCGTAGGGTCCGCACGCTTAAGGTTTCGATGGCGGTTATTATGAGTTTATGTATTTTGATGTACCGAAGAAGTTCGAGTCCGGATGTGATCACGGACATGACGAGGAGTCTCGAAATGGTCGAGACATAAAGATTGATATATTGAAGCCTATATTTGGAGTTCGAATGGTTCGGGTGAAAACAGAATTTACAAGCAGGGAGGTTACGGAACCACCCGGGTACTACATGGGCCTTAGTGGGCCTCGAGGGAGAAGAGGAGGGCCGGCCAGGGGGGGCGCGCCCCCCCCCAGTCCGAATAGGACAGGGGGGGCGGCGCCTTTCCTCTTCCCTCCCCAATCCTACTCCAACTAGGAAGGGGAGTCCTACTCCGGTGGGAGTAGGACTCCTCCGGCGCGCCCCCTCTAGGTCGGCCGCACCTCCCCCTCCCTCCTTTATATACGGGGGCAGGGGGCACCCTAGAACACACAAGTTTGATCTACGGATCGTTCCTTAGCCGTGTGCGGTGCCCCTCCACGATATTCCACCTCGGTCATACCGTCATGAAGCTTAAGCGAAGCCCTGCGCCGGTGAAACATCAAGATCGTCACCACGCCGTCGTCTTGTGAAACTCTCCTCGACACTCGGCTGGATCGGAGTACGAGGGACGCCATCGAGCTGTACGTGTGTCAAGAACTCGGGGCGCGGAGTGACGGCGCCGGATCGGTCGGATCGCGAGGAGAACGTCGACTACTTCCTCGTTGTGATCGCTTCGCCGGGTCTCACGAGGGTGCGAGACAACACTCTCCCCTCTCGTTGCTATACATCACCATGATCTTGCATGTGCGTAGGAATTTTTTTGAAATTACTACGTTCCCCAACAAATGGGTCAACCAAGGTTACCGGAGGAGGCGGCTGCGGGCTCCCATGCCCCTCAGACAAATGCCCCACACCGGGGCCACAGCTACGGGTACGACAGGAGAGGGGATGGCGGGGGCCGCCTGCCCGAGCCCTCCTCCCGCCCCACCCGCCGGCGCAGAGTGGAGCACCATCGTCGTAGGAGACGCGGTCCTCCTGACCGCCGAAGAGAGAGGAGGAGCCAGGGCCACCTGCCCCAGACGCCCCCCCCCAGCGCTGGTGCTGGCGCGGGTGTCGCCGCCACGACGGGGGTAGAAGGAGCCGAGGCCGCCTGCCTCGGGCTCCCCCTCCCAGCGTTGGCCTTCCCCAACGAGACCGGCATCACCGGCGTCGGGATATGGAGGGGAGAAGTCAAGGCCTCCTGCCCCGAACCCCCTCCCCCCAGCCCCAGCTCACACGCAGCCGTCATCACCGGAGCCTCGACCACAGGAGGAGCAAGGGAAATAGAAGCAACCTCCGGCTCCCCCTCCCCAACTCCATCAAAAGTCCTCTCCGATGAGGCCCTCACCAAGCGTCCAGGCAATGATCTGCCAGCCCCCTCAAACTCCAACAAAGGGAGCGTGCGCTCAAACATATCATCAGAATCTACCTGGTCACTCCAAAGTCTGGGAGGCGCTGAGGCTGGCTCAAAGGACCCAAACCGCAACGAAGTCATAGGCACCGATGGCGATGCTGCCGGCTCAACTCCGGACCCATCCCCGGGCAACTGAGCATCTGGGCGAGAGCTGTTAGACCCCTCTCGTGTCGACTCATCAGTCGGTGCCCCATTAGCTCCCGCACTGCTGTCACCCTCGTGCATATCAACATCATTCCCATTAACCGCATCAGCAAACAGATCAGTGTCCTCAAACTCAATCTCGAGCGGGAACACCTCTCCCTATAAGTCCAGTTGACCACATCAGGCACGAACTCAATATCCAGGATTCTCACTAAAATCCGGGCCACCCCATGAGCCCGGGTAAAAGCCATATCAACTCTCTCCGTCTTCCCAACCATAATACCCAAACTGGCCACAACTCGAACATCCTGCAAAGGCTTAGACGGAGCCCCTACAAACCGCAACCAGACCTGCGTAAGCGGCTTTCCCTTAGGCTCCACCTTCTTCCACTCCTGAAACTCCAGAATGCACGTAGTGCCAGGGACTCTACACAAGCCAAAGCTCAACAACCTCTGCAAGTCATCCACCGTGGGGAAATCAACCTTAAAAACATTTTCCTCGAGAACAACCAGCTCCCAACGAAAGTCCCCCGGAGCCAGCTCCTGAAGCCTCCGCACAATCTGAGCCTCAATCACCTCGCCCTGGGTAGCTTTCACAACCCCGGCGGTCAAGCTCAGGGTCTCCTCCGGAATCTTTCGCGCAGCCGGGGACTCAAAGAACATAAGCTCGGCACAATAGACTCCATACATTGTCAACGACGGAGCCTGGTCACGCAATAACGGGCACTCCCCCGAGGCATGTGCCGGCTTGCCACACGACTCACACAGCTCGGCCACGCACTCAGCAATGAAGTGGCCCTTCTCACCAAAACGGTAGCAAAGCATCCTTTCCTTCTTGCGCGCATACTTGGACGCCCTCTCAGCATCCGACCTGTCGGTAACCTTGGCCACAGTCCCAGTCTCGGGAACCTCAACACTGGCCAATGCTGTCACACCTCCATCGCCTGAGTAGGAAGATCTGTGGACGCGTGGTCGGCCTCTACTACTGACGCCGCACGGTCAACAACTGCCGGAGGCGGAGGCGGTCGGCGATACCTCCCACGGCCCCCACCCCGACCACCACGGTGGCCCCGATAGCCTCCTCTCTGGCGGTGGTCCGGGCCTGAGGCTCCCTCAACAAATCTGCCTGGAGGGCCGAGAAACAGTCTCTCAGCAGACCCATCTCTCTGCCAGGCATAGCCACGACCTCCTCCCGTGGAAGAGGAACCACGATGCCGTCCATCACCATACTCATCATACCCATCATCCCCCCACTGGCCTCGGGGCGGATCATTGGGCTCTCTATTGGTAGAATTCTGTCTCGTTTGTGTCGGACCCGACCGGTTCTGCGCCGGCCTCGCGACGTAGTGGGGCGGAGGTGCGGCGCGAGGCTGACCGCCCGAAGGCGTCGGCACAACCCCAAGGGCAGTACCACCGCGGCCAGCAGGAGCCACACCGGTCACGCCCGGCGCTAGAGGCCGAGGTCCACCACGACCCGCAGCAGGCAGAGCGGCGGGCGCCGCGCCCGGCGCCGGAGGCCTCAGCCCGCCCCGCCCAACAACAGGCTGTAAGGGCATCTGCCCCGGTGGCCGCACGCCCAAGTGGCCAATTCCTCGTCCCGGGGTACCCTGCAAAGCACCCCCTCCCGCCGGCGGCCTCTGGCGGCGGCGCCAGGGCTCCACGCCCGGCACCCGCCGCCGGCGGCGGAGCCGCCCCACCCCGTCCCGCTGGACAGGATGAGGCCTTTTTGGCTGGCGGCGGCGCAGCCCCGCGGCCGGCCATGTCCAATGGCGGCCAGATCCTCCTTGCCCGACGAGCTCCACAGACTGGGAAACCCCTCGTTTCGTGCTTGCGAACCCTAGAACCAGGAGGCGACGGCGCACGAGCGAGAGAAACACGATCGCCCTCGTACGTGCATGGGACCTCGATAAGGGCAGGGGTATGGCTCGGTACAACATGGGCCTCATACCCATCTGTCCCCGGCCCAACACCTCGCGGACCCGGTTCCCTCCGAACCGGCCCAGCACAGCCCAGCAGCTGATTCAAACGCTGCGATCTCGCGTGCGAGATCCCGGTCGCCGACGCGGCCGTCACGGGCGCCGCCGGTTCCTGACGAATGGCGAGCCTCCTGGCATTCTTCCTCTTCTTGACAGTAATCCAAGACTCCGGCCTAATCAGATCGAATAACGTAAGATTCGGAAGACTCACCTTAGGTAGGGGACCCTTCCACGGTCTGAGCGCCGACGCCGCCGTCTTCCGATGAACTACGCGTCGGATCATCTCATTCTTCTCGCCCGCATGAAGACCGATACCCGCCGGATCGTCCCGTGGCAGAACCCGATCGATCGTCGAGGCCACTTCATCTTCACTATAACCTGAATGGAAAAAAATCGCAAATGAGATCCGAGGGCGTCGGAGAGGGCGGCGACTCCGCCGGGGATGCATCCCCATCGTCGTCCGCGTCTTCCTCGTCGGACTCGGCGAGAGCCCAGAAGCGCCCGCCGACGCGCCGGCGATCACCGGCGGCGGACGGCGCCGTTGCGGTCGGGTCCACGGTCGCCCGCCCTGTCGCCCTCATGTCTACGGACAGCGAAGTCACTAAAAACTCAATTAGTTGGAAGGAATAGGATAGTAGATTAATTACACTGTTTTTTTTCATGGAAGATTAATTAGACCATTGCCTGCAATCAAAACTGAAGCGAGGCGTTTCTGCTGTGTATTGGTGTACTACTACAGTTTCTATGCAAACTGCTGCATATGTCCTCAAAGCTGGCTCGTATATAACAAAAAACATTATTCCTTTTTTGTTGTTGTTGTTGTATTTAGAAAGACTTGCACTCAAATTGTTTTGGGATCAATGCTTTCATTTGAACAGAACTGTTGCCTATTTGTGGCATGACCTAACCTGATTCACGTTTGCTGACACAAAATAAAAAATAAAAACATAAACCTAGAATTCAAAAGTGGCATCCATAAGTGTCAATAATCTATCACTGAAATATAGTTCAGCTCACACGGATTAAAGTCGTGAATATGATTCATATTAGCCAAACTTAGTCTATTCGTTATTGGCACTGGCCAATGCTATTGGTCAATTAGAAAAGCAATGACAATAAGGAGCCAATGGGCAGCTCGCCAATCTCTTTCAGAAGACAATTCCAGCTGGCCACCTTTGTAGACTACTGGTGTGTGATAGCTAGATATCTTTTGCCCTTGCACTCTTGTATGCAGCTGCTATTGGACCGGGCAAGCCATCAGGAAATCTCAGAAATCTGAAGATTTTGTTCGCTCCCTTCTTCAGCACCGCGCCGCTGATCTTGAAGTGGTCATCAGTGGAAAATAAGTTTAGCTACCCTCTGTATTCAGGTACATATATTCAGTTCAGCTATGTGCACTTCTGGTACTATACTTTGTTTTGTTCACTAGTTGGTCAATAGTTTTGTATCATCCATTGCAAGTGCCGCTTGCAGCATGGTTTTCCCATGGTGATTGGGCCGATAATTTTCTGTTATCTATTTTGATTCTAGCTAGCACTCAGCTTTGCGAGATATTTAAAACTATCGATGGGCAAGAAGGCTGCTTTATAAGGTAAAAACTTGCTACTTTACTTCAGAGGGCTTGCAATTTTGGTTTCAGAACTACAGTGGAATAAATTATGATGATTGATAGGCTAGCATGTACTAAACCAACTAGAGTTAAGATGAATTAGAAAAAAAAATAGCTGAATGGGTTGTAACTAAATACAACATTGGCGCTACGACTCTAGCTGTATGTGCATAGCTATATTATGCTAAATTATTGAAAACGTAAATGGAAGCCAACTAGTGATAAATTTCGTGAGCCTTGTCCCACTTTCGAAACATGTTATCATACCTTGTGCATTCATTTTCAGCTTTCGGTTTCTGTCAATCTCACGGAATATCCTAGTGTTTTTGCGGACCTCCAGCGCTAAGTTTGTCTGATCCATGGTGGCCATACTTGAAACTTTGCTTAAATCGAGTGTCAATAAGTTGCAGGTTGTCATCATGGATGAGGCTATACTAATCCTAGGGGTGGAAGAAGAGCTCACAAAACTGCTGCGGCGAGTGGAACTAATTCAGTGTTGTATATACGATGCTGAGAAAAGGAGAACAAAAGAGCAAGCAATAAACAATTGGCTTGGTCAACTGAGAGATGTTATATATGATGTTGATGAAATCTTGGATGTGGCTAGATGTAAAGGAAGCAAGCTACTTGCTGACCACCCTTCACCATCATCAGGCAAATCAGTTGCATGTAAAGGCCTTTCAGTTTCCTCTTGTTTTTGCAACATAGTGCCACGCCGTGATGTTGCTGTTCGGAGTAGAAGCCTGAACAAAAAGATTGAGAACATTGCAAATGACAAGATATTTTCGACTTTCAATAGTAGTACACGACCTACTCGAAATGGTCCAACATCCAAACTGATAAGAAGTTCCAATCTTGTTGAGCCCAACCTTGTTGGGAAGGAGATCATACATTCTAGTAGGAAGTTGGTGGACTTAGTGCTTGCACACAAGGAATACAAGTCTTACAAGCTCGGTATCGTTGGAACTGGAGGAGTTGGTAAGACAACACTAGCTCAGAAAATATACAATGATTAAAAACTAGAAGGAAGCTTCAAGATACATGCATGGATTTCTGTTTCACAAGACTACAATGAAGTAACTCTTCTTAAGGAGGTTCTCCGGAATATTGGTGTGCATCAAGAGAAAGGTGAAAACATAGCAGAGCTCCAGAGGAAGCTTGCAGAAACAATTGAAGGGAAGAGTCTCTTTCTGGTTCTAGATGATGTGTGGCATTCCAATGTATGGACGGATTTACTGAGACCTGCATTTCACGAAACAAGTGTCGGAATAATATTGGTAACCACACGAGATTATCAAATTACAAAGAGAATAGGTGTAGACCATACCCATCAAGTTGATCTCATGGCAGTAGAAGTGGGATGGGAGCTACTTTGGAAGAGCATGAACATCGAGGAAGAAAAGGAAGTGCAGAATTTAAGAAAAACAGGGATTGAGATTGTTCATAAATGTGGTCGCCTTCCTCTTACAATCAAGGTTACCGCTAGTGCTTTGTCAAGCAGAGAACTAACAGAGAATGAGTGGAAAAGGCATTTGAGCAGATTTATTGGCTCTCAGAGCATCCTCTTGGATGAAACGGAAGAAGCTTTGTATCTAAGCTATGATGAGTTACCGCATCGTTTGAAGCAGTGTTTCCTTTATTGTGCTTTGTATGTTGAAGATTCTGTCATTGAACGTGATGAAGTTACCTGGTTATGGATTGCTGAAGGCTTCATCGAGGAGCAGCAAGGTCACTTAATAGAAGACATAGCAGCTGAGTACTACTATGAGCTAATCCATCGAAATCTCTTCCGGCCAGATATTATGAGTTTTAACCAGGCTGAATGCAAAATGCATGACCTCTTAAGACAGCTTGCTTGTAATATATATATCAAGAGAAGAATGTTTTGTTGGAGATGTTGAATCATTAAGGGGTGAAAATATGTCAAAACTGCGACGTGTTACTGCTGTTGCAGCTAAGAAGGATATATTAGTGTTGCCTAGCAAGGATAAGGTCGACGTTAAGGTGAGGACTTTCCTAACTGTTCGTGGTCCATAGAGAATTGAGGATACATTGTTCAAGAGATTTCTGTTGGTACTGAATTACACACTTGTACAAAGCATTCTAGGCTATATAGGAAAATTGATACATCTACGTCTACTTAATCTGGATTATACTGGCATATCTTGTCTTCCGGAATCCATTGGCTCCCTAAAGAACCTTCAAGTACTGAGCTTGAGATGGTGTGATGATCTGCACAGTCTTCCTTTGGCAATGACCCTGTTGTGCAGTTTAAGATGCCTTGATCTTCTTGGCACGGAAATAAATCAGGTTCCAAAAGGCATGGGGAAATTGAAGCTCCTCACTTATTTAAGAGATTATCCTGTTGGTGATGGAAGTGCTGATTCTGTTATACAAGATGGATGGAAGTTGGAAGAGTTGTCTTCTTTGTCGCGGATTAGGTATCTTTGTCTTGTTAAATTGGAAAGAGCAGCTCACTGCAGTGCAAATACAGTGCTTACAAACAAAAAAAATCTAAACGAACTGACACTAGAGTGGACTGAATGTGGAGAGGGGACATATTCAGAAGATGACGTTGGCAACACTGAGAAGGTCTTTGAGCAACTAATACCTCCACACAACCTGGAAGACCTATCAATTACTAGTTTATTTGGTCAGCGTTATCCCACCTGGTTTGGGACCACTGGTTTGGGACCACTTGTTTGTGCATCTTCCACCGATTTGGCAGCTACCAAACTTGAAATATCTGAGAATTGATGGAGCACATGCAGTTACCAAGGTGGGACCTGAATTTGTTGGTTGCAAGAAGGGTGATCCTGTATGTGATGAGTTGGTTGCTTTCCCAAAACTTGAATGGTTGATCTTCACAGATATGCCCAACTGGGAGGAGTGGTGTTTTTTTGAGGAAGAAGTTGCTGCTGCCGATGGACGGGGAGAGGATGGAGATGTTGAGATTCGAAAAGAGGATGGCCAACCTGCAAGGGTGCGACTGCTGCCTCGTTTGTTGGAATTGCAACTTCGCGGTTGCCCGAAGCTGAGGGATCTCCCGCAACAGCTTGGAAAGGACACTGCCTGTTTGAAGGAGCTAAGTTTAACAGGACTAAACAACTTGAAGGCCGTGGAGGATCGCCCAGTGCTCTCTGAGGTCCTTGTTATTAGGGTTTGTGAAGGCCTTGAGAGGATCTGCAACCTCCCTCAAGTGACAGAGCTGCGTGTAGATGGTTGTCCAAACATAAGCCATGTAGAGGGGCTGGGCAGTTTGCAACAATTGTGGCTGGGCGAGGATATGCAAGAGGTCTCTTCCCGCTGGATGTATGCGCTTCAAGAGCAGCACCAGCGACTTCATGGTGAAGACCTGGATGTCTACACGTGGCATTAGATGGCACAAGGTATATATGAACACTGCATACTGACCTCTTATTTAGACAAACTGTACCCCAGTTGTGTATATGAACACTGCATACTGACCTCTTATTTCTTGCTTTGCCCACAGGAGAACATTAATAACTAAACAATACATTTTGTGTGGTGGATGCCTCAGTCTTACGTACGTGTAACCACATTAAGTGCTTGTCAATGCTATAGATATAAGAGTACTTATTACTATCTCGGTCTGTTTTGTTGGCAGAGTAGGATTGACGGGCGTGGTTCGCTTCGACGGGAAAATCATCAGGCGTAGTGCCATGATGAAGATGTTGGGATCCTGTCAATGTTGAAGATGGCGCAAGTATCATGATGGATATGTAGCGAGCTATTGAAGAAAGAAATTGTCCTGTTTTCCTTCGGGCATGTGCCCTGGAAATACTGTATCAAGTTTCGTTTTGTTTACAACTTAGCCACGTGATGAAGTGCCTTTCTAGGCATTTCCTATCTATGATATCGATAAGTCAAGCTTTGACGTATCCTTGAAAAAAAAGTTTCGTTTTGTTTATTTCTGAATTTGGGCCAGAGGCCTTTTGCTGTACTGAATCTACTGCCTGTGTGGTATTGTTTCACTTATTTATTTCTGAACTTGGGGCTAGTGGCATTTGCTGTACTAAACCAGTGTGGCATGATGATATCGTTCTTTTAATTGAACCGGTGGATTTCGCATTGGCATAATCTTTTTCTTTGAATGGAATCGATGAATTTCGTTTTATTTCGTTTCTGAACTCGGGCCTGAGGCTTTGCCTGTGTAACCTGTATGGCTAAACCTGTGTAAATAACCTGAACATCATTTTTGTCACTGTATAACAAGCATGCATGTGTTATATTGGAGCCCCAAACTAAAGTGTGAGGAGAAAATCATGACCAAATAATATATACTGTATGTATGTAGGTTGTTGCAGGAAGTGGCGGATGACGACGATGCCAAACTGACACTGCTGCAGAGTAAGGACGGCACAAATGCATCAAAGGTAGCTACTGCCTAGCTCCGGGAGCACAACCAAGGCAGGAGGTACCTTGTGCCGGAGCTCGTGGAACTTGGCGACTATGGCAGGGGCACTCAACGGCTCAACTGTATTTTGAAGCAGGTATGAGGCATCCGTGGGTGAAGCTGTTCCCCGCAACGGGGCTGAAAGAAGATCCATGGAGATTGCAGAAACTGCTGCTATACCATCTTGCCAAAGCAATTAAAGCAACGAACTCAGCTTGATTAGAGTACTATCCTCTTCAGCAATTAAAACTGATGTGCAATGCAATGCTCTTCGGTAGATTACTATCCTCTTCAGTAATATGTTTTCTGAACATGATTAGTGCAATGCGATTCAAGATTGAGGTGTGAAATGTTTGCCCCTCTTAGTGAGACAGCATTGATTTTCACTGTTTTGCAGCTTTTTTGTCGAACTCCCTAGCTGAGAGACTGTTCAATTCAATCGGGACTTCAGATATTACAGCTGGAAGCACGCTTTTGAAATTCTGATCGTGCATTTGAATTCTTGGGGATGAAACAGATTGCAAAGGCAATGTGGATAGTGGTTGTCTGCACCTGCTCAGCAATGTGGATGTGTGCTCTGCTTGCTCTGTAGCTAGCCCCAAGGCCGTGCCTGCTTGATTGATTTCTCAAAGTTTATTATACTGTTTTGGTTTGTCAACTGTATCTGTAACCTGACGCGCAAGAAAAAAAAACTGTATCTGTAACATGTCTCGCTGATGGTAATCTACAGTGTACTTCGCTGGAGAGTGAGTTACAGATCTGTCTGTCTTTTCTTTTGAGGGACATACATGTCTGTCGTGCGGTGAAGACAGGACGATCCAACAATGTGGAAGGGCCAGTTGGGTATGAGGAAGCGTAGAACCCTTTGTTCTCGGGCCGCATTGTATTTATATGGCTGAAGCCTTGAAGCACAAGTTTACAGAGACCGATCGTGATCAGATCGAGAGAGAGAGATTACATGGGATACGGGAGAGAAGAGAAGATAGATAGAGATGTAGTTTAAACAACTATCCTAACTCTATACAGCTTTGTATTCTAACACTCCCCCTCAATCTAAACCCTACTTGCTAAGGTTAAGATTGTACTTGAAATCATCTAATCTCCTCATTGTCAAAGGTTTTGTGAATCCATCAGCAAGTTGATCACCTGTTGGAATAAACCTTATATCAAGCAATTTGCGTGCTACTCTTTCTCTGACAAAATGAAAATCAACCTCAATATGCTTTGTCCGTGCATGGAAAACAGGATTAGCTGAAAGGTAAGTTGCACCAAT
Source organism: Aegilops speltoides (assembly GCA_021437245.1). Taxonomy (NCBI): domain Eukaryota; kingdom Viridiplantae; phylum Streptophyta; class Magnoliopsida; order Poales; family Poaceae; genus Aegilops; species Aegilops speltoides. The sequence goes on from CM038143.1 coordinate 32,657,786, forward strand.
GTTATCACACCACAACCTTGCAGCCTGTGGAACTTTAATTCCAAGTTCATGTAACAATGTCTGAATCCACATTACTTCAGCTGTTGCATTAGCTAAAGCTTTATATTCAGCCTCAGTGCTTGAACGTGAGACTGTTGCCTGTTTTCTTGCACTCCATGACACAAGGTTTGTTCCCAGAAACACAGCAAAGCCACCTGTTGACCTTCTATCATCAGCACACCCTGCCCAATCTGCATCAGAGTAAGCTGACACAAGCATAGAAGAGGACTTGACAATTTGAAGACCAAGCCCCTCTGTAAATTTGAGGTACCTCAAAATCCTTTTTACTGCTGTCCAATGAACAGTAGTAGGAGCATGCAAATATTGACATACTTTGTTAACAGAATATGCAATATCAGGACGTGTAAGAGTCAAGTATTGTAATGCACCTACAACACTTCTGTAATTTGTTGCATCATCTGGCCCAAGTCCTTCTCCACTTTCAACAGTAAGTTTTTCTGAAGTAGAGATAGGTGTACTGACTGGCTTACACTTTTCCATACCAACCCTTCTGAGAATGTCCATGGTGTATTTCTCTTGTGTAAGAAGTATGCCATCATTTACTTTCTTGACCTCAATTCCAAGAAAGTAATGTAGATCTCCCAAATCTTTGAGAGCAAACTCCAACTTCAAATCCTTAAGCAGACAATTTGTAGCATCTGAGCTGGAACTAGCAACGATTATATCATCAACATAAACAAGAACAAATATAGTAACATTGTTCTTATGATAAAAGAATAATGAGGTATCTGCTCTTGATGGTGTAAATCCAAGCTTTTGCAACTGTGTACTTAACCTTGAATACCAGGCTCTTGGGGCCTGTTTTAACCCATACAATGCTTTGTCCAACTTACAGACATAATTTGGTGTGTTCTTGTTTTCATATCCTGGTGGCTGCTTCATGAACACTTCTTCCTCAAGAACACCATGAAGAAACGCGTTCTGAACGTCTAGCTGTCGTAGGCTCCAGCCTCTGGAAATAGCAATAGACAATACAAGTCGAATAGTAGCTGACTTAATAACAGGACTAAATGTATCTTCATAATCTATACCAAACCTCTGCTTAAAACCTTTTGCAACCAATCTGGCTTTGTACCTGTCTATACTTCCATCAGCTCTTTTCTTAATTTTATATGCCCATTTGCAATCAATCACATTTGCATCCCTCTTTGGGGGAACTAATCGCCAAGTTTTATTTTGAATTAATGCATCATATTCAACATCCATAGCCTTCTTCCAATCCTTGTGTGCAAGAGCATCATGCAAATTTGTTGGCTCACCAACAGTCGTGAGAAAAGCTCGTTTGAGTTTATCATACCTGATTGTACCATCTGTATATTGCTTCTCTTTGACAATACCTGACCGAGCACGTGTATGACGACGAGGAGCTGAAGTTGCTGCAGAAATAGGCATGGATCCGTCTGGCACAGAAGATCCTCCGTCTGGTGTCCCATGATCAGAAGCAGGCGCAGAAGATCCTCCTCGAACGGCTCCTCCAACGGAAACAGCAGACACGCTCCCCCCGTCGCTATCGGCATCGGGACGCGTGGCGCAGGGGGAATCTCTGCGGCGCGGGGAAACACTGCGGCGCGGGCTGATTGGCTCTGCACTGGTGGGCCCCGCGCCTGTCGAGCTGTCGGCCACCGGGGCAGAGTCGCTGATTGGCTCCACGCCTGGGTCGCGGTCGGCCACCCGACCGGGCGTTGCGGGAGACGCGAGGCGATCCGCCTGGGATCCCGCTCCCGTCAGACTGGACCGCGGATCAGCCTTGGATCGCACGACCGCAGCGCCAGGTGAATCCGCCTGGGATCTGGCGCCTGTTTTGGCTGCATCTGCTGCATCTACACACATAAAATCATGGCCTGTGGCTGCACAATCAACATGAGACTCAAAATTTTCCATGGAATTTTCCACATGATCAGTTCTAATTAACTCACCCCCGTGATCAGGAGAAGGTAAAGGATCAGAAAGAAGAGAGATTTCAGCGCGCAAAAGAGCTCCCTCATTAGGATGAAGTTTAGCAAATGGAAACAATGTTTCATCAAAAATAACATCACGAGATATATAGATACGACCAGATGAGATTTCTAGGCATTTGTATCCTTTATGAAGATTACTATAGCCAAGAAACACACATTGGGTGGATCGAAACTCAAGTTTATGGTGATTGTAAGGACGCAAGTTTGGGTAGCAAGCACACCCAAAGATTTTTAGAGAACTATAGTCTGGCTTTTGATGAAACAAACGTTCCAAAGGAGTGGTATTGCCAATGACACGACTAGGAAAACGATTTATAAGGTAAGTAGCCGTGATAAAAGCCTCATCCCAGTATTTGAGTGGCATTGATGCATGAGCTAGAAGAGACAAACCAACTTCCACAATGTGACGATGTTTACGTTCGGCTGAACCATTTTGCTGATGTGCATGAGGACAAGAGACATGATGAATAATGCCAATGCTACGGAAGAAAGAATTGAGTTTCTCATATTCTCCTCCCCAGTCACTTTGGACTGCAAGGATCTTTCTATCAAACTGTCTTTCAACAAGTTTTTGGAATTCTTGGAAGACAGAAAAGACTTCAGATTTGAACTTAAGCAAATATATCCATGTGAATTTGCTATAATCATCAATAAAACAAACATAGTATTTCTTGCGACCAAAAGAATCTCTTGCATGACCCCATACATCACTGAAAATAAGCTCTAAAGGAGCATGAGACACACTATTTGACATAGGGTAAGGAAGTTGGTGACTCTTTGCACATTGACAAGCTTCACAAACTGACTCACTTTCGGGACTACGTGACAATGAAAGATTGCCTTTATTGACTACTTGTTTGACTATATTTGGAGAAGGATGACCTAATCTTTGGTGCCATTTGGCTAAGGAAGGCTTGATGGCAGAATAAACTTGACGGTGACGCTTTCGATCAAAGACTCTTGATGTGATGGGGTATAATCCTCCAATGCATCTACCGTGATGGATGAGCTCCTTCGTTGCCCGATCCTTTATGAAAAAATAGGTAGGATGAGTTTCAAAGAAAACATTATTGTCGGAAGTTAAACGAGACATGGAAGCTAGATTTTTGTCGGCTTGAGGTACATGGAGGACATCTTTGAGGACAAGATCACGTTTAAGGCTAGGGGAATTAATAGAAGATTGACCAATGTGGGTAATGTCCATACCTCCACCGCTTGCGGTGTGAATCTGATCACCGCCGTGATATCTCTCTCGGAGGGCAAGCTTCTCTAGCTCATTCGTGACATGATCCTTAGCTCCAGAGTCAGCGTACCAGACCGTGTCACCATCAGCTCCGCCTTGCTCCCGCATGGCTGCAGCAACATGCTTTGTGTCGGGCACGAAGTCCTCATCATACCGGTGCCAGCAGTCAATGACTTCATGGCCCGACTTCTTGCACAGCTGACATCTAGGACGGCGGTTGTTGTTGTTGTAGCCACCGCCGCCGTTGTAGTTGTTGCCGCCGCGGTCACCACCATTGTTGCCGCGGTCACCAGGGCGGGCGTGGCCCTGGTTGCCACTGCGCCCGCCGCCGCTGCTGTTGCCGCGACCACGCCACTGCTGTCCACGCCACGGCGCGCCCACGGAGGCGGCGCGATGTAAGATCGCATGATTCCTCCTTGAAGCATGCCGAGGCGAGGCGTCGAAGCTCGAGAGCTGGCTATACAGCTCTGAACCGTAATGAGTTCGATCCGTCTGCCAAGGCCGAGATCACTGGATTGTAGTCGATGTCGAGGCCGGCGATGACGTGGGAGATGATCTCGGCGTCTCCAAGCGGTGCACCAGCGCAAGCAACTTCATCTGTAAGGGTTTTAATTTTCCCAAGATATTCTGCCATGGTTAGGTTACCTTTCTGCAGATTGGTGAGCGCCATCCTCGTGTTGATCTTCTGGGCTTGCGTTTGTGCAGCAAACATGGCATGGATAGAGTTCCACACCTCGGCGGCGTCTCAAGCATCGCTACTTGGGCAAGAACCTCCCGAGACAAGGATCCCATGAGATACCCTTGTAGCTGCTGCTGCTGCGCGAACCAGATCGATCTGGCGAAGTTGAAGACCTGCTCTTCCTTCCCATTGTTGTCGATGGTGATGGTGGCAGGGGGCGCCGGGCTTGCGGCGTCGAGGAAGTGCTCCATCTGTGCTCCTTTAATCTGAGGTAGCACGACAGCCTTCCAGAGGAGAAAATTCGTCCTCGTAAGCTTCTCTGACGGAGGCGGACCGAGGGAGGGCGAGCTGCTGCTTGAGGTGGAAGATGAGGCGAAGGTGGATGGCGAGATAGGGTGGACAGGCGCCATGGTGGATGCGGACGCGGTGGCAGCAGCGGTGGACGGCGTGGTTCCTGACATGATTGCCTCTCTCTCGATCTCGGTTCCTCTCTCTTGCGATCAACTAGATGGATTCCTTCTCGAGGGCTAGACGTACGAGAGGAAGGGCTCTGATGACCATATGAGGAAGCGTAGAACCCTTTGTTCTCGGGCCGCATTGTATTTATATGGCTGAAGCCTTGAAGCACAAGTTTACAGAGACCGATCGTGATCAGATCGAGAGAGAGAGATTACATGGGATACGGGAGAGAAGAGAAGATAGATAGAGATGTAGTTTAAACAACTATCCTAACTCTATACAGCTTTGTATTCTAACATTGGGAAGTCACACGGCTTTCTCAACTCGCTTCCGTGCCGCGCCCCAGCCGCTCGAGAGGGCCGCAAAGACAATATCTCGCCTATTGCTACGTATATACGCATCACTCTACTTTCATGCCCCGATGCGTCTAGTAGCAAAAATGATGATGCAGTTTCGTCAGAACTTTTTAAAACCGAGTTCCTATATCGGTTTTCTTGACCGGTAGTGGGAGGCAAACGTGGTTTTCCTGCATTTTTTTGGACCCTTTTTTTTTCATTTTTCTTTTCTTTGAGGTTTTTGTTCCAATTTCCTTTCTATGCTGTTTATTTTGTTTTCTCTATTGTCAGACCATTACAATTTCTTATATTTTATTTTCTACTTTCCCTTTTCTTTTTATGCTTCTTTCTTGGTTTTCTTTATTTTTGATTTAATGGTACAAAAAACACACTTTTTTCGAACGCACAGATATATTTGAAATTATGCAAACACTTTTAAACAATTACACAAAAACTTATTTAATAAGGCATGATCATTTTCAGTTACATGAATATTTTTAATAAATACATGAACATTTCTATAAATGTGTATAACATTTTTTAAGATTCATGAACATGTCTCAAGGTACATAATTTTTGTCCCAAAATATCTGAACATTTATTAAATACATAAGTGAATGCATTTATATATTTTTTTTGTTTATGTTTTCCTACGACAATTTTCCCTTTTTGTTGTTTTTTTACTTATTTTTCACATTTTCCTGTTTTTTCTTTTTCTTTTTCTTTTTTCTCCTTTTCCCTAAGAAAATGTTTCTAAAACATGGCCTTTAAAAAAAATCCTTGATGAATACTTTTTAAATATGATATGAACATTTTTTAAATGCACCACGGGCTTTTATTAAAAAACATGAAAAAAAATTAAATATAGGATAAAAATAGAATACAATGGATAATTTATTATTAGATAATAGTTATTTTTAAAATAGGTGTTGATTATATTTTGAAGTCATGATGAACCTTTTCTAAAAAAACACGCTCAACATCTTTACAGCTCACAACAGGCGAGTTTATAGAGGCTCCCCAGCTTCTGCGCGCTACATGGGCTGGCAGCCCAGCGGTGAGGAGCGCTGGCATGTGCGTCGCAGCTCGGCCCAGGGAAAAGGGGCCAGGAGGAGAGGAAGGCGACGGGATGACCACTAGACACGGAGGGAGTTATTTACCCAAAACCATCACAGTTGGGGCTAGGGTAACAAGTCAGTACCACATTTGAACCATGTCACAAAAAACCACCAAAAATGAGCCTAATGTGTAACGCGGAGCACTGATTGTCTTATTTGCCTGCGAAAACAGCGAAACTGATAAGTTGGTCCCGCCTGTCGGGCTGACGTGGCCTGCCTATGTGGATAATTCACTGAGCTGGCCCAAGGCCCCACCTGTCAGATGCATCTCTTCTTCCCCTCTCTCTTCCTCCTGTAAAAAAAACCCCGACTAGCCTATCTCGCGCCGCCGCCAAAGCTCAACGCCGACGAGCCACCCCAGCACCGGCGAGGCGCCCGGCCGCCACAGCCTACCATCCATGCTGAGCCGCCCTGCTGGAACTTCAATCTGCCTCCATCAAGGCGGATGCAGTGTCGGCCCAGCAGCGGGCAGCTGACCAGGGCGCGACCAGTGGCTGGCGGCCGACCGGCGGCGAGACTAGTGGCTAGCGGCGGAAGAAGCATCCCCGCGCGGGGCATCCTGCTCGGGCTAACGGCGAAAGAATCATCTGGCGGCCAGTGGAGCACGCACGGGCGGCGCTGGAGCTGCTGTAAGGCGTCCGTCGGCACCGCGGCAGTGCACGGGGAGGCTCTGGCCGCGCCTGTGCTGGTGCGCGCTGTTGAGGGCATCTCCGGTCGCGACGGCGAGTCCGCCGTTAGCTTCCTGGCACCACATCGGCGTTCTTTGCGCTCGAGCCCACCACCGCCTTGACAACCATGGAAGACCACCATGGGCGCCGCCCGAGTGTCTTCTTGCCGCGGCTGTATCGGTCGGCTCCGCAGTGCGCCGCCGCGCGGCCTCGCCTGGTCGTGGTGCCATCGACAGACATGCCCATAGCCTGTTTGTTGAAATGCCTAGGAGAAAATGGAGAGAGAAATAATTTTTTTTGCAAAAAGATAAACACTCCAGTCATTGACAGGTGGGACCTTCGTCCAACTCAGCAAATTGTCCACATAGGCATGCCACGTCGACCCGACAGGTGGGCCTGACCTGTCGGATTCGCTGTTTCCGCGGCCAAATCAGCCCGTCAGTGCTCCACATTACCAATTAGTCCCAGAGTTGGCGGTTTTTTGTGACATGGCTCAAATGTGGTACTGACCTGTTACCCTAACCCCAACTATGGTGGTTTTGGGTAAATAACTCACACGGAGGCGACTGGATGGCGGCCGGGCGTCCGCGTGCTCGCGCCAGAGAGAAGTGGCGGCCGAGAGGAGGAGGGGTGGCGGCTGGGCTCCGACTCCGACTGCCCGCACGCCGTTGCAGTCGTCGTCGCCGCCGTATCCTCTTGCACACCGTCGCTGGAGAGAAGCAGAGTGGGGTCGTGCCGGGTCGCACCTCCCGTCTTCTACAATACTATCGTCATGCTGGGCTACTCTTAATTCGGAGCCAGATCTGACTTGAACTAATTGACATTCGAGATGTGGGGAATCAAATCAATCTGCTTCTCCAGGTAATGTGAGCTACACAGATTTTGGTTCAACACTCGCTGAATATGGTCGGGCGCACTCCTACTCCTAGATGATAGTGCATAGCAGAGTGACACATAATTCTTCATATTTTGGTACAGTTAAATTGAGGACCTAGAAATGCGTTGGGGACCTTACATATTTGGACCTGGATGATTTAAATTTTTTACTCCTGAAACCCATCAAATGTCATACCTGAAATGAAAGATCACACTATCTTTGTCTGTTATCCACCTTCTACATATGATATCTCTTTTCTTCGGCATGATGGGCATGGTTCTTCTTACTTACCGTTTGGTTTTATATTTTGAAATTTGAGGCAATGACAAGGAACCTCATGTCTAAACATACAGCACAGGACCTTTTCAGTTTTCAGCATCAGCTAGGATGCCAAAGCCTTTGGACAAGTACTTCTCTGTCCTAGAAGCTGTGAAACAGAGGTCTATTTGCAAAGATCATGTGATGTACTGATGCTGCAACTTGCATACCACGATATCATCATGCTATTTTTTTAGTGTGAGCTCAGAAATTTTTGCTGCTATCTCAAACCAAGCAAGTTTCACCAGTACCTATCCTAGTAAGCAGCCACAAGAGTTTGCTATCCTATTCAGCAGTACCTACCCTATGAGCACAGAGTTTTCTTGTGCTTTTTTTTACAGTTACAGAAGTTCTGTTACTTGCCTTTTGTTACTTGGGCACTACCCTATGTCTATATAAATCTATATGTAGTCTATATTGAAATCTCTAAAAAGTTTTATATTTAGAAACGGAGGGAGTAGTATCTGTCGAGATGATGAGGTGGGCACATCAGGTACAACAATTTTATATACTCCCATTAGGACAGGCCTAAGTGCTACATGGCTTAATCTATTCGTTCGGCAGTTTGGCAATGAGTCCAATGATGAATGCTACTAGTAAATTACACAGCAATGTCAATAAGCAGCTCGGCAGTCTCTTTCACAAGGCTCAAGGCACCGTTCCAGCTGGCTGCCTTTGTTGAATATGCTGTCCAGCCATAGCCTGCATTTTTCTACGCGAGCAGTGGAGGGTGGAGACTGTTGGGGCTGGACAGCAACAATGCGCTGCACAAATTCACCGACACGACAAATATGCACACTACACAGCCCCCTTCTCTTGTGATGAACTTTGAGGACAGCTTCAACCAACAAGTAAGCAGCGGAATAACACAAACAACATGCACAAGTGACACAGGATTTAACGTGGAAAAACCTCCTCAACTTGAGGAGTAAAATCACGGCTGTGGACCGACCGTCCACACAACTTCACTATAAGAATGATGAGTACAAAGTCTTCTCTAGAACCTCTAGAGAGATTTACAACACACTCTCCACGTTGCCAACCGGCAACAGCAACAACAGCCACAAGAGGCAAGATTTCAGCAAAGCAGAGTTTACACAGCTTCTGTACCCTCCAGTGTTTTGCAAACTGCTCTTAAACCGCTGAACCAAACAGCACCAAATTTGGCAGACAAGTAGACACACGAGTTCCTGAGATCCCCTCCAAAATTCAGCTCAATCGGACATCGTTTGCCTACCCAAACTGTTTGTCTCCCAAAACTACTCTGTTCTGAAACTACAGCAGTCAGAGCTGACAAAACCACTCTCAAATCTGATGCTCCACTGACCCAATCCTCAAACCAGCTAACCAGATCGAAATACTCAAAGTAAGGAACGAGCTCACCAAGTTTGGGGTCGATCCAAGCACGTTTGAGCCTCCAATCACCAGCTTGAACACTGTCTAGTCAGATGCAGCAAATCTGGACAGAACCTCTGCTTCTTCTTCTTCCTCTCTCTCAGGTTGTGTTTTCTCTTGTGTGCTCTCTCTCACTCTCACGAATGGCAGCCACCACCAGCAAGGGGTGGAGTGGCTAGGGTTTTCTCCTTGCTCCCTTCACCAGGAAACACTCACAACCGTTGGATGCAGAACAGATCAACGGTTCATATGTGTTGGACTTGTGTGGGCTGATGTTGGGCTGCCAACACACCTCCATGTGGAGGGACTTAGCCCAACAAACTCCCCCTCCCGACATCATGGAGGGTCTTACTGCCTTCCGGCAGCCATGCCAGCGAGCCGGCGGCATACTTCGAGCTTCTTCCTTGTCACCACTTTAGTCAACATATCAGCCCCATTGTCATCGGTGTGAACCTTCTCAAGTTGCATTTTCTTGGAATACAACACATCTCGAATCCAATGATAACGGACTTCTATATGCTTAGACCTTGAATGAAAACTTGCATTCTTACTCAAGTGGATAGCACTTTGGTTGTCACAAAACAACACATACTTGTCTTGCTTAAAACCAAGCTCACAAGCCAAACGTTTCAGCCACAATAGCTCTTTGCTCGCCTCTGTTACAGCAATGAATTCAGCTTCAGTTGTATTCAATGCCACACACTTCTGCAGCCTGCTTTGCCATGACACCGCTCCCCCTGCATAGGTAACCAAGTAACCTGAAGTAGACTTCCTTCTGTCAACATCTCCAGCCATGTCGGAATCTGAAAAAGCAATCAGCTTTGCCTCACCATCACCAAAGCAAAGTTTCAGATTTGTGCTGCCCCGGAGATATCTCAAAATCCACTTCACGGCTTCCCAATGAGGTCTTCCTGGATTGGACATAAATCTGCTCACAGTACTAACCGCATGAGCAATGTCAGGCCTTGTACACACCATAGCATACATCAAACTCCCAACCGCTGAAGCATAAGGAACATGATACATTTCCTTTTTCTGCTCATCAGTAGTAGGACATTGCTTTCTGCTCAACTTGAAAGGGCTGCTAGTGGACAACTCACAACTTTAGCATTTTCCATCCTGAACTTCTGAAGTACTTTCTCAATATACTTCTCTTGAGACAAGTACAACTTGTTGCAATTTCTGTCTCGCTCAATTCTCATTCCGAGAATGTTCTTTGCTGGACCTAAGTCTTTCATGGCAAAACATTTGCTCAACTCCTTTTTCAACTTAGCAATCCTAGAGACATTCTTGCCAACAATCAGGATATCATCAACATAGAGCAATAATATGATGAAATCATCACCTGAGAACCTCTGAATAAACACACAATGGTCTGAGCTACACTTCTTGTAGCCTTGCTCCCCCATGACAGTTTCAAACTTCATGTACCATTGTCTTGGTGCTTGTTTCAGGCCTTAGAGACTTTTCTTCAGCTTGCACACATAGTCTTCTTTGCCTTTCAAAAGAAACCCCTCAGGTTGCTCCATGTATATTTCTTCCTCCAACTCACCATGAAGGAATGCAGTCTTCACATCCATTTGCTCAACCTCCAAGTTGAGACTTGCTGCCATGCCAAGGATTACTCTTATGGATGTCATCTTCACAACCGGAGAAAAGATCTCATCATAGTCAATGCCTTTTCTCCGCCGAATCCTTTACAACTAGCTTTGGCCTTGTACCTTGGATGTGATGTGTGCTCTTCTTGCTTGATTCTGTAGACCCACTTGTTCTTCAAAATTTTCTTGCCCTTGGGCAACTTCACCAACTCATAAGTATGATTCTTATGCAAGGAATCCATCTCTTCTTGCATAGCATTTTTCCACTCCTTCTTGTGCTCATCTTCCATTGCATCCGCAAAGCATTCAGGTTCTGAACCGTCGATAATAACACCACGTATTGATCGAGGGATACTGCTGGAAGGAATTCGACCCTGTTGGATCTTCCGAGTGGAGCAGCTGGTGGACTTTCTGGTGCTGGTGCTTCCTGCTGATCCGGATCATCAACTTCAGCATCATACTCTTGTTGCTGCTGCTGGGGAGCATCTTCTTCACCTGCACCACCATGTACATCATCTTGTACATCTTCTGCATCTGCTTCAACTTGCACAGGAGCTGGAGCTGCAGGAACTGGGTCAGAATCAATCATGTCCTGCTGTTGCTGAGGAGGAACCTGTCCCTTTGTCTTCACAATATCCTCAATTGTTTGGTCTTCAACAAACACAACATCACGGCTTCTCACAACTTTCCTTGCTATAGGGTCAAACAGCTTGTAGCCAAACTCATCACCACCATAACCAAGAAAAATACACTGCCGTGTCTTCGAATCAAGCTTTGACCTTTCATCTTGAGGAATATGAACAAAGGCCTTGCACCCAAAAACCTTTAGGTGGTCATATGAGACGTCCTTGTCACACCAAACCCTGTTAGGAACATCTCCCTGCAAAGGATAACTTGGTGAGAGATTAATAAGATAAACTGCAGTCATCAAAGCCTCACCCCAAAAGTGTTTACGTAGCTTTGCACTTGACAACAAGCATCTAACTCTCTCCACAATTGTCCTGTTCATCCTCTCAGCAAGACCATTCAGCTGTGGTGTCTTCGAGGGAGTAAATTGATGCCTAATACCTTGCTGCTTGCAATATGCATCAAATGGCCCAATGTACTCTCCTCCATTATCAGTGCGAATGCACTTGATCTTCTTCTCAGTTTCTCTCTCAACCGAGGCTTGGAATTGCTTGAATACACCTAGTACTTGATCTTTGGTCCTCAAAGTGAAGGCCCAAACTTTCCTGGAAAAGTCATCAATAAAAGTCACAAAGTACTTAGCACCACCAAGAGATCTTACCGACATTTTGCAAACATCGGAATGTATCAAGTCCAGCTTCTCGGGCTTCTTGTGAGGAGGTAGAGTCTTGAAGGCAACTCTGTGTTGCTTCCCTGCTAGACAATCTGAACATTTCTTGATGTGAACTCCTTTCACACCCTTCAACAGTTTTTTCTTCACTAGCACTGTCATCCCCTTCTCACTCATGTGCCCAAGTCTCTTGTGCCATAAAGCACAATGATCATCCTTCTCTAGTGCATTGATGAAGCATCAAGAGCTTAGCATGAACATGATACAAAACTGAGACCATTTTACCTCTTGCAACAATCATGTTGCCTTTGGTGAGCTTGTACTGCCCTTTTCCAAAACTGCTCAAGTAATCATCTCCATCAAGCAAACCAACTGAAATAATGTTGAGACGAAGTGCCTCAACATGCCTCACGGATTTGAGGACTAACCTTGTACCATTTGCGGTCTCCAAATGCACATCTCCTTTTCCAATGATGGCTGCTCTATCATTGTTCCCCATCTTCACAACACCAAAATCACCTGATATATAGTTAGTGAAGAGCTCTCTGCGAGATGTAGCATGAATGGTAGCACCGCTGTCCGGTATCCAAATCATCTCGTCACCATCCACAAGGTTGACGGTTTCATCAGAAACAACAGTGATCCTCTCCTCAACAGTGGAACCAAATCTGCCCTCATTTTCTTCATGCATAACAAGCATGATGTCCTCTTCATCGCAGTAACTTTCGGTTGCCCTCGTGTCACTATCACCGTCAACTTGCTTCGATCTTGTTTCTTCTTTTCTTCTTATCTTTCTTCCACTTGTCACATTGCCACTTAATGTGGCCCTTCCGATGGCAGTGATGGCACTCATAATCAGCATACTTACTTTTGATTTGCTCCTACCTCTTTCTCGCCCTTTACGGACCTCGGCTCTTGCTTCTCCCCCGGACTGAGTGACTAGCACCTCTGAATGTGAGGAAGAAGTGGCTTCAGCCACCTTCTCGACTCTTCATTTAGTACCCTGGTTTTCACAAGATTCCAAGTGACAACTCCATTAGGTGCTGAATTGCAAATCGTGACCTTAAAGGTCTCCCAGCTGTCCGGTAATGAGCCTAGTAGCAGCAAAGCTCTCACTTCATCTTCAAATGTTATTCCCATTGAAGAAAGCTGATTTATAATGCCTTGGAATGTGTTCACATGATCTGCAATTAGAGTGCCCTCTTTGTACCTCAAGCACATCAATTGTTTGATCAAGAACATCTTGTTTGTACCTTCTTTCCGGCAAACAACTCTTCCAATTTCTGCCATAAGGTGCGTGCATGTGTCTCATCAATGATATGGTTCAAAACATTGTCATCGACCCATTGCCGAATAAACCCACAAGCTTGGCGATGAAGTACCTTCCACTGACCTTCCTCAATGCCCTCCGGCATCTCAGTGGAGAACACTGGCTTCCAGTATTCTTTCACATATAACAAGTCCTCCATCTTGCCCTTCCATGCTTGATAATTTGTACCATTCAAAGATATCATCCTGCTGGTATTCACTTCCATCTTTCACCACAAGAAACTCAGCAATTTGCACAAGCAAACCAAGGCTCTGATACCACTTTGTTGGGGCTGGACAGCAACAATGCGCTGCACAAATTCACCGACACGACAAATATGCACACTACACAGCCCCCTTCTCTTGTGATGAACTTTGAGGACAGCTTCAACCAACAAGTAAGCAGCGGAATAACACAAACAACATGCACAAGTGACACAGGATTTAACGTGGAAAACCTCCTCAACTTGAGGAGTAAAAACCACGGCTGTGGACCGACCGTCCACACAACTTCACTATAAGAATGATGAGTACAAAGTCTTCTAGAACCTCTAGAGATTTACAACACACTCTCCACGTTGCCAACCGCAACAGCAACAACAGCCACAAGAGGCAAGATTTCAGCAAAGCAGAGTTTACACAGCTTCTGTACCCTCCAGTGTTTTGCAAACTGCTCTTAAACCGCTGAACCAAACAGCACCAAATTTGGCAGACAAGTAGACACACGAGTTCCTGAGATCCCCTCCAAAATTCAGCTCAATCGGACATCGTTTGCCTACCCAAACTGTTTGTCTCCCAAAACTACTCTGTTCTGAAACTACAGCAGTCGAGCTGACAAAACCACTCTCAAATCTGATGCTCCACTGACCCAATCCTCAAACCAGCTAACCAGATCGAAATACTCAAAGTAAGGAACGAGCTCACCAAGTTTGGGGTCGATCCAAGCACGTTTGAGCCTCCAATCACCAGCTTGAACACTGTCTAGTCAGATGCAGCAAATCTGGACAGAACCTCTGCTTCTTCTTCTTCCTCTCTCTCAGGTTGTGTTTTCTCTTGTGTGCTCTCTCTCACTCTCACGAATGGCAGCCACCACCAGCAAGGGGTGGAGTGGCTAGGGTTTTCTCCTTGCTCCCTTCACCAGGAAACACTCACAACCGTTGGATGCAGAACAGATCAACGGTTCATATGTGTTGGACTTGTGTGGGCTGATGTTGGGCTGCCAACACACCTCCATGTGGAGGGACTTAGCCCAACAGAGACTTTAGCAGCTAGTGTTCTCTGGGTATCCAATCCCAACCACTGCTTCATTTGCTCTTGCCTGTGTTGCTTCATTTACTGTTGGTCCTCTGGTCACAAATATGCCATTAGAAATATATTTTGCAAGCAAGAATCCAATGATATATACTTGTGGCATATAACTCATACTATACCTCCGTAACTATATATTTCAGGAATATACATCTTAGTTGCAGAGGTAGTATGTTGTTGGTCAAATTGAAGATCTAGAAATACGTGGGGGGCTTATGTTCTGTTGGGAAAGAGTAACTGTAGTCCTGAAACGCATTTTATGTCATATCTATCTCAAACCGATGGTTGGTTTGTACTTTGTTGGTGATTGCGTGCACATTACTTGGTGTCTTGATTGAGCTTGTATATTCCTCTCGCAGAAATAAATATATATGCAGTCAATTTGAAAACATGTACACGTCACATATATAATTTACTCATGGAGGCAGACTGGCTCTGGCAGGATCAATATAAAAAAACTCTTTGCTGGCTTAACTTAAACCAGTGGCAAAGCTTGACATGTCTTTGTGGAACCTCTTTGCAGATTAACTTTCATTGGCTGCCACTAACGAATGCTAGTATGCTACTAGCTACTCTCTCTGTCCCATAATATAAGAGCGTTTTTTACACCAGGACGGAGGGAGTAGTTAATTAAACAGCCATGACAATAAGCAGCCAGTGGGGAGCTCGCCAATCTTTTTCTCAAGACTCACCCACCCTTGCAGCTGGCCCCCTTCCTCTCCGTGGACTCTGCTAACTAGCCTGCAGTTTTGTAGATTTTGCTCCACTGCGCAAGGTTTTGGATCTGGTAAGGCACCTGGATATTTGTTGATTTTGTTCATTCCGGTCTTGTTTTTCTTCTCCAGTTAATCAGTGCGTATACCTCTACTCTACTGCCAGACGCAGGGCAAGTTTCGTCCTTGGTTTCTGCTGGTTAATCAGTGTTAGTCCTTCCTTTCCTGCTGGTTCCTTGCAGATCTCTGATCATTTTACACCACTGATCACCACCGATTGAAGTGGTCCAGTCTCCAGTGAAGTGTGGAGACAGGAAAGAGTTTGTGCTAACACGCACCCGTATTTAGGTATAAATATTCAGCATCAATGTTTTCTACTTCTGGATACCATGCTTTAGTACTCCTTTGTTCTCTAGTTGATCAATAATCTTGTATAATGTATTGCAGGTGTGGCAGCATGGTTTTCTATTGGTGATTGACCGATAATCTTCTCTTATCTGTTTTTATTCTATATTGGGCTCAGTCTTACGAGATCTTAAGAGTAGCAATGGGCTGACCATCGGAGTAAACTGCATCTTCAAAACGATTACTATTGATTCTTGTTATTGGCGGTTTTTTCCTTGCTGGAAGACTGGTTTGTAAGGTAAGACTTCAAAGCTTGCATATTTACATGCTTTCATGACTACAATGGAATAAATTATCATGATATCTAGGCTAGCTTGTGGAAATCCCTGATTCAGGTTATGATATAACCGACAAACATAAATATATAAGCTGGATGATTAATCAGTATGTTGTAACTCGATGCAAAATTTTACGTAGTTACGTGTTCAGGGCTGCTATGCAGCTACCATTTGAGACCCTTTGAACCCAAGAAAACAAACCAATAAAACATGGAGGGACAAAGTGCCAACTCAGAATATAGACCTCGATGCTTGGTTAACCCAACTGCTCGATCTCTATGTTTCATAGCTTCACTATGCTAAACTTATTCAAAATGTAAATAGCAACTCAGCACTATATGCTATTATCTTCTAGTATATCAGTATAGACTTATGCCATTTTGAAAGTATGCTCACATACCCTGTGCATTCATTTTCAGCCTTCAGTCTTTGCCATTCTCTAAAACATTTCACCTGATCGATCTCTTTAGTGGATCTCTCTCGCGGTGTTTATCTGGTCGATGGCAACCATACTAGGATCTTTGCTTGGATCATGTGCCAATAAGTTGCAAGATATCATAAAGGATGAAGCCGTACTAATCCTAGGCGTGGAAGAAGAGCTTGCAGAAGTTTTGCGACGAGTAGAACTAATACGGTGTTGTATATATGATGCTGAGAATAAGAGGACAAATGAGCTAGCAGTAAACAATTGGCTTGGTCAACTGAGAGATGTTATATATGATGTTGATGAAATCTTGGATGTGGCTAGATGTAAAGGAAGCAAGCTACTGCCTGACACTTCATCATCGCCAAGCAAATCAACTGCATGTAAAGGCTTTTCAGTTTCCTCTTGCTTTTGTAACATTGGTTCACGTCGTGATATTGCTGTGCGGATTAGAAGCCTCAACAAAACGATAGAGAAAATTTCTGAGGACAAGATATTCTTAACATTCAACAGTAGTTCACAACCTACTGGAAATGGTCCAACATCCAAACTAATAAGAAGTTCCAACCTTGTGGAGCCCAACCTTGTGGGAAAGGAGATCATACATTCCAGCAGAAAGTTAGTGGACTTGGCACTTGCACATAAGGAAAACAAGTCTTACAAGCTTGCTATTGTTGGAACAGGAGGAGTTGGTAAGACAACACTTGCCCAAAAAATATACAATGACCCAAAAATAAAAGGAGGCTTCAAGACACATGCATGGATTTGTGTTTCCCAAGACTACAATGAAGTTACTCTTCTGAAAGAGGTTCTTCGAAATATTGGTGTGCATCATGAGCAAGGTGAAACCATGGCAGAGCTGCAGGGGAAGCTTGCAGATACAATTAAAGGGAAGAGTTTCTTTCTGGTTCTAGATGATGTGTGGCATTCCAATGTATGGACAGATTTATTCAGAACTCCATTGCATGCAGCAACTGCCGGAGTAATATTGGTAACCACACGAGATGATCAAACTGCAATGAGAATAGGCATACAACATACTCATAAAGTTGATCTCATGTCAGTAGAGGTGGGATGGGAATTACTTTGGAAGAGCATGAACATTGACAGAGAGAAAGAAGTACAAAACTTAAGAAACATGGGGATTGAGATTGTTCGTAAATGTGGCTGCCTTCCTCTTGCAATTAAGGTTACGGCGAGTGCTTTGGCAACTAGAGATCTAAAGGAGAATGAGTGGAAAAAGTTTTTGGGCAAATATTCTGGTTCTCAGAGCATGCTCTCTGATGTAATAGAAGGTGCTCTATATCTAAGCTACAATGAATTACCGCATCATCTGAAGCAGTGTTTTCTATATTGTGGTTTGCTTACTGAAGATTCTACCATTCACCGAGACACAATTACCAAGTTATGGATTGCTGAAGGCTTCATCGAGGAGCAACAAGGCCAATTGCTTGAAGACATAGCAGAAGAGTACTACTACGAGCTAATCCATCGGAACCTACTCCAACCAGATAACAGATATTTTGACCAGCCTATATGCAGAATGCATGGCCTCTTAATATAACTTGCTTTAAATATATCACAAGAAGAATGCTTTATAGGAGACCTCGAAACATTAAGGGCTGAAGATATGTCAAAACTGCGACGTGTTACTGCTGTCAGTCAAAAGGATAAGTTAGTGTTACCTAGCGTGGATAAGGTGGATGTTAAGGTGAGGACTTTCCTAACTATTTATGGTCGACGGAACATCGAGGATACATTGTTCAAGAGATTTCTACTTCTTCGTGTTTTGGTACTGAATTACTCACTTGTACAAAGCATTCCACATCATATAGGAAAACTCATACACCTACGCCTACTTAACCTGGATTATACTGGCATATCTTGTCTTCCGGAATCCATTGGCTCCCTAGAAAACCTTCAAGTATTGAGCTTGAGGGAGTGTGATTATTTGCATCATCTTCCTTCAGCAATGACCCTGTTGTGCAGTTTAAGAAGTCTTAATCTCATTGGAACGAACATAAATGAGGTTCCAAAAGGGATAGGAAAACTGAAGTTCCTTACTGATCTAAGAGATTATCCTGTTGGTGGTGGAAGTGATAACACTATTGTACAAGATGGATGGAAGTTAGAAGAGTTGTCTTCTTTGTCGCAGATGAGGCATCTTCTTCTGCTTAAATTGGAAAGAGCGGCTTATTGTACTACAAATACAGTGCTGACAAAGAAAAAACATCTAAAAGAACTAAAACTATCATGGAGTGAACATGAAGAGGGATCATATTCAGAAGAAGATGTTAGCAATAGTGAGAAGGTCTTTGAGCAGCTAGTACCTCCATGCCACCTGGAAAAGCTATTTATTGTAGGATTCTTTGGTCGACGGTTTCCCACCTGGTTTGGTACCACCTGTTTGTCCTCGGTGATGGTGTTGTTCTTCAAAAAATTACGATCATGTGTCGATCTTCCATCGATGGGTCAGCTACCCAACTTGGCGTACCTGAGAATTCATGGGGCACATGCAGTTACCAAGGTTGGACTTGAAATTCTTGGCTGTGGGAATGGTGATTCCAGATGCAACGAGTTTGTTGCTTTCCCTAAACTTGAATGGTTGGTCATGAAGGATATGCCCAACTGGGAGGAGTGGTCTTTTTCTGATGGGGATGACAAATCTGCAAGGTTGCAACTGCTGCCTCGTTTGGTGAAGTTGAAAATTGAAGGTTGCCCGATGCTAAGGGCTCTCCCACGACAGCTTGGAGAGGACATTGCCAGCTTGAAGAAACTCGAATTAATTGGAACAAACAACTTGAAGGCTGTGGAGGACTTCCCGCACCTCACTGAGCTCCTTCGTATTGAGGATTGTGAAGGCCTAGAGAGAATCTCTAACCTCCCTCAGTTGACGGAACTTCGCGTATATGGTTGTCCAAATTTAAAGCATGTAGAGGGGTTGAGCAGTTTGCAGCAGCTGGGGCTGGGAGAGGATATGCAAGAGATATTTTCCCGCTGGGTGCCTGGGCTTCAAAGTCAGCATCAACAACTTCATGGCGAAGGCCTGGATATGTACACATTGTCTACCAGTTAGATGGCAACACTATCACAAGGTATGAACATTGCATATATAATGGTTGGACATTTTGTTTTGTGTGTTTGATTCACTGGACCATAATTTTCTTCCTCGTTGGATACATAAATTGCAAGCTTCGTATGGCATTATTTTGATGCACTAGAAATGCTTAAATCTGTTGTGCTTGTACATATTTAAAAAGAGCTTTAGTACATGCCCATGGCAGCAGAGGCATACAAGTTATTAAGTGTTGTGTGTTGCTCTAAGTTGCTTATATGTTCCTACTGTATATTATATGCTCCTCATAACTACTTACTTATACTACGGTTTGTTTGCTAATCCTAGTGTATTCTCGACAAAATCTGTGGCAGGCTAGGACTGATGGTGCAGTTCACTTTAGCGGCCAAAGCTTTAAACATACTAAGTTGAGCAAGCCTATCAATACCGAAGATGCGCAAATCGTTGATGTGTAGCAAGCTGGTGACAAGTATCGCATTTCATTTTGTGTGTTTCTAAATTCGGGCCGGAGGCCTTTGCTATACTGAACCTCCAGTGTGATATGCTTTCAGTTTTTGAATGTAATAACTGATGAGTTTTGTTCTATTTATTCCTGGACTTGGGGCCGGAGGCCTTTGCTGTACTGGACCTGTGTGACACGGTTTGGTTCTTTGAATGTGACCGATGAATTTCATTTTGGCATGATTTTATTCTTTGAATCGAAGTCATGAATTCCGTTTTATTTTGCTGCTGAACTTTCGGCCTGAGATTTTGCTACAGTGAACATGGGTCACCTGTATTTTTTTGGAAAAGGGGCCGTGCCCCAGCCTCTGCATCAGAACGATGCATACGGCTCATATTATTAATAATAAAAAACCAGTCTCAAAAGTACCGAAAGGTCATAGTGCAAACTAAAACAAAATCTGCAAATAAGAAAAGCTGGAAGCCACAACCGGCTGGCAAAACTATAGGATCACTCTATCCTATTACATGACCGCCATCCAAACCGGTTGAAAATATCCCGAGCTACCATCTCCCATCGGGTAGACGCAGTAACCAAACGCTCCCTGGCCTTCGTCGGAGTGAGTAGCGACCACATACGGATGAACGCTGTGGCTCTGAAGACAACCTGCAAAAAGTGAAAGTTTGTTGATCGGTTAAAGACTAAGTCATTTCTGCAATTCCATATTTCCCACAAAAGAGCACAAGCGCCAACACGAATGTGTCTTGCAATGTCATAATCCACCCCATCTAGCCATGTTCCAAATAACATACTAATAGAGGTGGGCTGACTGATATTAAAAGCAATATGAACCGACCGCCACAGAATCTTAGCCAACGGACAATCGAGAAAGAGGTGTTTGATGCTTTCAGAAAGATCACAGAAGCTACACCGAGACGGACCTACCCAATTACGTTTTGCAAGATTATCCTTAGTCAAAATTACCTGTTTATGCACAAACCACATAAACACTTTGATACGTAAGGGTACCTTAACTTTCCAAACATGTAAGGAGGTAGGGATGACCGAAGAGTTAATGACATCCTGATACATTGATTTGACCGAGAACACACCGTTCTTAGTAAGTTTCCAATGCAGCTGATCAGGGTGAGCGGACAACCTGACATCCATCAAACGTCGAACCAGATGGAGCCAGGCCTCCCAACGATTACCAACAAGCGTCCGCCTAAAGCTGATATTGAGGGGAACGGACTGTAAAACAGTAGCAACATAGGCATCTCTACGTTGGACTATGTTATACAAAGAAGGATATTGAAGTGCTAGTGGGGTCTCCCCAAGCCACGTATCCTCCCAAAACCTCGTCGTGGTACCATTCCCAACAATAAATTTAGTCTTGTTGAAAAATATATGTTTAACTCTCATTAGCCCCTTCCAAAAGGGCGAATCTGAAGGTCTCACAGACACTTGGGCCAAGGTTTTAGCAAAGAGATACTTATTGCGTAAAAGCTGTGCCCAAGTGGCCTCCATCTCAGATGACAACGTAAAAAGCCACTTGCTAAGGAGGCATATATTTTTGATATCCAAATTTTCAATACCTAAGCCACCCTGGTCTTTAGGTCTGCAAATAATATCCCACTTCGCAAGTCTATACTTCCGTTTAAGCTCGTCAATTTGCCAAAAGAATCGAGATCGGTAGAAATCTAACCTTTTCCTAACTCCAACCGAAACCAAGAAAAAGGATAACAGAAACATCGGCATACTAGTAAGGACCGAATTAATCAGAATTAATCGCCCTCCATATGACATGAGCTTTCCTTTCCAACAACTCAGTTTCTTTTCAAACCGATCCTCCAAACATTTCCACTCGGCATTGGTTAGCTTACGATGATGAATGGGTATACCTAAGTACGAAAATGGTAAGGAACCCAATTCACATCCGAACAATTGTTGATACGATTCCCGGTCATCATTAGCTCTTCCAAAGCAAAACAATTCGCTCTTGTGGAAGTTGATTTTAAGCCCGGACAATTGTTCAAATAAGCATAGCAGCAGCTTCATGTTCCTAGCTTTCGCCATGTCATGCTCCATAAATATGATAGTATCATCAGCATATTGGAGAATAGATAACCCGCCGTCTACTAGATGTGGAACCAGGCCACCTACCTGTCCTGCATCCTTTGCCCGACCTATTAAAATAGTCAGCATGTCGGCCACTATGTTAAATAGAATCGGTGACATAGGGTCTCCTTGCCGTAGCCCCTTGTGAGTTTGAAAATAGTGACCGACGTCATCATTCACCTTAATCCCCACACTCCCTTTTTGCGTTAAAGAGTCAATTTGGTTTCTCCATGCCGGATCAAAACCTTTCATACGTAACGCTTGTTGAAGGAAAGGCCATTTGACTTTATCATATGCTTTCTCAAAATCCACTTTAAAAACTACGCCATCCAGTTTTTTAGAGTGGATTTCGTGGAGCGTTTCATGCAAGACAACAACCCCTTCCAGGATGTTTCTGTCCGGCATGAAAGCTGTCTGAGACGGCTGAACTACTGAGTGTGCTACTTGTGTAAGCCTATTTGTGCCCACCTTAGTGAAGATCTTGAAACTCACATTTAGCAAACAGATGGGTCGAAACTGCTCGATCCGAACAGCGTCCGTCTTCTTAGGCAGAAGAGTAATCGTCCCAAAATTCAGCTTGAACAATTGCAGCTGACCCTCAAAAAACTCGTGAAACATGGGCATCAAGTCACCCTTGATAAAATGCCAACACTTCTAGTAGAACTCCGCCGGAAACCCATCCGGACCTGGAGCCTTGTTGTTCTCCATTTGAGTAATAGCCTCAGACACCTCTTTCTCCGAAAAAGGGGCAGTCAAGAGCTCATTCTCGGCAGTCTCAAGTTGAGGCACATCCTCAACCCTAGACTCATCCAACGACACAAAAGTCTCTACCGGGTTACCAAACAATTGTTTGTAATAATTTGTAATGTATTCTTTGAGATTATCCTGACCAACTATCGTTCCTTCATCTTGTTCTAATTGGAAAATTCTCTTCTTACGATGCTTCCCATTCGCAATCATGTGAAAGAATTGAGTGTTATCCTCGCCTTCTACGATTTTGTGAACCTTGGCTCGCAATGCCCACTTCAATTCCTCCTCACGGAGAAGCTTTTTAAGCTTCATCTCTGCATCTATCTTTGTTGCCAACTCAGTGGAATCTAAGATAGATGTTTCTGCTTTAGCTTCGAAATTTTGAATGATAAGAAGGAGTCTGTCCTTCTCCACCTTATAAATCCCATGCGTGTGCTTAGCCCAACCACGAAGGAAACAACGGAGATGACGAATCTTGGATTGCCATTTGTCGATAGGTGTCCTACCTCCAGAGTCCATAGCCCACTCTGTAGCTAACAACTCGAGGAAGCCTTCTCGTTCGAACCAAGCCAGTTCGAACGAGAAGAAATTCTTGTTGCCCACGAAATTTTGAACTCCGGAATCAACTAACAGCGGTGTATGATCCGAGACACCTCGAGTCAAAGCCTGTACCGTTACCAGTGGAAACTTCTGTTCCCACTCGACACTAGCTAGCACTCGGTCTAGTTTCTCAAAAGTCGGGACCGGTAACGAATTAGCCCAAGTGAATTTCCTACCCGAGAGTTCGATCTCTCTGAGATCCAAACTCAATGATAGTATTGAACATAAAGGGCCAGCGGCCGTCAAAATTGGCATTATTCTTGTTCTCTTTTCTTCGGATTATGTTGAAATCCCCTCCCACTAAGAGAGGTAACTGTTCATTGAGAGTTTGGATCTGGTGAGGGAAGGACAATTTGTTCCTGTAATCCTGCGTTCCAATGTCGAAATTACATTACCGGAAGGACTGTTTGACTAGAAATCATGACCAATAGTAATACATATATCATGGTTGTTGCAGGAAGTGGCGGATGACGAAAATGATGCCAAATGACACAGCTCCAGACTGAACACATGATAATATATTGTACTCCCTCCGTCCCAAAATTCTTGTCTTAGATTTATCTAAAAACGGATGTATCAAGTCACTTTTTAGTATTAGATACATTCGTATCAAGACGAATTTAAGACAAGAATTTTGGGACGGAGGGAGTATGTCCTAGTTGTCGCAGGAAGTGGTGGATTACGGAGATTATGCCAACCCGATACATTTGCAAACTGAACACGGCGACGTTGTGTGCAATGTAGTCAAGGTTGCTGTTGCCCAGCTCCAGGAGTAGTGTGAACTATGAATGGACAAGCTCTGTTTCCCTACCAATGAAGGCACAAGGTACGAACACTGCATATACCGAAGAAGGCTTTGGCCCTGTTTTATATATAAAGCGATGACCATTATAGAACCCAACCAAACAACTCGACACCACAACACTGCTGGTTGGACATTTTAATTTGTTCCTTTGAGTCTCTGAACCAGAACCAGAAATGTTCGTTCTTAAAAGTATTCACAATTCCAAAAAATGTTCATGCTTTCAAAGAATGCCGCCAACCTTTGGAGATTTCTTTTGTTAGACCTTGACTCGAATGGAGGCCTGTGTAGGGCCTGCTGGAGCGAGTGGTGTCGGCCCCAGAAACTGTTGTTTACAGGGCTGGGCTGGGCTGGGCCTGCTGTATCTCCTCGTTTTCTTTCCCCATCGCCTGAATGGAGCCGCCGCCGTTCCCCTACCCGGCCGTCGTCGTCGTCCTCCTCCGACTGAAATCCCTCCCCTCCATACAATCTTCGTCGGTTGATATTAGTACTGACGGATGTTCCGATGAGTGATGAAGCGAATAAACCTACTCCAGCGTGGAGGTGGGGCCCTCCCGCGTGCCGATGGTGCTGATGCCCTAGTCCCGGCTCTGATTCTTCGTCGTGCTGTTCTCACTTCGCGGTGCCGTGGTGAGACGGCGTGGAGGCCTCATGACCGAGATGGCATAGGGTGGTGGTTGGTTTGGTGGCGGGATCCGGAGCGCCCGAGGTGCGGGTTGGGATCGGGGGAAACCCCTGTCGGCGTGGCCGACCCCGGCGCGGTGGCGCCTGTGGGTGCCGCCTGACCTTCCGGGAGGGCGTCGGGGGCTACTCTTCCTATCGCCTCGTCGTGTACCGGGGAAAACCCTTGGCAGCAGCGTCGTCATCGTCGCGATCCTTCTTGGAGGTGTTGATTGGTGCCGGCGCTTCGGAGTCTTGGAGCCTAGTGGATGAGACCGGTGGGCCTAGCGATCGCGAGGCTTTTTCGTTTTTGTTGATCCGCCGTTGTCGGCATTTGTTTCTTTTGCTCTTTCTCTGTTGTTTCTTTTGGGCGTGTCTGTGCTGCTTCCGCCCCAGCACCTATCCCTGTATGATTCGGTTGGTTGCTTTGTATACAAAGCGGGGGAAACCCTTTTTCGGTAAAATAAACCTACTCCAGCTGATATTAGTACTGTCTGCATGTAGTTCAGGATTGCAAAGAAGAGCATTGTTCAAGCATTTCTTACCTTGGGAAACTAATTACAGCCATTGCAAGATGCAGCTGCACAAGCATGAGTGTTTTCAGCAAGGTTCTGTACATAAATGCTTGCTCTCACTGAAACCACACTACACTGAAGGAGAGATATATAGAGGTCAAATTTGGAAGAGACACATGGATATCTGAGTCACTCTCTAAGTCTTCCAATTCACAAGCGACCATACTTGCTCTGTTACCAAACATGGTAACATGTACTCCCTCCGTTCTTAGTATAAAGTTGAGTCATCTATTTTGAAACGGAGGGAGTACCTAAATTAAGCGTGACTGTATCTGCAGAAACACTTCTGGCAAGGAGCCATGCGTGATCAACGCCACAAGACATCTACGTATCTTGGTAACACCGAAAGAAAGTAAATCAAATCGAGCTCTAGAGGAATGTATCCAGGTCAAGTGGTATCCCTCATCTTCATCTTCATAGGCAGAGCATGTCTTCCTTCCACGCCTCCTCCCGGTATCCTGTCCTGTCCTGCTGATGCTATCTGCTGACGTCTTCTCGCGGCCTATGTCGTACATACAGCTTGTTGAGGCAGAGAGGCAGAAAAAACTCTCGGTTGCTTCCGCTATCCCCAGTCACTCCTCTGCACCGCCCTCGCCCCCACCAATTAATGGCTTCGTCGGCGCTCGCCGCACCCAACTGCTTCGCGGCCGAGGGCACCACCTGCACGCCGACTGGCATGCAAGATCTGCGGCGACCACGATGCGTCTCTCCTGCTGCTCCTGCTGCTGCTGCTGCTGCTTCCGCCTCGGCCCAAGGTGTGTCGGTCCATGAGAGTAACAGGCCGGTTAGATTCGATTGCACTAATTTCTCAGTCCTTTTCTTCTTGTAGCGAGAAAATGTAAGTGTACATCAAAGTTTATTGGCATCAGTTGCTTCATTTCTGTCCACCGGCATGTCCTTAAGCAGAAGCATCGCCATTTGTTTTATCCTAGGGTTTCAGGATAACAAGTATAGTAGCTAGTATCGCTTCTCTGACTTGAGAAATCGGTCACAACGCAATTAGCTAGCCCACAATTTTATCACAATATATTCCCCCGTCAAGTATGAACTTTTGATACAACACGTAGCTGCATTGAGTACATTCACAAGAGGACTTGTGTACTTGTGTCTACATACTTGTGTAGTGATAGCATGCATTGGGCATGGGAGCAGCTTTAATTTATTTGCAGGTATCGGTGAAAACAACACACTTTCCCTGTGGAATCTCGAGGTAAAATAATACTACACCAGTAGATTAGGCCGACAAAGCTAATTAATCTTATCATTAGTACAGGCTAGCGTTTGCTTTACTTAATCTATTCATTGGCACTACCGGAGTGCTAGTTAATTAAACAGTGATGACAATAAGCAGCCAGCAAGTGAGCAACTTGCTAGTTTCTTTCACAAGACTCGAGATATAGCCTGCTCTTTTTTGCCTGCTCTGTCGGAGCGTCTTTATTTTCGGTAACCTGTTAAGCATATGGCCTGATACTACTACTCCCTCCGTTCGGAATTATTTGTCTCGGAAATGGATGTATCTAAAACTAAAATATGTCTAGATACATTCATTTCTGTGACAAGTAATTCCGAACGGAGGGAGTACTAGGTATGATATCCTTAATCTTACTGGTCACTCGTCAGCAAGTTAATCTTGGCAGACGTATGATTGCTAGTCGAAGCGAACATATCAGGTCAAGAACTCTGTGAATTTATTTAGCTGAATAGTTGAACACTGTGTTCTCGCGCATGTTTTAAAACCATTCGAAATTAGTTAACCTTATACCGGGATGAGTATCACAGTTTTGTATGGGAGGGCCATAAGTGTATCACAAGGCACGATATTTAGTCGCACCTCACCACATGATGCACTCATGGTGCCTGAACTAAGGATATGCTTTTTACAAGCATGAATCTTTTGAGTTTTGATGCAGTGATTTGGCTCCTTCTTAGTGAACTTTGGAGCATTCTTGCTCATTTATAAACTTTACAATTAAAATATGCAGGTTATATTGTATTTACTTCAAGTTCACAGTAGTTTATCATGGATTATAAATTTCTTAGTTCTTCTGTTATCCGCCAAAGTTGGAAAGGGACATTCTGCATTTTATATTCGAATTATCTGTTCTTTTACTATTAGTTTGAATATAATGCCGGAGAATATGGTCTTTGCAAGTGCAATCTCAGTTTGGCTACCTTAATTACTGAGTGTTTCTTCATGCCAGTTACAGTAGTTCTAACGTTCGATAGTGAAATCAAGGAAAATTTTGTCTCTGATTTTCACCCTTTCTGCTTTTATTGAAGGCTTGCACTAAACTTTCTAACATAATACTCTATTCATTTAATTGTATTTTGGGACTTGGTGTTCTCTCCAATATACACAACCAAACCCTTACTTTGACTTATTATATGTTAACAAATATTTGAATATTTCATGATATGGAACTATTTTGGATGGTAAACCCACTAATATGATTTCATTTTGAGAATTCTGAATACTTACATATGTTTAGTGTTCAAAGTTATAAGCAGTTTGGCCATGCATTCAGGACGACATTGATTTATCAGGAGTATCAATTCAACATTTCCACACTTTCAGATAATAATTGCATTGTTGGTCTTATAAAGATCGGTTGTCTCCTAGGTATAGATGTCTTACAACTATACACTTTTCACAGCTTGTGCCTATGCCAGGTATGCACCAACTCGAACTCAACTTGAAGAAGCTATGAGTAAAACTAGCAAAGTCTGAACAAGCAAGTTCTGGCTTTCCTTTAGAATCAGAATGCTGTCTCGCACCGTGTAAGAACATACATCATCTGCTAGCCCTATGAATTCTCTTTTGGCCGGGAAAAAAAATCCAGTTTTGTAAGCACATCCTGATACATATTTGTACCGGGTTGGTGCTTCCATTCGCTTGATTGACTGCAGCTTTCCTGGTAGTAATAATTGTATTGTTATTGTAACTGATAATGATATGACTGCTATTGAAGAACCTTGTTGAAATTATGCATGTTCGATGATTTATTTACACATTCGTACCATTGTCGAAGAATGTTGATTTCATAGTTCTTTGATGGTATCTCTTGAAACAGGCTTTCGCCCGCTTTATATATAAAGCCCCAACCGACCACAGTAAACGGCCGAATGATACAAGGTGGTGAGGTGACCCTCTTACAAAGTCAATCCTAGCATGGACGGATCACGCACACAATGCCATCGAAAGAGAAAACACGGAGATATGAGCACAACACCACACTATGCTCTACTACACCTAAGCTCCATGACAACGCCTCAAAAGGGAGAACGGCAGAGCGTCGCCGTGCCGAGTCCACAACGAACAAAGTTCTTCACCCAGAGCCCAGACACGGAGAGGAGCACCACGATGACGTCTTCAAGAAGAGAGCGGCGCCCGCAGGCATCACTGTTGTTGATGCCAAAGCGTAAGGCTTTCGCCCGGTAGCTCCCGCGTGTCACTAAGAGGTCTTTAGGAGAAGCATGACAAGTCCAGAGTCCTAGATCCGGATCGGGACGCTGCCATTATCAGAGACAAATAGAGCACCCGAGCCACCCTCCACTATGTCTCTTGTCGCGCACACGACCAAGAGATATAGCCAACACCGGCACCATGGTTCCCGCCGGAGAGAGCCAACCATGCGAACCGCCTTTCCAGGGCCACCGCCTCGGCATCCATGCCATGAGGCATCGCCCACCGCCTACTTCATCGTGCACAAGCCGCGGTAGGAAAACCCTGACATCAGCCCCCGAGCTCATGTCTGCGCCACCACCGTAAGGGCGCCCACACCTGATATCCCTCCAATCCCGGTGGACCGAGGGGGATATGGCCCAGTGGCTTCCGATGGCCAGTATCGAGCCATCAGCTTCGACGACACCAAATCCGCGGCCTTTAGCACCGATCCGACTGCCGGCGAGCGACTTCTCGACCACCACCGCCACGGACCACTGACGCCATAACGCGCAAACGACACCAATCTTCCCACAAGCACCTGCCTTGGCCTGTTCCGAGGCGGCCTAGAGTCGTGAACCGACTCCAAGGTGACCTCGCGCCGGACCTCACATGAGGAGTAACTAACCCCGGCCGGGGGACCAAGTCAAACTCTCGCACCGGCGGCCAATCCACGATGCCAGCCAACTTCCAGCCATCGCATCCGGGAAAGATGGACGCCGCCCCATCAGATCTAGGCATCCCAGATCAAGACGGAAGCCGCTCATGGCAGCCAGCAACTCCGGCTGCCGAGTAGCTGCATCTGAGTCAGCCCCGCCCCCAATCGACCGCTCACGCGAAGCCCCGCCACCCCCGCCCGCGGCCAAAGACCCACCAAACATCCACAGCCCCACCTCGCGCGTGGGCAGGCCGCCGCCCGCCGGTGACCACCGCCGCCCGCACCCGAAGTTCGACGCCCCAAGGACGCTAGGCGGCGCCGCTCCCAGCCATCGCCGCAAGGAGCCGTCGTGTGCCAGATCCGCGGCCACAGCTCGTCCCCGTGCGAACCACCACAAGCCGCGCTACCCTCTCGCCAGAGGGAACGACCCGTGCCGCGTCACAGCCAGCAGGGACCGAGAGAACCCCGCCGCCGCCGGCTCCAGTCGAGCTTTGCTCGGCTGAGCCCCCCGTCGGCGCCGGGGGATGGGGGTGTGGGGGGAGGGAGGAGGGGGTTGGCGGCAGAGGACGACGAGCCCTCCCCGTCGCCTCGTGGGCAGCATCGCGGGAGGGGATATGGTTCGGGGCGGTGAGAGAGCCGAGTGTATAATTATCCAGAACATGGATTGGTTGTATAGAGTATAGACTATGATTGCTTGTTGTGGGCTACTACCTCCGTCCTAGTTTATTGGCCCCCTTCGTATTTCGTGTCAAAATTTGACCTTAGATTTAACTAAAAAATCTTAATGCATGTAACTAAAAAAAATATAATTGAAAACTATGTTCGAGTTCAACGATATATTTTGGTGACATATATTATTATTTTATTAGTTAATTAAATCAATGGTCAAAGTTTGGCACAAAATACTAAAGAAACCAATAAACCAGGACGGCGGTAGTATTTGGGATGTCATTAGTTGCTACGGTCTTCTATGTAATGTACTACCATCAAACAAATATTTGTATTATTGAGATTTTCTCAAGTACTCCCTCTGTTTCTTTTTAGTCTGCATATAAGATTTGGTCAAAGTCAAGCGATGAAAAGTTTGACCAAATATATATAAAAAAATATCAACATCTACAATACTAAAGGTATACAATATGAAAATTTATATCATGACACATCTAATAATATCGATTTCACATTGTGAATGTCGATACTTTGTTCTATAAAGTTAGTCAAAGTTTATGAAGTTTGACTTTGACCAAATCCTATATGCGAACTAAAAAGAAACGGAAAGAGTATTTCTTTCGTCCTTTTCTCCAGGTGGCCAGGCGCGCTAACACATGCCTTTGTGGTTTAGTATACTCATGTTAGCAGACATGACATGTGGGTATCAATGGAAACAAAACTCTTTGCAGGTTTCACATGTCCTTTGGAATCTCGAGGTAAACAATACTACTCAATTTGTTGGTAATGATGACCGCTAGTACTCCCTCCGTTTCAAAATAAATGACCCAACTTTGTACTAAAGTTAGTATAAAGTTGAGTCATCTATTTTGGAACGGAGGGAGTAGTTAACTGCACATCTATGCCAATAAGCATCCAATGGGCTGCTCCCTAATTTTTATCACAAGACTCGAGACACCATTGCAGCTGGCAGTCTTTGTGGAGTGTGCTAGCTGTCTAGCCATAGACTGCATTGTTTTTTACACAAGCAGGGGAGAGGGGCTTTGGTAACTAGTGCTGTTTGCTCTTGCTACAGTCCTATACTCCTATACTCCTATACTCCTGCTTGGCTCCAGTATGCTGGTGGTATTGTGGATCTGGTAAGACATCAGGAAATCAAGAAATTTAAAGATTTTGTTCGTTCCATTCATCTTTTCCAGTTAATCAGAGTATATCTCTACTGCATGCAGGGAAAGTTTTGTCTCAGTCGATTGTGTTAGCCATTCCTATTGCTCCACAGATCACTCATGATAGAACTGATCCTGCGCCGCTCTCATCGATGTCGTATCACTCTCATCAGTGGCGTATCTGTTTAGTTACTGGCATCAGGTATGTATTGGGTCTCAGTGTTCTGCACATCTGGATCTCTAACGCAGTGGTACTCCTTTTGTTCACTAGTTGATCGATAATCTTCTATTATGTATTGCAGGTGTAGCAACATGGTTTTCTAATGGTGATTGACCGATAATCTTCTATTATCCATTTTTTATTCTAGCTTGGGCTCAATCTTACGAGATCTTATGAGTAGCGGTGGGCTGACTATCGGAGTAAACTGCATCTTCAAAATGATCACTATTGATTGTTGTTATTGATTAACTCGAAGACTGGTTTGTAAGGTAAGACTTGCTATCGTACAGAGCTTGCAACTTTACTTCCATGACTACACTGTAATAAATTATCATGTTTTCCAGTCTAGAAACCGATTATGGGTTAAGAACTTAGGCCTGAGAAACAAAAATATGTAGCTGACTCAGTGCAACATTCGGTGTGTATTTGCAGCTGCCATCTGATGGCTATTCAACTGAGCAAAACAAAATAATTTTAACATACAAAACTAAAACACATGTTAATATGCAAGCACAAGCAGATAAAATGACAGAAGGCCAACTCAGGGATTTAGACCTCAATACTTGGCCTTGGACCTCAAACTGCATAGCTCCATTGTTCTAAATTCGTTAAATATCTTCTATACCAATATATCTTAGAGACACATATGGTCAT
Organism: Aegilops speltoides; assembly: GCA_021437245.1. Lineage (NCBI taxonomy): Eukaryota > Viridiplantae > Streptophyta > Magnoliopsida > Poales > Poaceae > Aegilops > Aegilops speltoides. Next base: position 32,690,059 of record CM038143.1, read on the forward strand.
TGTGAAAGCATATTAACAAACATTGTGTATTCATTTTCAGGCTTCAGTTTTTGCCATTCTCTGAAACAAGTCACCCTTGTATTTTTTTGGTGGACCTCCGCCTTGTGCGTGCAATTTCATTTGTTTGATGGCAGCCGTTCTAGCATCTTTACTTGGATCATGTGCCAATAAGTTGAAAGATATCATTATTGATGAAGCCATATTAATCCTAGGGGTGGAAAAAGAGCTCGCAGAAGTGCTGCGACGAGTAGAACTAATACGGTGTTGCATATATGATGCTGAGAAAAGGAGGACAGAAGAGCAAGCAGTAAACAATTGGCTTGATCAGCTGAGAGATGTTGTATATGATGTTGAAGAAATCTTGGATGTGGCTAGATGTAAAGGAAACAAGCTACTTCCTGACCACCCTTCATCATCATCAGGCAAATCAGTTGCATGTAAAGGCCTTTCAGTTTCCTCTTGTTTTTGCAACATTGGGCCACGCCGTGATGTTGCTGTGCGGATAAGAAGCCTCAACAAAAGGATAGAGAACATTTTAAAGGACAATATATTTTTAACATTCAAAAGTAGTACAGAACCTAGTGGACATGGTCGAACATCCAAAATGATAAGAAGTTCCAACCTTGTTGAGCCCAACCTTGTGGGAAAAGAGATAATACATTCTAGCAGGAAGCTGGTGGACTTAGTTCTTGCATGCAAAGAATACAAGTCATACAAGATCGGTATAGTTGGAACAGGCGGAGTAGGAAAGACAGCACTAGCTCAGAAAATATACAATGACCAAAAAATAAAAGCAAGCTTCCAGATGCACGCATGGATTTGTGTTTCACAAGACTACAGTGAAGTGACTCTTCTTAAAGAGGTTCTCCGCAATATTGGTGTCCATCATGAGCAAGGTAAAAGCATAGCTGAGCTGCAGAGGAAGCTTGCAGAAACAATTGAAGGGAAGAGTTTCTTTCTAGTTTTGGATGATGTGTGGCATTCAAACATATGGACGGATTTATTAAGACCTGCATTACATGAAACAACTGCCGGAGTAATATTGGTAACCACAAGAGATGATCAAATTGCAATGAGTATAGGTGTACGGCATACCCATCAAGTTGATCTCATGTCAGTAGAGGTGGGATGGGAGCTACTTTGGAAGAGCATGAATATTGATGAAGAGAAAGAAGTGATGAATTTAAGAAACACAGGGATTGAGATTGTTCGTAAGTGTGGTCACCTCCCTCTTGCAATCAAGGTTACCGCTAGTGCTTTGGCAAGCAAAAATCTAATGGAGAATGAGTGGAAAAGGTTTTTGGACAAATTTGCTGGCTCCCAGACCATGCTCTCGGATGAAATACAAGGAGCTTTGTATCTAAGCTACGATGAGTTACCACATCGTCTGAAGCAGTGTTTCCTTTATTGTGCTTTGTATACTGAAGATTCTAGCTTTTGTCGTGATGAAGTTAGCTGGCTATGGATTGCTGAAGGCTTCATCGAGGAGCAGCAAGGCCGACTACTAGAAGACATTGCAGAAGAGTACTACTATGAGCTAATACATCGGAATCTCCTTCAACCAGACAGGATAATGTTTGACCAGGCTAAATGCAAAATGCATGACCTCTTAAGACAGCTTGCTTTAAACATATCAAGAGAAGAATGTTTTGTTGGAGATGTTGAATCATTAAGGGGTGAAAATCTGTCAAAACTGCGACGTGTTACTGCTGTCGCAGCTAATAGGGATAAATTAGTGTTGCCTAGCATGGATAAGGTGGAAGTTAAGGTGAGGACTTTCCTAACTGTTTGGGGTCCACAGAACATTGAGGTTACATTGTTCAAGAGATTTCTGCTTCTTCGTGTTTTGGTACTGAATTGCTCACCTGTACAAAGCATTCCAGGCTATATAGGAAAATTGATACATCTACGTCTACTTAATCTGGATTATACTGGCATATCTTGTCTTCCGGAATCCATTGGCTCCCTAAAGAACCTTCAAGTACTGAGCTTGAGATGGTGTGATGATCTGCACAGTCTTCCTTTGGCAATGACCCTGTTGTGCAGTTTAAGATGCCTTGATCTTCTTGGCACAGAAATAAATCAGGTTCCAAAAGGCATGGGGAAATTGAAGCTCCTCACTTATTTACGAGATTATCCTGTTGGTGATGGAAGTGCTAATGCTGTTATACAAGATGGATGGAAGTTGGAAGAGTTGTCTTCTTTGTCGCAGATGAGGTATCTTTCTCTTTTTAAATTGGAAAGAGCAGCTCACTGCAGTACAAATATAGTGCTTACGGACAAAAGGCATCTACAGAAACTAACACTAAAGTGGACTGAAAGTGGAGAGGGGTCATATTCAGAAGAAGATGTTGGTAATTCTGAGAAGGTCTTTGAGCAGTTAATACCTCCGCACAACCTGGAATTCCTATGTATTTTCCAATTCTTTGGTCAGCAGTATCCCACCTGGTTTGGTACCACCTATTTGTCTTCCTTATTATACTTGAGACTCATGGATGTACGATCATGTGTGGAACTTCCACCGATCTGGCAGCTACCCAACTTGAAATTTCTGAGAATTGATGGAGCACATTCAGTTACCAAGGTTGGACCTGAATTTGTTGGCTGCAAGAAGGGTGATCCTGTATGTAATGAGTTGGTTGCTTTCCCTAAACTTGAATGCTTGATCTTCACGGATATGCCCAACTGGGAGTTGTGGTCTTTTTTTGAGGAACAAGTTGCTGCTGCTGATGTAAGGGGAGAGGATGGAGTTGCTGAGATTCTAAAAGAGGATACCCAATCTGCAAGGTTGCAACTGCTGCCCCGTTTGTTGGAAGTGCAACTTGAAGGTTGCCCGAAGCTGAGGAATCTCCCGCAACAGCTTGGAAAAGACACCGCCTGTTTGAAGGAGCTCAATTTAGGAGGACTAAACAACTTGAAGGCGGTGGTGGACCTCCCAGTGCTCTCTGAGGTCCTTGTTATTTCGTATTGTGAAGACTTGGAGAGGCTCTGCAACCTCCCTCAAGTGACAGAGCTGCGTGTATTTGGTTGTCCGAACTTAAGCCATGTAGTGGGGTTGGGCAGTTTGCAGCAGCTGTGGCTGGGCGAGGATATGCAAGAGGTCTCTTCACGCTGGTTGCCTGGGCTTCAAGAGCAGCACCGGCGACTTCATAGCGAAGACCTGGATATCTACACATGGACAATTTAGATGGCACAAGGTATATTTGAACACTGCATTACTGATTCGATATTTAGTATTTGTGTCTTTGATTCTTGTAGCAGCCTTGATTCACTTCCTCAGAATTTAATTTTGTACCTCAGTGGATTCATGTACAAACTGCATCTTTGTTCAGTTGTATGCCACCGTGTATGCTCATGCAACACAAATCTCTGAACCTTGTACACATTCCAAAATTGGTAGATGTCCATTGGCTGCAGAGTGCAAGCGTACAAGTTGTTAAGTGCTGTATAATTTTGCTCTAAATTTCCCATGTGTGTTCCTTCTTCGACTAGCATGCATTGGATTGGAGACCCATGCTGTTGCTTACATTCTGATAATCTTCCTCTTAGAGTTGATAATATCGGCGAATGGTGAATGGCGGCGACAAGTACTTGTTCAAGGAGCTATCTGGGGGTGGGTAGCGTGAAGGATAAGGGGCAAGCTTTGTTTTCTTCAATGGAGATGGATAAGTACAAGGAAAATGCAGAGACGCACTGCACTGCACTGCACTCTGGTTTAATCTGTTTTTTCAGCAAGTGTTTAATCTGCACTGCGCTGCAGGCTCAGTGGCCGTTTAGTTGGGAGGAATTGGACATATTTGGTTAATTCGACTGAAGCGAGGTGCATCTCTTGCGTATTTGTTTAGTCCTACGCTGGCTCAAACGTATTAGAATAACTCAAACTTTGTTCTCCTATTTTATTTTCTATGCTGAAACAATTAATCATTATGTTGATAATGTTCTCCTTCACGTACTCTGTCACCGTCAGCGTCTCCAGCTTTGCAGTGGTTCTGCTGGTGGACGATGATTAGTACTCCCTCCGTAAACTAATATAAGAGCGTTTAGATCACTACTTTAGTAATCTAAACGCTCTTATATTAGTTTACAGAGGGAGTACTACGTACTACTGTACTACAATAATAAAATCTTGTGGTAACACATGAACGAATGAATGGTCCATCTTTTGTTTTTTAGGACTAGCTAATAAGGTTACTGCAGTCATGGACGGACTGCAATCAATCAACACAGGTTTTCTTTTCAGAGGACACTGTTCAGTTAACGAACTGTTCTGACCACACTGAGCAAAGGCCGCCGTCTCCTCAAGCCAATCGACCGTGTGTATGTGTATGCGTCACAGGGTTTCATTCTTTGGCTGGGTGTAACCAGTGTGTATTTCGTTCTTTGCTGCACTGCACCTGGACGATGAAGATGATGCACAACTGACACAACTGCGGAGTAGTGTGCAGTGTGGCGAAATCTGTTGTTGCTGCGCTCCAGGAGCGCAACCCTGCGCCGGAGCTCTGAACTTCGGCAAAGAGTGTCCGGTGACGACGAAGGAGGCGCCCAAGTACATTCTGAAGCAGCTATCTAGTCTAGGGGGAAATCGTGAGCTCTCTGAAAGACACAAAGCTCTGTTCTCTGCGACTAAGCCAAAGAAGAATAAGGAAATTGCAGACTAAGCCAAAGAAGAATAAGGAAATTGCAGAAACTACTATCTTTTCTGAACTCAATTACTGTAGTTGGAAGGAATAGGATATACTACTCACTCCGTCCCAAAATAAGTGTCTCATCCTTAGTACAACATATTATTCCTCTGTTTTTTTATTGTTTTGTTTAAAATAGACTTGCATTTAGTTGGTTTTGGAATCAATACTTGCATTTCGACAAAATTGTTGCCTATTTGTGGCATGACCTAAGCCAATTCATGTTTGCTGACGCACAAAGAAAAACATGAACTCAGTCCGTAAGTGTCAATAAATTATCATCAAAATATAGTTCAGGTCACACGAATTAATTTGTGAATATAATGCATATTGGCCAAGCATATCTATTCATTATTGGCACTGTCCAATGCTACTGACCAATTGAAACAGAAATGACAATAAGCTCAGCCAATGTGCAGCTCACCAATCTCTTTCAGAAGACAATTCCAGCTGGGCCGCCTTTGTGTACTGTGCTATGTGGCCACAAAACGCAAGCAGAGGAGGGCCGAGCATTTATCATCTACTGGTGTGTGGTATGCTGTGCTAGCTGTCCTTTGCTCTTGCTTGGCCCTTGTATGCTGCTGCTATTGGACCAGGCCAGCCATCAGGAAATCTCAGAAATCTGAAGGTTTTGTCGGCCCCTTCTTCTTCTGCTGCTGCTACTGCAGGCAGAGAAGTTTCTTGTTGATCGTTGTTGATTGCTGTGGATTCAATTCGTGCAAGCACCTCGCCGCTCTCCTCTTGAAGTGGTCATCAGTGGCCTATCAGTTTAGCTACCCTCTGTATTCAGGTACTCCCTTCCATCCATACTAATTCTCAACGGAGTATATATATATTAAGTTCAGTTATGTGCACTTTTGGTACTACTTTGTTTTGTTCACTAGTTGGTCAATAATCTTGTATCATCCATTGCAGGTGCAGCAGCATGGTTTTCCTCTGGTAATCGACTGACAATCTTCCGTTATCAATTTTGATTCTAGCTTGCACTCAGCCTTGCGAGATCTTTAAAACTATTGATGGGTTGGAAGACTGGTTTATAAGGTAAAAACTTGCTACTACCTCTCTCTCAGTTTACAGGGCGTGCGCGTACCCCTAGGTCGTCAATTTGACCAACCTAATACAAGTCATATATTACAAAAAATATAGCAACATAAACTATGGAGTTTCTACTTTCAAAAGGTATAATTTTTGTGTTATATAGTTTATATTAGGGTGATAAAATTGGCAACCTAGGTATACGCACGCGCAGGACTTGTAAACTGAAACGGAGGTAGTACCGTACTTTAAAGAGCTTGTGACTTTGGTTTCAGAACTACAGTGGAATAAATTATGGTGATTTGTAGACTAGCATGTACGAGACCAATTAGAGTTAAGATGAATTAGACAAACAGAAATAAATAGCTGCATGATTTATCTGTACCACTGTAGGTTGCAACTAAATGTAAGATTTTCAGCAGTAGTTCGGTGTGTAGGATGCTATTGGCTGCCATCCCATGGCCCTTCAACTGACCAAAACAAACCAAGAAAACCATGTAAATTGGCAAACAGGGAAAACTATAAAGAACAGAATGCCAAATGATCAAGAATTTAGATCTCAATACTTGGCGCTACCGCTCAATCTGTATGTCAGTATGTGCATAGCTATATTATGCTAAATTATTCAAAATGTAAATGGCAGCCCACTAGTGATCAATTTCGTGAGTCTTGTTCCAATTCAAAGCATGTTATTGTTATCATACGTTGTTCATTCATTTTCAGCTTTCGGTTTCTGACATTCTCAGGGAATGTCCTAGTGTTTTTGGTGGACCTCTGGCGCTGAGTTTGTCTGATCCATGGCTGCCATACTTGAAACTTTGCTTAAATCAAGTGTCAATAAGTTGCAAGATCTCATTACGGATGAGGCCATACTAATCCTAGGGGTGGAAGAAGAGCTTGCAAAACTGCTGCGACGAGTGGAACTAATTCAGTGTTGTATATACGATGCGGAGAAAAGGAGGACAAAAGAGCAAGCAGTAAACAACTGGCTTGGTCAACTGAGAGATGTTATATATGATGTTGATGAAATCCTGGATGTGGCTAGATGTAAAGGAAGCAAGCTACTTGCTGACCACCCTTCACCATCATCAGGCAAATCAGTTGCATGTAAAGGCCTCTCTGTTTCCTCTTGTTTTTGTAACATAGTGCCACGACGTGATGTTGCTGTTCGGATTAGAAGCCTGAACAAAAAGATTGAAAGCATTGCAAATGACAAGATATTTTCAACTTTCAATAATAGTACACAGCCTATTGGAAATGGTCAACCATCAAAACTTATAAGAAGTTCCAACCTTGTTGAGCCCAACCTTGTGGGGAAGGAGATTGTACATTCTACCAGGAAGTTAGTAGACTTAGTTCTTGCACACAAGGAATACAAGTCTTACAAGCTCGGTATTGTTGGAACCGGAGGAGTTGGTAAGACAACACTAGCTCAAAAAATATACAATGATCAGAAAGTAAAAGGAAGCTTCAAGATGCACGCATGGATTTGTGTTTCACAAGACTACAATCAAATAACTCTTCTTAAAGAGGTTCTCCGGAATATTGGTGTGCATCATGAGCAAGGTGAAACCATAACAGAGCTGCAGAGGAAGCTTGCAGAAACAATTGAAGGGAAGAGTTTCTTTCTGGTTCTAGATGATGTGTGGCACTCCAATGTATGGACGGATTTTTTAAGACCTGCATTACATGAAACAACTTCCGGAGTAATATTGGTAACCACACGAGATGATCAAATTACAAAGAGAATAGGTGTATACCATACTCACCAAGTTGATCTCATGTCAGTAGAGGTGGGATGGGAGCTACTTTGGAAGAGCATGAACATTGATGAAGAGAAAGAAGTGCAGAATTTGAGGAACATAGGAATTGAAATTGTTCATAAGTGCGGCCACCTCCCTCTTGCAATCAAGGTGACTGCTAGTGCTTTGGCAAGTAGAGATCTAACAGAGAATGAGTGGAAAAAGTATTTGGGGAAATATGCTGGTTCCCAGAGCATGCTCTTGGATGAAATAGAAGGAGCTTTGTATCTAAGCTATGATGAGTTAACACATCGTCTGAAGCAATGTTTCCTATATTGTGCTCTGTATGCTGAAGATTCTGTCATTCACCGTAATCAAGTTACCTGGTTATGGATTGCTGAAGGCTTCATCGAGGAGCGGCAAGGTCAACTAATAGAAGACATAGCAGAAGAGTACTACTATGAGCTAATTCATCGGAATCTCCTCCAGCCAGAAATGATAAGTTTTGACCAGGCTGAATGCAGAATGCATGATCTCTTAAGACAACTTGCTTGTAATATATCAAGAGAAGAATGTTTTATTGGAGATGTTGAAACATTAAGGGGTGAAAATCTATCAAAACTACGACGTGTTACTGCTGTTATCAAGAAAGATACGTTAGTGTTACCTAGAGTGGATAAGCTGGAGGTTAAGGTGAGGACTTTCCTAACTATGAAGGGTCCATGGAGAATTGAGGATACATTGTTCAAGAGATTTCTGCTTCTTCGTGTTTTGGTACTGAATTACTCACTTGTACAAAGCATCCCAGACTATATAGGAAAATTGATACATGTACGCCTACTTAATCTAGATTACACTGGCATATCTTGTCTTCCGGAATCCATTGGCTCCCTAAAGAACCTTCAAGTACTGAGCTTGAGATGGTGTCATGATCTACACTATCTTCCTTCCGCGGTGACCCAGTTGAGCAGTTTAAGATGTCTTGATTTTTTTGGCACAAAAATAAATCAAGTTCCAAAAGGGATAGGAAAATTGAAGCTCCTCAATATTTTAGCAGATTATCCTGTTGGTGATGGAAGTGATAATGCTGTTGTACAGGGTGGATGGAACTTGCAAGAATTGTCTTCTTTGTCGCAGATGAGGCATCTGTCTCTTGTTAAATTGGAAAGAGCAGCTCACTACAACATAAATGGAGTGCTTACGGACAAAAGGCATCTAAAAGAACTAGTACTATCATGGACTAAATGTGAAGAGGGGTCATATTTAGAAGAAGATGTTTGCCATACTGAGAAAGTCTTTGAGCAGCTAATACCTCCACACAACCTAGAAGACCTATCTATTGTTAGATTCTTTGGTCGGCAGTATCCCACCTGGTTTGGTACCACCTATTTGTCTTCATTAATATACTTGATCCTTTGGCGGGATCGGGCGAGAGTGCGGGTTGGGATAGAAACCCCTCGTGGCCGACCCGTAGCGATGGCGCTGTGGGTGCCGCTGACCTTCCGGGGCGTCGGGGCTACTCTTCCTCGCCTCGTCGTGTGCGGGGAAAACCCTTGGCAGCAGCGTGTCGTCGTCGCGATCCTTCTTGGAGGTGTTGATTGGTGCGGCGCGAGTCTTGGAGCCTAGTGGATGAGACGGTGGGCCTAGCGATCGCGAGGCTTTTCGTTTTGTTGATCCGCCGTTATCGGCATTTGTTTCTTTGCTCTTTCTCTGTTGTTTCTTTTGGGCGTCTGTGCTGCTTCCGCCAGCACCTATCCTGTATGATTCGGTTGGTTGCTTTGTATACAAAGCGGAAACCCTTTTGGTAAAATAAACCTACTCCAGCTGATATTAGTACTGTCTGCATGTAGTTCAGGATTGCAAAAAGAGCATTGTTCAAGCATTTCTTACCTTGAAACTAATTACAGCCATTGCAACTCTCGGTTGCTTCCGCTATCCCCAATCACTCCTCTGCGCGCCCTCGTCCCCACCAATTAATGGCCGTCGCGCTCGCCGCAGCCAGCTGCCAGCGGCCGAGGCGCCACCTGCGCTTGTTGGCATGCAAGATCTTTGGCGACCACGATGCGTCGGTCTCTCCTCCTCCTGCTGCTGCTGCTGCTTCCGCCTCCGCCAGAGGTGTGTCGGTCCATCAGAGTAACAGGCCGGTTGGCTTAGATTGCACTAATTTCTCAGTCCTTTTCTTCTTGTAGTGTGAAAATGGAAGTGTCCACCGGCATGTCCTTAAGCAGAAGAATCACCATTTGTTTTTATCCTAGTGTTTCAGGAAAACTAGTATAGTAGCTAGTATCGCTTCTCTCACTTGAGAAATCGGTCACAACGCAATTAGCTAGCCCACAATTTTATCACAATATATTCCCTCATCAAGTATGCATGAACTTTTGATACAACGCATAGATACATTGAGTACCTTCGCAAGAGGACTTGTGCACTTGTGTCTACATACTTCTGTAGTGCAGTGAGGTATGCTAGTAGCTTAAGATAGCATGCATTGGGCATGGGAGCAGCTTTAATTTATTTGCAGGTATCGGTGAAAACAACACACTTTGCAGGAGGTTTCACATGTCCCTGTGGAATCTCGAGGTAAAATAATACTACACCAGTAGATTAGGCCGACAAAGCTAATTAATCTTATCATTAGTACAGGCTAGCGTTTGCTTTACTTAATCTATTCATTGGCACTACCGGAGTGCTAGTTAATTAAACAGTGATGACAATAAGCAGCCAGCAAGTGAGCAACTTGCTAGTTTCTTTCACAAGACTCGAGATATAGCCTGCTCTTTTTTGCCTGCTCTGTCGGAGCGTCTTTATTTTCGGTAACCTGTTAAGCATATGGCCTGATACTACTACTCCCTCCGTTCGGAATTATTTGTCTCGGAAATGGATGTATCTAAAACTAAAATATGTCTAGATACATTCATTTCTGTGACAATAATTCGAGCGGAAAATACTAAATATGATATCCTTAATCTTACTGGTCACTCGTCAGCAAGTTAATCTTGGCAGACGTATGATTGCTAGTCGAAGCGAACATATCAGGTCAAGAACTCTGTGAATTTATTTAGCTGAATAGTTGAACACTGTGTTCTCGCGCATGTTTTAAAACCATTCGAAATTAGTTAACCTTATACCGGGATGAGTATCACAGTTTTGTATGGGAGGGCCATAAGTGTATCACAAGGCACGATATTTAGTCGCACCTCACCACATGATGCACTCATGGTGCCTGAACTAAGGATATGCTTTTTACAAGCATGAATCTTTTGAGTTTTGATGCAGTGATTTGGCTCCTTCTTAGTGAACTTTGGAGCATTCTTGCTCATTTATAAACTTTACAATTAAAATATGCAGGTTATATTGTATTTACTTCAAGTTCACAGTAGTTTATCATGGATTATAAATTTCTTAGTTCTTCTGTTATCCGCCAAAGTTGGAAAGGGACATTCTGCATTTTATATTCGAATTATCTGTTCTTTTACTATTAGTTTGAATATAATGCCGGAGAATATGGTCTTTGCAAGTGCAATCTCAGTTTGGCTACCTTAATTACTGAGTGTTTCTTCATGCCAGTTACAGTAGTTCTAACGTTCGATAGTGAAATCAAGGAAAATTTTGTCTCTGATTTTCACCCTTTCTGCTTTATTGAAGGCTTGCACTAAACTTTCTAACATAATACTCTATTCATTTAATTGTATTTTGGGACTTGGTGTTCTCTCAATATACACAACCAAACCCTTACTTTGACTTATTATATGTTAACAAATATTTGAATATTTCATGATATGGAACTATTTTGGATGGTAAACCCACTAATATGATTTCATTTGAGAATTCTGAATACTTACATATGTTTAGTGTTCAAAGTTATAAGCAGTTTGGCCATGCATTCAGGACGACATTGATTTATCAGGAGTATCAATTCAACATTTCCACACTTTCAGATAATAATTGCATTGTTGGTCTTATAAAGATCAGTTGTCTCCTAGGTATAGATGTCTTACAACTATACACTTTTCACAGCTTGTGCCTATGCCAGGTATGCACCAACTCGAACTCAACTTGAAGAAGCTATGAGTAAAACTAGCAAAGTCTGAACAAGCAAGTTCTGGCTTTCCTTTAGAATCAGAATGCTGTCTCGCACCGTGTAAGAACATACATCATCTGCTAGCCCTATGAATTCTCTTTTGGCCGGGAAAAAAAATCCAGTTTTGTAAGCACATCCTGATACATATTTGTACCGGGTTGGTGCTTCCATTCGCTTGATTGACTGCAGCTTTCCTGGTAGTAATAATTGTATTGTTATTGTAACTGATAATGATATGACTGCTATTGAAGAACCTTGTTGAAATTATGCATGTTCGATGATTTATTTACACATTCGTACCATTGTCGAAGAATGTTGATTTCATAGTTCTTTGATGGTATCTCTTGAAACAGGCTTTCGCCCGCTTTATATATAAAGCCCCAACCGACCGATAAGCGGCGAATGATACAAGGTGGTGAGGTGACCCTCTTACAAAGTCAATCCTAGCATGGACGGATCACGCACACAATGCCATCGAAAGAAAACACGGGATATGAGCACAACGCCACACTATGCCCTACTACACCTAAGCTCCGTGACAAGCGCCTCAAAAGGAGAAGCGGCGGAAGCGTCGCGTGCGAGTCCTAGCGAACAAAGTTCTTCACCCGAGCCCGGACACGGAGAGGAGCACCACGATGGCGTCTTCAAGAAGAAGCGGCGCCCGCGAGCATCACATTGTTGATGCCAAAGCGTAAAACTTTCGCCCGGTAGCTCCAGCGTGTCACTAAGAGGTCTTTAGGAGAAGCATGACAAGTCGAGTCCTAGATCCGGATCGGGGCGCTGCCATTATCGAGACAAATAGAGCACCGAGCCACCCTCCACTATGTCTCTTATCGCGCACGACCAAGAGATATAGCCAACACCGGCACCATGGTTCCCGCGGAAGAGCCAACCATGCGAACCGCCTTTCAGGGCCACCGCCTCGGCATCCATGCCATGAGGCGCCATACCGCCTACTTCGCCGTGCACAAGCGCGGTAGGAAAACCACGACATCAGCCCCGAGCTCATGTCTGCGCCACCACCGTAAGGCGCCCACACGATATCCCTCAATCCCGGTGGACCGAGGGGATATGGCCCGATGGCTTCCGATGGCGATGTCGAGCCATCGGCCGGCGACACCAAATCCGGACCTTTAGCACCGATCCGACTGCGGCGGCGACTTCTCGACCACCACCGCCACGGACCCGCAGCGCCATAGCATAAGCGACACCAATCTTCCCACAAGCACCTGCCTTGGCCTGTTCCGGGCGGCCTAGAGTCGTGAACCGACTCCAAGGTGACCTCGCGCCGGACCTCACATGAGGGTAACTAACCCGGCCGGGGACCAAGTCAAACTCTCGCACCGGCGGCCAATCCACGATGCCAGCCAACTTCCAGCCATCGCATCCGGGAAAGATGGACGCCGCCCCATCAGATCTAGGCATCCCAGATCAAGGCGGAAGCCGCTCATGGCAGCCAGCAACTCCGGCTGCCGAGTAGCTGCATCTGAGTCAGCCCGCCCCCAATCGACCGCTCACGCGAAGCCCGCCACCCCGCCCGCGGCCAAGACCCACCAAACATCCACAGCCCCACCTCGCGCGTGGGCAGGCCGCCGCCCGCCGGTGACCACCGCCGCCCGCACCCGAGTTCGACGCCCCAAGGGCGCTAGGCGGCGCCGCTCCCAGCCATCGCCGCAAGGAGCCGTCGTGTGCCAGATCCGCGGCCACAGCTCGTCCCGTGCGAACCACCACAAGCCGCGCTACCCTCTCGCCAGAGGAACGACCCGTGCCGCGTCACAGCCAGCAGGGACCGAGAGAACCCCGCCGCCGCCGGCTCCAGTCGAGCTTTGCTCGGCTGAGCCCCCCGTCGGCGCCGGGGGATGGGGGTGTGGGGGGAGGGAGGAGGGGGGTTGGCGGCAGAGGACGACGAGCCCTCCCCGTCGCCTCGTGGGCAGCATCGCGGGAGGGGATATGGTTCGGGGCGGTGAGAGAGCCGAGTGTATAATTATCCAGAACATGGATTGGTTGTATAGAGTATAGACTATGATTGCTTGTTGTGGGCTACTACCTCCGTCCTAGTTTATTGGCCCCCTTCGTATTTCGTGTCAAAATTTGACCTTAGATTTAACTAAAAAATCTTAATGCATGTAACTAAAAAAAATATAATTGAAAACTATGTTCGAGTTCAACGATATATTTTGGTGACATATATTATTATTTTATTAGTTAATTAAATCAATAGTCAAAGTTTGGCACAAAATCTAAAAACCAATAAACCGGGGCGGTGATATATTGGGATATCATTAGTTGCTACGGTCTTCTATGTAATGTACTACCATCAAACAAATATTTGTATTATTGAGATTTTCTCAAGTACTCCCTCTGTTTCTTTTTAGTCTGCATATAAGATTTGGTCAAAGTCAAGCGATGAAAAGTTTGACCAAATATATATAAAAAAATATCAACATCTACAATACTAAAGGTATACAATATGAAAATTTATATCATGACACATCTAATAATATCGATTTCACATTGTGAATGTCGATACTTTGTTCTATAAAGTTAGTCAAAGTTTATGAAGTTTGACTTTGACCAAATCCTATATCGAACTAAAAGAAAGCGGAAAGAGTATTTCTTTAGTCCTTTTCTCCAGTGGCGGTAGCGCTAACACATGCCTTTGTGGTTTAGTATACTCATGTTAGCAGACATGACATGTAGGTATCAATGGAAACAAAACTCTTTGCAGGTTTCACATGTCCTTTGGAATCTCGAGGTAAACAATACTACTCAATTTGTTGGTAATGATGACCGCTAGTACTCCCTCCGTTTCAAAATAGATGACCCAACTTTGTACTAAAGTTAGTATGTTGAGTGTGCTACACATCTATGCCAATAAGCATCCAATGGGCTCTAATTTTTATAGACCACACCATTGCAGCTGGCATTGTGGAGTGTGCTTTCTAGCCACTGCATTGTTTTTACACAAGCGGGGAGAGGGCTTTGGTAACTAGTGCTGTTTGCTCTTGCTACAGTCCTATACTCCTATACTCCTATACTCTCCTGCTTGGCTCCGATATCTTTGGTGGTATTGTGGATCTGGTAAGACATCGAAATCAAGAAATTTAAAGATTTTGTTCGTTCCATTCATCTTTTCGATTAATCGAGTATATCTCTCTGCATGCGAGGAAAGTTTTGTCTCGATCGATTGTGTTAGCCATTCCTATTGCTCCACAGATCACTCATGATAGAACTGATCTGCGCCGCTCTCATCGATGTCGTATCACTCTCATCGATGGCGTATCTGTTTAATTCTTGGCATCGGTATGTATTGGGTCTCGATGTTACGCACATCGGATCTCTAGCAGTGGTACTCCTTTTGTTCACTAGTTGATCGATAATCTTCTATTATGTATTGCGGTGTAGCAACATGGTTTTCTAATGGTGATTGACCGATAATCTTCTATTATCCATTTTTATTCTAGCTTGGGCTCAATCTTACGAGATCTTATGAGTAGCGGTGGGCTGACTATCGGATAAACTGCATCTTCAAAATGATCACTATTGATTGTTGTTATTGATTAACTTCGAAGACTGGTTTGTAAGGTAAGACTTGCTATCGTCTGAGCTTGCAACTTTACTTCCATGACTACTGCTGTAATAAATTATCATGTTTTCCGGTCTAGAAACCGATTATGGGTTAAGAACTTAGGCACGAGAAACAAAAATATGTAGTGACTCGATTGCAACATTGGTGTGTATTTGCAGCTGCCATCGATGGCTATTCAAGCTGAGCAAAACAAAATAATTTTAACATACAAAACTAAAACACATGTTAATATGCAAGCACAAGCAGATAAAATGACAGAAGGCCAACTCAGGGATTTAGACCTCAATACTTGGCCTTGGACCTCAAACTGCATAGCTCCATTGTTCTAAATTCGTTAAATATCTTCTATACCAATATATCTTAGAGACACATATGGTCATTGTGAAAGCATATTAACAAACATTGTGTATTCATTTTAGGGCTTGAGTTTTGCCATTCTCGAAACAAGTCACCCTTGTATTTTTTGGTGGACCTCCGCCTTGTGCGTGCAATTTCATTTGTTTGATGGCAGCCGTTCTAGCATCTTTACTTGGATCATGTGCCAATAAGTTGAAAGATATCATTATTGATGAAGCCATATTAATCCTAGGGGTGGAAAAAGAGCTCATGAAGTCTTTGCGACGAGTAGAACTATCTGATGTTGCATATATGATCTTTGAGAAAAGGAGGACAGAAGAGCAAGCGATAAACAATTGGCTTGATCAGCTGAGAGATGTTGTATATGATGTTGAAGAAATCTTGGATGTGGCTAGATGTAAAGGAAACAAGCTACTTCGACCACCCTTCATCATCATCGAGCAAATCGATTGCATGTAAAGGCCTTTCAGTTTCCTCTTGTTTTTGCAACATTGGGCCACGCCGTGATGTTCTTTGTCTTGGATAAAGCCTCAACAAAGGATAGAGAACATTTTAAAGGACAATATATTTTAACATTCAAAAGTAGTACAGAACCTAGTGGACATGGTGAACATCCAAAATGATAAAGTTCCAACCTTGTTGAGCCCAACCTTGTGGGAAAAGAGATAATACATTCTAGCGAGGAAGTGGTGGACTTAGTTCTTGCATGCAAAGAATACAAGTCATACAAGATCGGTATAGTTGGAGCAGTAGGAGTAGGAAAGACAGCACTAGCTCGAGAAAATATACAATGACCAAAAATAAAAGCAAGCTTCGGATACGCATGGATTTGTGTTTCACAAGACTACGGTGAAGTGACTCTTCTTAAAGAGGTTCTCCATAATATTGGTGTCCATCATGAGCAAGGTAAAAGCATAGCTGAGCTGCGGAGGAAGCTTGCGAGAAACAATTGAAGGAAGAGTTTCTTTCTAGTTTTGGATGATGTGTGGCATTCAAACATATGGGCCATTTATTAAGACCTGCATTACATGAAACAACTGCCGGAGTAATATTGGTAACCACAAGAGATGATCAAATTGCAATGAGTATAGGTGTACGGCATACCCATCAAGTTGATCTCATGTCAGTAGAGGTGGGATGGGAGCTACTTTGGAAGAGCATGAATATTGATGAAGAGAAAGAAGTGATGAATTTAAGAAACACGAGGATTGAGATTGTTACGTAAGTGTGGTCACCTCCCTCTTGCAATCAAGGTTACGCTAGTGCTTTGGCAAGCAAAAATCTAATGGAGAATGAGTGGAAAAGGTTTTGGACAAATTCTTTGGCTCCGGACCATGCTCTCGGATGAAATACAAGGAGCTTTGTATCTAAGCTACGATGAGTTACCACATAAATGCAAGCAGTGTTTCCTTTATTGTGCTTTGTATCTTGAAGATTCTAGCTTTTGTCGTGATGAAGTTAGCTGGCTATGGATTCTTTGAAGGCTTCATCGAGGAGCAGACAAGGCCGACTACTAGAAGACATTGCGGAAGAGTACTACTATGAGCTAATACATGGAATCTCCTTGACGAGACGAGGATAATGTTTGACCGGGCTAAATGCAAAATGCATGACCTCTTAAGACAGCTTGCTTTAAACATATCAAGAGAAGAATGTTTTGTTGGAGATGTTGAATCATTAAGGGGTGAAAATCTGTCAAAGCTGCGGCGTATTCTGCTTGTCATGCAGCTAATAGGATAAATTAGTGTTGCCTAGCATGGATAAGGTGGAAGTTAAGGTGAGGACTTTCCTAGCTGTTTGGGGTCCTGAGAACATTGAGGTTACATTGTTCAAGAGATTTACGCTTCTTCGTGTTTTGGTCTTGAATTGCTCACTGTACAAAGCATTCCGGGCTATATAGGAAAATTGATACATCTCGTCTACTTAATCTGGATTATCTTGGCATATCTTGTCTTAGGAATCCATTGGCTCCCTAAAGAACCTTCAAATCTTGAGCTTGAGATGGTGTGATGATCTGCTGATCTTCCTTTGGCAATGACCTGTTATGCGATTTAAGATGCCTTGATCTTCTTGCACGAAATAAATCAGGTTCCAAAAGGCATGGGAAATTGAAGCTCCTCACTTATTTACGAGATTATCCTGTTGGTGATGGAAGTGCTAATGCTGTTATACAAGATGGATGGAAGTTGGAAGAGTTGTCTTCTTTATCATGAGATGAGGTATCTTTCTCTTTTAAATTGGAAAGAGCAGCTCACTGCGGTACAAATATAGTGCTTCGGACAAAAGGCATCTCTGAAACTAACACTAAAGTGGATTTGAAAGTGGAGAGGGTCATATTGAGAAGAAGATGTTGGTAATTACGAGAAGGTCTTTGAGCGATTAATACCTCCGCACAACACTGGAATTCCTATGTATTTTCCAATTCTTTGGTCGTGATATCCCACCTGGTTTGGTACCACCTATTTGTCTTCCTTATTATACTTGAGACTCATGGATGTACGATCATGTGTGGAACTTCCACCGATCTGGCAGCTACCCAACTTGAAATTTACGAGAATTGATGGAGCACATTCGGTTACCAAGGTTGGACCTGAATTTGTTGGCTGCAAGAAGGGTGATCTGTATGTAATGAGTTGGTTGCTTTCCTAAACTTGAATGCTTGATCTTCACGGATATGCCCAAGCGGGAGTTGTGGTCTTTTTGAGGAACAAGTTCTGCTGCTGATGTAAGGGAGAGGATGGAGTTCTTGAGATTCTAAAGAGGATACCCAATCGCAAGGTTGCAAGCTGCTGCCCGTTTGTTGGAAGTGCAACTTGAAGGTTGCCGGTGAGGAATCTCCATGCAGCTTGGAAAAAGACACACTTTGTTTGAAGGAGCTCAATTTAGGAGGACTAAACAACTTGAAAGGCGGTGGTGGACCTCCGGTGCTCTCTGAGGTCCTTGTTATTTCGTATTGTGAAGACTTGGAGGCTCTGCAACCTCCCTCAAGTGTGAGCTGCGTGTATTTGGTTGTCGAACTTAAGCCATGTAGTGGGGTTGGGCAGTTTTGCAGTTGTGGCTGGGCGAGGATATGCAAGAGGTCTCTTCACGCTGGTTGCTGGGCTTCAAGAGCAGCCGCGACTTCATAGCGAAGACACGGATATCTACACATGGACAATTTAGATGGCACAAGGTATATTTGAACACTGCATTCTTGATTCGATATTTAGTATTTGTGTCTTTGATTCTTGTAGCAGCCTTGATTCACTTCCTCGAATTTAATTTTGTACCTCGGTGGATTCATGTACAAACTGCATCTTTGTTGGTTGTATGCCACCGTGTATGCTCATGCAACACAAATCTCTGAACCTTGTACACATTCCAAAATTGGTAGATGTCCATTGGCTGCAGAGTGCAAGCGTACAAGTTGTTAAGTGCTGTATAATTTTGCTCTAAATTTCCCATGTGTGTTCCTTCTTCGACTAGCATGCATTGGATTGGAGACCCATGCTGTTGCTTACATTCTGATAATCTTCCTCTTAGAGTTGATAATATCGGCGAATGGTGAATGGCGGCGACAAGTACTTGTTCAAGGAGCTATCTGGGGGTGGGTAGCGTGAAGGATAAGGGGCAAGCTTTGTTTTCTTCAATGGAGATGGATAAGTACAAGGAAAATCTGAGAGCGCCTTTGCCTTTGCTTGCACTCTGGTTTAATCTGTTTTTTCACAAGTGTTTAATCTGCCTTTGCTGCTGACTCGATGGCCGTTTAGTTGGGAGGAATTGGACATATTTGGTTAATTCGAGTGAAGCGAGGTGCATCTCTTGCGTATTTGTTTAGTCCTACGCTGGCTCAAACGTATTAGAATAACTCAAACTTTGTTCTCCTATTTTATTTTCTATCTTTGAAACAATTAATCATTATGTTGATAATGTTCTCCTTCACGTACTCTGTCACCGTCGGCGTCTCCACTTTGCGATGGTTACTGCTGGTGGGCGATGATTAGTACTCCCTCAAGTAAACTAATATAAGGCGTTTAGATCACTACTTTAGTAATCTAAGCGCTCTTATATAATTCTGAAGAAATACTACATCTCTTGTACTACTGATAATAAAATCTTGTGGTAACACATGAACGAATGAATGGTCCATCTTTTGTTTTTAGGACTAGCTAATAAGGTTACTGCAGTCATGGGCGGACTGCAATCAATCAACTGAGTTTTCTTTTGAGAGGACCTTTGTTGGTTAACGAACTGTTACGACCACCTTGAGCAAAGGCGCCGTCTCCTCAAGCCAATCGACCCGTGTGTATGTGTATGCGTCCGAGGTTTCATTCTTTGGCTGGGTGTAACGTGTGTATTTCGTTCTTTGCTTTGCTTGCACTGGGCGATGAAGATGATACTGGCCTGACACAAGCTGCGGAGTAGTGTGCGGTGTGGCGAAATCTGTTGTTGCTGCGCTCGGGAGGCGCAACCTGCGCCGAACTCGAACTTGGCAAAGAGTGTCGGTGACTGACGAAAGGCGCCCAAGTACATTCTGAAGCAGCTATCTAGTCTAGGGGGAAATCGTGAGCTCTCTGAAAGACACAAAGCTCTGTTCTCTGCGACTAAGCCAAAGAAGAATAAGGAAATTGCAGAAACTACTATCTTTTCTGAACTCAATTACTGTAGTTGGAAGGAATAGGATATACTACTCACTCCGTCCCAAAATAAGTGTCTCATCCTTAGTACAACATATTATTCCTCTGTTTTTTTATTGTTTTGTTTAAAATAGACTTGCATTTAGTTGGTTTTGGAATCAATACTTGCATTTCGACAAAATTGTTGCCTATTTGTGGCATGACCTAAGCCAATTCATGTTTCTTTGGCCTTTAAAGAAAAACATGAACTCAGTCCGTAAGTGTCAATAAATTATCATCAAAATATAGTTCAGGTCACACAATTAATTTGTGAATATAATGCATATTGGCCAAGCATATCTATTCATTATTGGCCTTGTCAATACTCTTGACCAATTGAAGCGAAATGACAATAAGCTCAGCCAATGTGCAGCTCACCAATCTCTTTAGAAGACAATTCCAGCTGGGCGCCTTTGTGTCTTGTGCTATGTGGCCACAAAGCATAAGCGAGAGGAGGGCCGAGCATTTATCATCTCTGGTGTGTGGTATGCTGTGCTAGCTGTCCTTTGCTCTTGCTTGGCCCTTGTATCTGCTGCTATTGGACCAGGCCAGCCATCGAAATCTCAATCTGAAGGTTTTGTCGGCCCCTTCTTCTTCTGCTGCTGCTCTGCGGCGGAGAAGTTTCTTGTTGATCGTTGTTGATTGCTGTGGATTCAATTCGTGCAAGCACCTCGCCGCTCTCCTCTTGAAGTGGTCATCGGTGGCCTATCGGTTTAGCTACCCTCTGTATTGGTACTCCCTTCCATCCATACTAATTCTCAGCGGAGTATATATATATTCAGTTTAGTTACCTGCACTTTTGGTACTCCTTTGTTTTGTTAACTAGTTGGTCGATAATCTTGTATCATCTATTGCAGGTGTAGCAGCATGGTTTTCCTCTGGTAATCGACTCATAATCTTCTGTTGTCAATTTTGATTCTAGCTTGCACTCAGCCTTGCGAGATCTTTAGAACTATCGATGGGCTAGAAGACTGCAGCTTTATAAGGTAAAAACTTGCTACTACCTCTCTCTCAGTTTACAGGGCGTGCGCGTACCCCTAGGTCGTCAATTTGACCAACCTAATACAAGTCATATATTACAAAAAATATAGCAACATAAACTATGGAGTTTCTACTTTCAAAAGGTATAATTTTTGTGTTATATAGTTTATATTAGGGTGATAAAATTGGCAACCTAGGTATATGCATGCCTTGTGAGACTTATAAACTGAAAGCGGAGGTAATACCGTACTTTAAAGAGCTTGTGACTTTGGTTTGAGAACTACAGTGGAATAAATTATGATGATTTGTAGACTAGCATGTGCGAGACCAATTAGAGTTAAGATGAATTAGACAAGCGAAATAAATAGCTGCATGATTTATACGTACCCTTTGTAGAGTTGCAACTAAATGTAAGATTTTCAGCAGTAGTTGATTGTGTAGGATGCTATTGGCTGCCATCCATGGCCCTTGTGTTTTTGCTAGATCTCCCTTGATGAGTTTGTCTGATCCATGGCAGCCATACTTGAATCTTTGCTTGGATCATGTGCCAGTAAATTACAAAATATCATTACAGATGAGGCCATACTAATCCTTGGCGTGGAAGAAGATCTCAGAGAAGTCCTGCAGCGAGTAGAACTAATACAGTGTTGCATATATGATGCTGAGAAAAAAAGGACAAATGAGCTAGCAGTAAACAATTGGCTCGGCCAACTAAGAGATGTTATATATGATGTTGATGAAATCCTGGATGTGGCTAGGTGTAAAGGAAGCAAGCTACTACCTGACGATCCTTCATCATCATCAACCACATTAGCTGCATGTAAAGGCCTCTCGGTTTCCTCTTGCTTTTGTAACATCTGGTCACGCCGTGATGTTGCTGTTCGGATTAGAAGCCTCAACAAAAAAATAGAGAACATTTTAAAGGACACGGTATTCTTAACACTCAACACTGGCATGCAGCCTACCAGAAATGGTCCAACATCCAAACTAATAAGAAGCTCCAACCTTGTTGAGCCCAACCTTGTGGGGAAGAAGATCATATATTCTAGCAAGAAGCTGGTGGACTTAGTTGTTGCACATAAGGAAAGTAAGTCTTACAAGCTTGCTATTGTTGGAACAGGAGGAGTTGGTAAGACAACACTAGCTCAGAAAATATACAATAACCAAAAAATTAAAGGAAGCTTCAAGATGCAAGCATGGATTTGTGTTTCCCAAGACTACAATGAAGTAACTCTTCTTAAAGAGGTTCTCCGGACTATTGGTGTGCATCATAAGCAAGGTGAAACCATAGCTGAGCTGCAGAGGAAGCTTGCAGGAACAATTGAAGGGAAGAGTTTCTTTCTAGTTCTGGATGATGTGTGGCATTCCAATGTGTGGATGGATTTATTAAGACCTGCATTACATGAAACAACTGTCGGAGTAATATAGGTAACCACAAGAGATGATCAAATTGCAATGAGAGTAGGTGTACAACATACCCATCGAGTTGATCTCATGTCAGTAGAGGTGGGATGGGAGCTACTTTGGAAGAGCATGAACATTGGGGAAGAGAAAGAAGTGCAGAATTTAAGAAACACAGGGATTGAGATTGTTCGTAAATGCGGTCACCTCCCTCTTGCAATCAAGGTTACCGCTAGTGCTTTGGCAAGCAGAGATCTGACGGAGAATGAGTGGAAAAAGTATTTGGGAAAATATGCTGGTTCCCATAGCATGCTCTCTGATGAAATAGGAGGAGCTCTGTATCTAAGCTATGATGAGTTGTCGCATCGTTTGAAACAATGTTTCCTTTATTGTGCTTTGTATGCTGAAGATTCCATCATTGAGCATGAAGTTACCAGGTTATGGATTTCTGAAGGCTTCATCGAGGAGCAGCAAGGCCAATTACTAGAAGACATAGCAGAAGAGTACTATCACGAGCTAATCCACCGGAATCTCCTCCAACCAGATATCTCATATTTTGACATGTTTGCAAAATGCATGACCTGTTAAGACAACTTGCACTAAACATATCAAGAGAAGAATGTTTTATTGGAGACGCTGAAGTATTAAGGGGTGAAAATATGTCAAAACTGCGACGTGTTACTGTTGTTACTAAGAAGGATATGTTGGTGTTATCTAGAGTGGATAAGGTGGATGTTAGGGTCAGGACTTTCCTAACTGTTAAGGGTCCACGGAGAATTGAGGATACATTGTTCAAGAGATTTCTGCTTCTTCGTGTTTTGGTACTAAATTACACACTTGTGCAAAGCATTCCAGACTACATAGGGAAATTGATACATCTACGTCTACTTAATCTGAATTACACTGGCATATCTTATCTTCCGGAATCCATTGGCTCCCTAAAGAATCTTCTAGTACTGAGCTTGAGATGGTGTCATAATCTGCACAATCTTCCTTCCGCAGTGACCCGGTTGAGCAGTTTAAGATGTCTTGACCTTTTTGGCACAGAAATAATTCAGGTTCCAAAAGGGATAGGGAAATTGAAGTTGCTCACTGATTTAAGAGATTATCCTGTTGGTGATGGAAGTGCTAATGCTGTTATACAAGATGGATGGAAGTTGGAAGAGTTGTCTTCTTTGTCGCAGATGAGGTATCTTTCTCTTGTTAAATTGGAAAGAGCAGCTCATAACAGTACGAATACAGTGCTTACAGACAAAAAACATCTAAAACAACTGGCACTAAAGTGGACTGGACGTGTAGAGGGGACATATTCAGAAGATGACGTTGGCAACACTGAGAAGGTCTTTGAGCAGCTAATACCTCCACACAACCTGGAAGACCTATCTATTGTTGGATTCTTTGGTCGGCGGTATCCCACCTGGTTTGGTACCACCTGTTTGTCTTCCTTAATATACTTGAAACTCATAGATGTACTATCATGTGAGGAACTTCCACCGATCGGGCAGCTACCCAACTTGAAATATGTGAAAATTGATGGAGCACATGTAGTTATTAAGGTTGGACCTGAATTTGCTGGCTTTAAGAATGGTGATCCTGTGTGTAATGAGTGTGTTGCTTTCCCTAAACTTGAATGGTTGATCTTCGGGGATATGCCCAACTGGGAGGTGTGGTCTTTTTTTGAGGAAGAAGTTGCTACCGCTGATGGATGGGGAGAGGATGGAGCTGCTGAGATCCGCAAAGAGGATGCCCAGTCTGCAAGTTTTCCACTGCTGCCTCGTTTGGTGCTATTGAGACTTGAAGGTTGCCCGAAGCTGAGGGCTCTCCCGCGACATCTTGGAAAGGAGACCACCAGCTTGAAGGAGCTCAGATTAACTGGTACAAGCCGCTTGAAGGCCGTGGAGTGTTGGAACTTCGCCCACAGGATCGATCACATCAAATCACGATGAACACGCACACGCAAAAACTTTTGCCAAAGGCACGTGTCGTGTCTCTCTTCTCTTTATTGATTTTTCTGTTTTCCACGGTGTTACAATAGCTAGCCCTGCCTGTATATATATACACACAGCCACCAACCTGGACCGACCAAGACAACCTAATCCTAGTCGTACGTGACCTGCTAGATGGACTCTAATACCTATACGGACTAGTCATGTACTAAGCTGACTACTACTACTACTACGACTCCTAGCTACCAAAACTCACGCATAAACTCTCCGACTAGTATTTCCTAATCTAATTACACGGCAACCTGTCGGACAAGTAATCCTACTACAACTCTAATTCAAGATTACTCCTAACAATCTCCCCCTAATCTTGACATGTTATCTCCTTGTGCTTCCTCTCGTCTTGACTCTTGCAGCTTCGCAGCTTGTTGATCCAAACTCCGACACATGATCCAAACTACCAGCCCACACGGTCGCATCTACGCGTGCAACGTGCAAGACTGGTCGCATCGTCAGTCTTCACGTCGTTCAACTTAACTGGTCACTGTCCCACTACATGCCGAGCTTGATCTTCAACTGTCATATCCGTACACTGAGTATGACCCGCGTGGAAACATGCAGCGCCTCTCCTGTGCTGCCATGTTGTGCCACCGCCATTGCTTGGCCGCTGCCTTGCACTCGGTTCGCACCATACTCCTTGTACTTGCTTGCAATAGATCCACTCTCCACTGCTTGCACACCTCCTCGCTTTACGATGGCTTCGCCTACCATCGTCCGCCTTCGGCATCACACCGAATCCACACTGGCCGCAACCAGGACGCTCCACAAGGACATGGACATGACTCACGGAACACCGTGCACGCCGATTTCACTCCAAGAATCACCACCAAGACGAGCACTTGGACACGATGCCGACTCACAGACATAACGACGACTGACCGTGCAAACTCGCACGACTCCATGAATCATCCGGCTCCCCCAGACGACAATCTTGATGAGCTCCAGCGCCGCACCTCAGCACCACCGCTCCCATCAATGATCATCTTCCATCACTATGCCGACGACAACCTGCCGCCTCCCTCCATGTCACTCCGCCGAACGACGATTGCTTGTTCCTCCTCTTCGCCGCATCATCCAGCGACTTCATCGCCCGCCCCGAGGCGCTAGTCGGGTCGCGACCCCGGGGCAAGCACGGCTTCAAATAGACCTAGCTCTGATACCAATTGTTGGAACTTCGCCCACAGGATAAATCACATCAAGTCATACAATGAACACGCGCACAAAAAACTGATAGCCAAGGGCTCTTGTCGTGCCCTTTGATTCTCTTTATTTTCTGTTTTCTCGCCACGGTGTTACAAAGCTACGCCCTGGCTGCATATAAATATACACAGCCGATCTAGCCTAACTCCTAACCTAACACGGACATTGACTTATACCTAGACTTGTACACGGACACAAAGTCCTGACCGGAATCAACTTAAGGACTCCCATAATCTAATTACACGGAGGTGTTGATCACAAGCTTTCCTACACGTATAACACAACGTATGTGCTAACAATCCCAGACAAGACACTAATTCTTGCTATGGCTAGGACAAGATTACCTAACATGGAGGACCTCCCGTTTCTCTCTGAGGTCCTTAACATTCAGAAATGTGAAGGCCTGCAGAGGATCTCCAACCTCCCTCAACTGAGAGAACTGCGTGTACGTGGTTGTCCAAACTTAAGCCATGTAGAGGGGTTGGTAAATTTGCAGCAGCTGGGGCTGGGCGAGGATATGCAGGAGATCTCTTCCCGCTGGGTGCCTGGGCTTCAAAACCAGCACCAGCGGCTTCATGGCGAAGACCTGGACGTCTACACTTTGTCTACCAGTTAGATGCCAGTGGTGAAGGCACAAGGTACGAGCACTGCATATATACACTAGTTGGACATGTCGTTTTGTTCTTTGATTTGCTGAACCATAATAAGTATTCACGCATCACAGTTTTCTGCCTCGTCTGATACATACTCATAATGGCATTATGCGTATGCTGTTAAGCACTAGAAATATGCTTAATCTCCTGTACATATTCCAAAAGTGCTTTAGTATATGTCCATGGACGCACAGATTGCAGGCATACAAATTATCAATCTAAACTTATTTTCTGTTGCTTAGATTCTCATAATTGTCCTTGTAGAGTTTATAATATAGGCATCGATCTAAACTTATTTTCTCTACGCGTGTGCTTGCATAAACAGATAGTTGCTGAGGGCCTTGATCTCTTATTGTGATGAACAATACCCCAGTTTTATATGTGAGATAGTGGAGGACTACAATTAATTTTTGAAATTGCAGCCACACCCACGCTGAACGGCCACATATACTTGTAGCGACATGTTTGTGTAACCATATTATATGTTTGTAATTACTACGGTTTGTTTCCCAATTCAGTTATGCTGGAAAAAACGTGGCAGCCAATGACTGATGCCGCAGTTTACTCCGATGGGCCAAAGCATCAGAATTCAGAAATACTAAGCTGTGAGGAAGCCTGTCAATGCTGAAGATGTTCAAGTCCTTGATGTGTAGCGAGCTGGTGAAGGAAGTGTTTTGTTTTTCCTTTGGACAGGTTCCCTAGAATTTATCGATTTGTTACTTCCGAACTTGTCGCGAGTTCTTCGCTGTACTGAAAATGTGTGGCATGATCTCGTTCTTTGGATGTAAGCCACGAATTTCGTTATATTTATTTCTGTACCTGCGTGAGTGCGTGACACGGTTTGGTTCTTTGAATGTAACAGAAACAGATGAATTTAGCTTTTGGCATGATTTTATTCTTTGAATGGAAGTGATGAATTTTGTTTAGTTCTTGCTGAACTTGGTCCTGAGTGCCGTGTCTGGCAGGTTGCCATGTACCCCTAATACTTTCGTGATCCTGGTCCCTAGTTTCTGTTTTCGTGGATTTTTGGTGGTTTCGCCCTATGTTGATGTTTGGGCTTGTGACTCTGCCTTGTGGCTTAATTTATTTATAAAGTCGGGCTATGGCCTTTTCTCTAAAAAAGAACTTGGTCCTGAGACTTTGCCACACTGAACCTGTGTGACCGGGCCACGAAGGAATAGCATTCTGTTCCTGTAAACCTGTGTTCCACTGTATCACCAAACTGCTGTCATTAGAAGGACTATTTGACTGGAAATCATAATAACCCATGAAGTGTAAAAAGTATATATCCTGGGTGTTGCAGTAAATCATGGAAGATGAAGACGATGGCACAGCTTCAGAATGAACACGTCACGATGTGTGCAGTGCGGCGAATGTTGATGTTGTTCCTGAGCTCCAGGAGCACAATCCCGGACGGAGGTACCCCCGTGCCGGAGCTTTGAAACTTCGGCGAAGAGTGGACGGTGATAACGACGGAGGCGGCCAAGTACGTGTCGAAGCAGCCGCCCTGGGAAGAAGTGTGACTGTGTGAGCTATGTGAATGGGTAAGCTCTGTTTCCCTGCAATGGAGCTCAAGAACAACAAGGGAAACTGCAGAAACTATGATTGCACGATCTGCCATACTGGTAGTCCAATGCAGATGCTCTCCAGTGCTATCTTTTTTCTTCTCTGGTCTTAATTAGTGCAATGCAGTGGGTGAAAGGTTTGCGCCAGCTTAAAAGTTATATCAAACTTACTAATTGAAATGCTGAACAAAATACATGATCGATTTTTTAATTTCATAGCCATATTTTAAAATAATTTTTGTACCAATGTACGTGTATTTTTCAAAATACATCAGTGAGTATCTTTTATTCTTTTTGTGTTTCTATTTTCCCATGTACTTTCTCCTTTTTTTTGTTTTCTTTTCTTATTTTTTATGTTTTTCACATTCCAATTTTTTTCTCTTTTTCTTGGAGTTTCGCCCCTTTTCCTATGATTTTTTTTACAATATAGGAATTTTTTTAAGTTGATAAATAGTTTTAAGTGTGATATGAACATTTTTTTTATGCACCACGGAAATTTATAAGAAAACATGAAAGATTTTTAACATGTTGAACATTTTTAAATGCACGAGTACAATTTCAAAAGCACCACGATTTTTTTAAATACACAATTATTTATTTTAAATACACAATGCTTTTTTTTTTTGAGAGCATGGTGATTATATTTTGAAGCATGGCAAACTTTTTTCTAAACATGGTCAACACTTTTTGATACACGATAAACTTCTGTAAAGACATGATTTTTAATAAATGTGTGAACACTTGTTTGAAATACATTAATTTTTTTCAAATATGTGGAAACCATTTAAATTATATGGTCATTTTACAAAAAATAAGTATTTTTAGGAAATTTTACATGTGCAGCTCAAGTAGAGAAGCACCCACAGGAAGATGGAGGTTTGGTCATTATGAGTGTTAACCGTTAAATTTCGTTTCATTTTCTTTTTAATTTGCGGCCAGAGGCGTGTGCTGTACTTAACATGTCGCCCCGACGGATTCTGTTTTATTTCTATCTGAACTTGGGCCGGGGGGACTTTTTATCATTACTTGATTGAAAGCTGATTGATATCTATAGGTGAAAGTTTGGTTTCTGTTTTCTTTTTTTGATACAAGTTTTTCAGGTTTGTCCCTCCTTATATGAAACTGAAAATATTGATTTGCACCAGATATCATGCTTTAAAATTGAGAATGGATTTTTAGATCCCGGGTGTCTAGGCACCCTCTTATCTGTACATCCATTCAGAATATGTTGCATAGAGATTTGAGCCATGCACTGTAGCAATATGATTTATTAGCAGATCTGGTGTTTCGTTAAAGATGGTGTAACCACAAAAAAACAAGCTTACCGGGTCTAGTCTAGCCCTGCGCCCCTGGCAGAATTTCACTATTGAAAAAAAGTTGGAGATGACCTGTCGGTCTGCATGCGGCTACATGCAGCAGTCGTCGCATGCGCATAGCAATTGTTGGCCGTTTGTGCCTTGGCCGGTCCTGCACACAGATGTATCCTTTTTTTTTTGTTCCTGTAGTAATAAGAAAACTGAGAACACATGTTGCCACTCGCCCGCATGCATGTGTCTGTACCGGGCCACATGTTCATGGCTCAGGTACAGCGTGCTACCCGACAAGTGAATGCGATCCAGGTCAAGTGGCCGTGCCTGCGCCTAGCCTCCTGCCCCCTACTGCCAGGCCTACGCTGGCTGCTACAGGCTAGAGCCGGTCCTGTTTTGTCTCTGCAAATAGCCTGCTAAATCAACCTGACAATGCATGTAGCTTGCTATTGACTAGTCCACAACGTGAATCTTGAAGTTAATTGACGCACAAGATTAGAGGGTGTCGGGGCACCCGGGTGCTATGGCACCTTTTCGTTTAAAATTTTGTAGCATGCAATTGAGTGCTGGGGATGGAATGGAACAAAAACAATGTGGAGGGTTGGGGTCTGCATCCGCCAACCAAATGTGCAGTCGTCCGCCAAATATACTCTGTATCTGTGTTAACAAGTTAAAAGATGGCCAACAGAGTAAAATATGTATGCCACATCCATGTTTTCCTCATTTGGCATCGACGCTCTACTCTTCTTCTCTAGATTTAGTCTGCAATCGTAAAATTTGTGTTGGTGTACACCTGAACGTGTTCAACTGTAAGTCTGTAAACCCCTGACTCAAGTTATGGTCTTTGCAGCTGACATACAATCATTTGGTATTGCAGTCGGTTGGTGTCTCTGTCGACATGCACGAAAGTTGGCGCCATCAGCTTTGTGTTTGGTGTCATGGTTGGTTTCACCCTGAAGAGAAGGCTGCGCCGGTGGGCTGCCAAGCTGCTCAAGAGAATTAAGGACGATGAGTAGCTAGCTAGTGCAGTTAATCTTCAAATTTTGTTGGCAAGTGTGCTCTAGTTACTCTGTAGTAACCCCAAGTTGAACCTCATTGACTGCTTGGATTAACTGTGATGGATACGACATTGTCGTTCGTAAGTTGTATCACAAATCTCCTTTAGGGGATCCGTAGTTCTGAACTTGCAATTGTGGCATGTGCAGATTCTGCTTTGTTTATCTCGCTGATCGTAATGTTGCTTGGTTAAAATATCCCGACACATGAACTAATAATGGAAGCAGAGGAGGTGGCTTTAGCAGGCAGTGTTGTTTTTGTATCCAGTTAATTCAAACCGAGTGCTTTGCTGTTGCTTGGCTTACCAGTATATATATGTTGCTACTGGCTCAGGCAAGGCATCAGGTTCAATCACCAAGAAAGAAAAAGTGAGCCACCTTGAGTGCTTTTGCTTTTGCTGTAATGGTTTGAAGGAAGGGATCGTTAGTTAGCCCCATGTCCAAGTAAACAAAGATGAGCATCTCCATCTCTTTTCTCTTCTAGCCAGCACCAAAGCCTTCTTCTTCATCAGCCTTATGCGGCTAATGCTTGCTTCAAACCAAAGAAATTCCCTGCCGAGTTTGCTTCCACTTGTGTTCGTCATTTGATCCTGTGGAGTTACCGGCCCGTTGTATCCAGGTATGTATACGATCTCAATGTTCTGCATTTGTGGATCTATAACACAGTGGGCGTTACTTGATAAGCTTGTAATATCCAGATATTGCAGGTGTAGCAGGCTAGTAGCAACAATGTTTCCCCTTGGTGATTGGCTGATAATCTTTGATTATCTATCTTGATTGATTCTAGCTTGCACTCAGCCTTGCGTGATCTTAAAAGTCGAGAGATGGACTGATCATCATAGCAAATCGCTTCTTCGAGATGCATGATCACTTCATATTGATTCTTACTATTGATGGTTTTTCCTAGTTGGAAAAGTAAGTTTGTGAGGTAATGACTTGCAATCAACTTAACTTTCATTACTACAACCGAATAAATTAGTTTTCATGATTTCTAGGCTAGCATTAGGGCTACTCATCAACAGGATAGATCAGAAAAACAAAATTTTGGCTGGATGATCAACCTATCTGTTGTAACATAACAGATAGAAATATAACTCGATGCAACATTTTCTGTGATTCGATCGATATATAGACTGCTATGCAGCTGCCATTGAATGGCGCCCTTAACTGGGCCAGATAAACCAATAAATATTTTTGCATGAAAAACTGAAACACATGTAAATTTGCAAGCACAAAAATTAAATTAAAAGATTCAGTGGCAGCTGAGGAACTTAGTCTCGATACATGGCGCTACTCAAGGTGCTGAATCTGTATGTATGTTACATACAGAGCTTTCATTATGTAAAATCTATTCTAAATGTAAATAGAAACTCAGTAGCAATATCTTCTAGTGTATCTATAGAGCCTTGTCTCTTTTTTGAAAGCATGCTGAGATACCTTTGTGCATTCATTTTCAGCTTCCAGTTTCTGCCATTCTCAGAATCAAGTCACCGTGGTGTTTTTGGTGGGTCTCCCTTGCCGAGTTTATCTGATCCATGGCGGCCATTCTTGAATCTTTGCTTGGATCATGTGCCAGTAAGTTGCAAAATATCATTACAGATGAGGCCATACTAATCCTTGGGGTGGAAGAAGAGCTCAGAGAAGTCCTGCGACGAGTAGAACTGATAAAATGTTGCATATATGATGCTGAGAAAAGGAGGGCAAAAGAGCTAGCCGTAAACAATTGGCTTGGTCAACTGAGAGATGTTATATATGATGTTGAGGAAATCCTGGACGTGGCTAGGTGTAAAGGAAGCAAACTACTACCTCACGACCCTTCATCATCATCAAGCAAATCAGCTGGATGCAAAGGCCTCTCAGTTTCCTCTTGTTTTTGCAACATCTGGTCACGTCGTGATGTTGCTGTTCGGATTAGAAGCCTCAACAAGAAGATTGAGAACATTGCAAATGATAAGATATTCTTCACATTCAACACTAGTATACAGCCTACTAGAAATGGTCCAACATCCAAACTGATAAGAAGCTCCAACCTTGTTGAGCCCAATCTTGTGGGGACGGAGATCATACATTCTAGCAGGAAGTTGGTGGACTTAGTGCTTGCGCACAAGGAAAATAAGTCTTACAAGCTTGCTATTGTTGGAACAGGAGGAGTTGGTAAGACAACGCTAGCTCAAAAAATATACAACGATCAAAAAGTTAAAGGAAGCTTCAAGTTGCACGCATGGATTTGTGTTTCACAAGACTACAATCAAATAACTCTTCTTAAAGAGGTTCTTCGGAATATTGGCGTGCATCCGCAAGGTGAAACCATAACAGAGTTGCAGAGGAAGCTTGCAGAAACAATTGAAGGGAAGAGTTTCTTTCTGGTTCTAGATGATGTGTGGCACTCCATTGTATGGACGGATTTATTAAGACCTGCATTACATGAAACAACTACCAGAGTAATATTGGTAACCACACGAGATGATCAAATTACAAGAAGAATAGGTGTAGACCATACCCACCAAGTTGATCTCATGTCAGTAGAGGTGGGATGGGAGCTACTTTGGAAGAGCATGAACATTGGGGAAGAGAAAGAAGTGCAGAATTTAAGAAACACAGGGATTGAGATTGTTCGTAAATGTGGTCACCTCCCTCTTGCAATCAAGGTTACCGCTAGTGCTTTGGCAAGTAGAGATCTGACGGAGAATGAGTGGAAAAAGTATTTGGGCAAATATGCTGGTTCTCAGAGCATGCTCTCTGATGAAATAGAAGGAGCTCTGTATCTAAGCTATGATGAGTTGTCGCATCGTCTGAAACAGTGTTTCCTTTATTGTGCTTTGTACGCTGAAGATTCTGTCATTCGGCGTGATGAAGTTACCTGGTTATGGATTGCCGAAGGCTTCATCGAGGAGCAGCATGGCCAACTACTAGAAGACATAGCAGCTGAGTACTACTACGAGCTAATACATCGAAATCTCCTCCAGCCAGATATTATGAGTTTTGACCAGGCTAGATGCAAAATGCATGACCTCTTAAGATAGCTTGCTTGCAATATATCAAGAGAAGAATGTTTTGTTGGAGATGTTGAATCATTAAGGGGTGAAAATATGTCAAAATTGCGACGTGTTACTGCTGTCGCAGCTAAGAAGGATATATTAGTGTTGCCCATCAAGGATAAGGTCGAAGTTAAGGTGAGGACTTTCTTAACTGTTCGTGGCCCACAGAGAATTGAGGATACATTGTTCAAGAGATTTCTGCTTCTTCGTGTTTTGGTACTGAATTACACACTTGTACAAAGCATTCCAGGCTATATAGGAAAATTGATACATCTACGTCTACTTAATCTGGATTATACTGGCATATCTTGTCTTCCGGAATCCATTGGCTCCCTAAAGAACCTTCAAGTACTGAGCTTGAGATGGTGTGATGATTTGCATAGTCTTCCTTTGGCAATGACCCTGTTGTGCAGTTTAAGATGCCTTGATCTTTTTGGCACAGAAATAAATCAGGTTCCAAAAGGCATAGGGAAATTGAAGCTCCTCACTTATTTAGGAGATTATCATGTTGGTGATGGAAGTGCTAATGATGTTATAAAAGATGGGTGGAAGTTGGAAGAGTTGTCTTCTTTGTCGCAGATGAGGTATGTTTCTCTTGTTAAATTGGAAAGAGCAGCTCACTGCAGTACAAATACAGTGCTTACAGACAAAAGACATCTAAAAAGACTGACACTGGGGTGGACTGAACGTGGAGAGGGGACATATTCAGTAGATGACGTTGGCAACACTGAGAAGGTCTTTGAGCAGCTAATACCTCCACACAACCTGGAAGACCTATCAATTATTAGTTTCTTTGGTCAGCGTTATCCCACCTGGTTTGGTACCACTTGTTTGTCTTCCTTAATACACTTGAAACTCCTGGGTGTACGATCATGTGTGCATCTTCCACCGATCTGGCATCTACCAAACTTGAAATATCTGAGAATTGAAGGAGCACATGCAGTTACCAAGGTTGGACCTGAATTTGTTGGCTGGAAGAAGGGTGATCCTATATGTAATGAGTTTGTTGCTTTCCCTAAACTTGAATTGTTGATCTTCATGGATATGCCCAACTGGGAGGAGTGGTCTTTTTTTGAGGAAGAAGTTGCTATTGCTGATGTAAGGGGAGAGGATGGAGCTGCTGAGATTCGAAAAGAGGATGCCCAACCTGCAAGGATGCGACTGCTGTCCCATTTGGTGTGGTTGCAACTTCGCGGCTGCCCAAAGCTGAGGGATCTCCCGCAGCAGCTTGGAAAGGACACCCCCTGCTTGAAGGAACTCAATTTAAGAGGACTAAACAACTTGAAGGCCATGGAGGACCGCCCAGTCCTTTCTGAGGTCCTTATTGGATATTGTGAAGGCCTTGAGAGGATCTGCAACCTCCCTCAAGTGACAGAGCTGCGTGTAGGTGGTTGTCCAAACTTAAGGCATGTAGAGGGGCTGGGCAGTTTGCAACAGCTGTGGTTGCGCGAGGATATGCAAGAGGCCTCTTCCCGCTGGGTGCATGCACTTCAAGAGCAGCACCAGTGACTTCATGGTGAAGACCTGGATGTCTACACGTGGCTTTAGATGGCACAAGGTATATATGAACACTGCATACTGACCTCTTATTTAGATACCGAAAAAGGCTTTCGCCCCGCTTTATATATAAAGCAACAACCCACAAGCATCCAGTACAACCACACGCTACGCCAACGCAACACACGCACACACCCAGGACGGGATACAAAGGCGCTGAGCGCAGCAACACTACTCCTAGCACTACCGCCCCGAAGATATGAAGCTACATATGACGAACCATGCGCTCCAAGGCGGCGCCTTCAGGAAGGAAACGACGCCGGAGCGCCGCCACCGCCCGATCCAAGGATCAAAGTTTCCCGAGCCGCATGACGGCAATGAGAGCCGCGACGACGCCTTCAAGAAGGGAGCGATCTTCGCCGCCGCCGGTCCGTCCGAAGATAGAGCAGGTTTTCACCTCGGCCAACATTCACCGCCACCGAACGCCACACCCCGGCAACCACGCCGCCCACACGGCCATGATGAGCGGGCAGCACCAAGGCACGGGCTTTGTCCAAGAGCACCGCGCCACCACCACCACCAGGCCGCCGCCCAAAGATCAAGACCTCGACACCACCTCACCCGTGACCCGGCGCACCCTAACGAAAGAGACGGCGGAAAGGTCCCACCTTCGCGCCTGGCAACCAAGCGCCGAGACCCAATAGGTCGGCCGAACCGCATCCACCGACCCATCCTGCTACCCCAAGCGCGAGATGAGCTCGGTCCTGCAGCATCGTGCGCGAGACGAGCTCGGTCCTGCTGCATCGTGCGCGAGACGAGCTTGGTCCTGCTGCATCGTGCGCGAGACGAGCCAGGTCCTGCTGCATCGTGCGCGAGACGAGCCAGGTCCTGCTGCATCGTACGCGAGACGAGCTCTGTCCTGCGGCATCGGGCGCGAGACGAGTGGTGGATCGCAGCTGGGAAAGGACCAGCCCTTTGATGGGCGTAGCGCCCGGGCGACGAGGAGATGGGGTGAAGGACGAGACGGCCCGAACGCAGACAAACCGACGCCGGAGGAGCCGGCCGTTGCCGCGGAGAGATCCGTCGAGACACCGTGAAGCCGCCACGACACCGGTAGGCCACCGAGACCTACCCATGTCGCCACCCACGGCCGGAGCCGCAGCCACGCCCGGCCGCTGCCCTACCCGCGTCGCCCGGCGGGCTCCAAGCGCCGGAGCCGCCGGCACGCACCACCGGCTGGGGCGCCACCGCCGGCCCAAGCCAGATCCGGACGGATCCGCCCGAGACGTCGCGCCACCTCCCGAGACGGGAGCACCGCAGCCGCTGCAGCGCGCAGCCCGAGGATCGCCGGAGCGCCGCCACAAGAAGCCACCCGCCGCCCAGCATGAGACCGCCGCCCGCGCCGCTGGATCCATGGCGCCCAGCACCGCCCTCGAAGGGCCGCCGCGTCGGCGCCCTGGCAAGCGGGGAAGGAGAACCCCGCCGCCGCCTCGCCGCCGGGCTTTGCCCGACGGCAGGCAGCGCCGGCGACAGTGGGGTGGAGGGAGGAGACGGGCCGAGGGCAGCGGCCAAGGGGACCCTGGAGGCATGAGGAGGAGGAGGAGGAGGAGAGTGGGAAGGGGAGAGGGGGGGGCGGGCGGGCAGGAGGGCGCCCGCGGCGGCGGGCGGCGGGGGGAGCGGGGTCGCCGGCGGCGGCGGGGGTGGGAACCCTAGGGAGGGGAGCTTCGCCGCGGGAGCTTGCTCAGGCTTGCTGCTGATTTGATCTTATTTAGATAAACTGTACCCCAGTTGTGTATGTGACTAGCGCAAGCCTACAAAATTGTAGTTATACTGGTGCGAGATCTCAGCATGTACAAACTGTACCAACTTGTTTGTGATTTTGTTCTTGCTTTTCCCACAGCCACAAGAGAACATTAACTGAACAGTCTTGCGTACGTGTAACCACATTAAGTGCTTGTCAATTTCCATAGATATACTTATTATTTTGGTTTGTTGTGTTGGCAGCGTAGGACTGATGGCGTGGGTCGCTTCTACCGGCAAATCATCAGACATAGTACCATGATGAAGATGTTGGAAGCCTGTCAATGCTGAAGATGCGCAAGTACCACGATGGATGTGTGGCGAGCTTGTGAAGGAATTACCCTGTTTTCCTTTGGGCCTGTGCCCTGGAAATACCATATCGAATTTCCTTTTGCTTATTTCTGAATTTGGGTCGGAAGGCTTTGCTGCACAGGACCTCCTGCATGTGTGCTATTGTTTCACTTATGTATTCCTGAACTTGAGTCTGGCCCTGCGTGGCATGGTTTCTTTGTTTTAATTTAACCAATGGATTTCGTTTTGGCACAAATTTTATTCTTTGAATGGAAGTGATGAACTTCGTTTTGTTTTGTTTCTGAACTTGGGCCTGAGTTTTTGCCACACTGAACCTGTGTAAGGTGTAAGCCGCATCGCCGAACTGTATAGATGATGACTACTGTAGGGAGCGGTGGACGATGACTATGACTGTAAGCTAAAACAGCTATTGAGTGAACACGGCGAACATGTGCACAATGCGATTAAGGTCGTTCTTGCCGAGTTGGGCGAAGGGTGGAAGAGGCGCTCAACTGCATTTTGAAGCAGGTATCTGTTGGTGAAGTGTGAAAATATGAAGGGCAGTCTCTGTTCCCTGCTGCAACGATGCTGAAAGAAGATTAAGGAATGCGATGCCATAGCAATCCTTCATAGAAATTAATACTATTAATTTAATAGTGCAATGCAATGCTCTTGAGTAGTATGTTTTCTGAACTTGATTAGTGCAATGCGATGCATGATTGAGGTGTGAAACGTTTGCCCATCTTAGTGAGACAGCATTGATTTTCGGTGTTTGGGAGCTTTTCTTTGTTGAACTCCCTAGCTGAGAGACTGCACAATTCAATCGGGACTTCAGACATTACAGCTTTCAAAATTCTGATAGTGCATTTGAATTATGGGCGGGGTGAAACAGATTGACAAAGGCAATGTGGATAGTGGCTGTCTGCACCTGCTCAGCAATGTGGAGGTGTGCTCTGCTTGATCTGTAGCTAGCCCCAAGGTTGTGCCTGCTCGATTGATTTCTCAAAGTTTACTATACTGTTTTGGTTTGTCAACTGTATAATGACGCGCAAGAAAAAAATTGTATCTGTAACATGTCTCGCTGACGGTAATCTATGGTGTACTTCGCTGGAGAGTGAGTTATCTGTCTGTCTTTTCTTTTGAGGGACAGACCTGTCTGTCGTGCGGTGGAGATAGGACGATCCAACAATGTGGAAGGGCCAGTTGGGAAGTCACACGGCTTCTCAACTCGCTTCCATGCCGCACCCCAGCTGCTCGGGACGGCTGCAAAGACAATATCTCTCGCCTATTACTACATATATACACAGCACTCTACTTTCGTGCCCCGATGTGGGCTAGTTAGTGAAAATGATGATGCAGTTTCATCAGAGCTTTTTTAGACCGAGTTTATATGTCCGTTTTCTTGACCAGCAGTGGAAGGCAAACGTGGTTTTCTTGCATTTTTTGGGACCGTGTTTTTCATTTTTCTTTTCTTTGAGGTTTTTGTCCAATTTCCTTTCTATGCTGTTTATTTTTTAATTTCTCTATTTTCAGACCATTTCGATTTCTTATATTTTCTTTTCTATTTTTCCCTTTTCTTTTTTATGTTTATTTCTTGTTTTTCTTTGTTTTTGGTTTACTGTTACAAAAAACACTTTTAAAACATATTTAAAACTGTGCAAACACTTTTAAATAATTACACAAAGACATATTTCATAAGGCCTAATCATTTTTTACTTACATGGTTCTTTTTAATAAATACAGGAACATTTTTATAAATGTGCATAACATTTTTGTAGTTTCATGAACATGTTCTAAAGTACATATTTTTCACATTTTTCTGTTTTTTCACTTTCCCTAAGAAAACTTTTCTTAAACATGGCATTTTTTTAAAAAAACTTGACGAATATTTCTTAAATTCGATATGAACATTTTTTAGATGCACCACGAGCTTTTATTAAAAAACATAAAACATTTTTAAGACATGATAAAAAATAAAACACAATGAATAATTAATTATTACATAATAATTATTTTTAAAATACGTGTTGATTATTTTTCTGAGTCATGATGAACCTTTTTTTTTAAAACACGGTCAAAAAATTTTACACTCGTAACAAGCGAGTTTATAGAGGCTCCCCAGTTTGTTTCGCTACATCGGCATGCATCCAGGGAATATCCTATTTGCCGCACTTTGCGTCAAACTGTCGGCGCCTCGCACAGGCGAGCGACCGAGCAGCGACGGGATGGGCCGGCCCAGTTAGGTAGACCTGCACGTACACCACAGCAACCAGCCAGCCTGTCTCAAAAAAAAGCAACCAGCCAGCCGGCCCTAAGTTGGTTCTTTTTCCGGTTTTTTGTTTCTTTTTTATTTCTGTTTCTGTTTCTTTATCTTCTTTCATTTTAGTTTTCTTTTTTTCGTTCTGTTTCTTTTTTCTTATTTTTTCCTTTTTATTTTTCAAGGTTATTTTATCTGTTTTATAAAGTTCATATTCGGAAATTGTTCTTAATTTTGAAAAATGTGAACATTTTCTGAATTTACGAACATTTTTAGGAAAACAACCATTTTTGGAAATTTCGAACGTTTTTCAAAAGAAATAACATTTCTTCAAAAACTGTTCGTAAAAAATTCTTTGCAAATATCAAAAAAGGTTATGTTTTCGTATTTTGTTCACGCATTCAAAAATTGTTCTACTTTACTGATTTTTTTCTAGAAATTCAAATATATATGTCATTTTAAAAAGTTTTCCTGTTTTGAAATTTTCTTCACAAATTCAAAAAAAATAATGTTTTGAAGATTTGTTCGCAAATTCAAAAACAAAATGTGTTTTATTTTTTGTTCACAAGTTCAAAATGCTCATATTTTCAATTTTTTTTGCAAATTCAAAAATTTTGGTTAGGATTTTCATAATTGTTCTCCATTTTGAAATTTTTTTCTAAAAATCAGAATATGTTCGTGATTTGAAAATTTTGTTCACAAATTTGAAAAGTGTTCATGTTTATAAAAATGTTCGAAAATTCATGTTTTTAAATTTTGTTCAAAAACCAATATTTTATTTCAAAAAATGTTCCCGGTTCTGAAATTTGTTCACAAATTCAAAAAATGTTCACATGATTAAATTTTGTTTACAATTTGAATATGTTTGGGAATTTCAAAAAATATTCCTGTGTACAAATTAAAAAAATATATTCCTTTTCAAAATTTGTTCGCATATTCACAAAATATTCATGTTTCAAAATTGTTTGTTCAGAATTTCATTAATTGTTCCATTTTTCCAGATATTTGTTCCAAAATTTTAAAAAGGTTTGCGGTTTCAACATTTGTTCAGAATTTCATAGTTTGTTCATGTATTTGAAAAAAATATTCCTGTTGTTGAAAATGTGTTCAGAAATTCAGAAAATGCTTGCACATTTTCAGCTTATAGACTTTCAAGAAGAAGTAGACTTTTTTCAAATCACCTTCACAAGTTTTTTCCTTTTTTTCCGAAATGTTCACCAAATTTTTGAAATCTGTTTGAAAATTCATTTTTTCACATTTCCTTAAAAAATCCTTTTGTGTTTTCCAAATGTGTTCAATTTTAAAAAAAATCTATACGCTTTCCTAAATATTCTGATTTTGTTCACATGAACACTTTCCGAATTTGTTCACGTACAGAAAATAACATTCATGGGGGACTAACTTTTTTTCGGAAAATGTGAGTTTCCTAAAAAGAATTCACGGATTTGAAAAGTAGTTTAGTTTCTAAAAATATTCCCGTTCTGAAAAAGTGTTTCATTTCGTTTTTTTTTTAAAAATCGGATTTGCAGCTAGCTGTCTATTCGTATAACTTGGCGCTGATAACTAAACTTGGAACCACGCCAGCTCACTTGGCTAACAACGCTAGCATATGTGTAGCAGATCATGTGTTCGAATCTAGTTGAAAGCAGTACTTTTTGCATATTTTAATATGCTACAGTATTCTGCTCGCTGCACCACTAATGGGCCAGCCTAGTCGCGCGTGCCCTTATGCGTCGCGGAACTGTTTGACGCAAAACGCGTCGAATAGGAGGTCCCGGCATCCAGCAGTGCTGGCTACCAGGCTACTCTTAATTCGGTGCCAGATCCGATTGAGACTAATTAACATTCAAGATGTGGGGAATCAAA
This sequence comes from Aegilops speltoides, assembly GCA_021437245.1. Classification (NCBI taxonomy): domain Eukaryota; kingdom Viridiplantae; phylum Streptophyta; class Magnoliopsida; order Poales; family Poaceae; genus Aegilops; species Aegilops speltoides. Next base: position 32,731,114 of record CM038143.1, read on the forward strand.
CAATCTGTTTCTCCAGGTAACGTGACCTACACAGATTTCGCTAAATGGCCAGGCTCACTCGCATCTTTTGCACTGGGATTTAGGGCGGAGGGGATTTCTCTGCGCAAGAAACATTGTACTAGTATCTATGTAAATGAGGTGGACAGATTTACTGAGATTAGGCAGACCAATTTAGAATGCTACTACATACTACTCCCTCAATTTTAAAATAACTAAAGTTCTAGGATTGTCCTAAGTCTAACTTTTTTTATTAAAAAAATCTGTAAAAGACCTACAATATCAAATGTATAATATGAAATTATATTTCTAATGAAGCAAATTAGGTGTTATAAATGTTGATATAGACTTCGTCAAACTTAATGAAGTTTTTATTAACCGAGCTATCCCCTTTCCATTACTCATAACGGAAATATAGTTCAGAAGTTTTGCAGGAGACGGAAAGAAGGGAGAGCGAGTTCGGCACTACTAGGAAACCTACTGGACATGCTCGACTTCGAAAGGTGCCCTATGGGACGAAAGCTTAATGAAGTTTGACTTAAGACAAACCTAATACTTCAACTATTTTGGAATGGAAGGACAAAAATAAATTGCATAGTGATCACAATAATAGCTCGTCAGTCTCTTTCGCAATGACAATCGCAGCTCACCGCCTTTGTGGACTATGCTGTCTGGTTTTAGCCTGCATTTTTCTATGCAAGAAGAGGATGGGGGTATCCAATCAACGCTTCATTTGCTGTCTTGCTTGTCACCACTCTCCGGTACACTATCATAGGCTTGGTAAGGCATCAGGATGAGAATTTGAAGACCCTGTCCTTTCTAATTCTCTCCGGTTAATCTGCGTATGGCTTGACTCAACTGGTATGTTCATGGAACCTCATGTATAAATTGCAGTCATATACAACACAAGATCTTTTTCAATTTTCAGCATCAGCAGAAGTTCCGCTCCTGTCTCAAACCAAGCAAGTTTCAGAATTACAGGTGTTCTTGCTTCAATAAAGAAATACTGAAAGGGTGTTCAGTTTCTCCCAATGCAGAACATGTACACACAGAACGACGCGGCAGGCTTGGTCGTTGAGCTATTTTCAAACTTACTTTGGTGGCATGCTTTTAGCTTGTTGATTTTATCTTTAGATGTCCTTGTGGAATCTCTTTGCAGATTAGCTTAAGCTATCGATTCATTGGCACGGACGAATGCTACTTGCTAGTTAATTAAGCAGTATGTGTTGATAATAAGAAGCCAGTGGGCAAAGCAGCTAATGGGCACCTCGCCAATCTCTTGCTCACCTTCCCAGCTAATGCCATCCATCGTCTTCATGGACTCTGCTATTTACCCCACAGTTTTTACGCAAGCAGAGGGAGGAGAAATTGGATCTTTTGTCCCAGTTTACTTCTAACTTCGATAATTTGCCCCTTTCTATTCTGTCCAGTTAATCTGCGTATGGCTTGACTCAACTGGTATGTCATGGAACCTCATGTATAAATTGCAGTCATATACAACACAAGACCTTTTTCAATTTTCAGCATCAGCAAAAGTTCCGCTGCTGTCTCAAACCAAGCAAGTTTCAGAATTGCAGGTGTTCTTGCTTCAATAAAGAAATACTGAAAGGGTGTTCAGTTTCTCTCAGTGCAGAACATGTACACACAGAACGATGCGGCATGCTTGGTTGTTGAGCTATTTTCAAACTTACTTTGGTGGCATGCTTTTTGCTTGTTAATTTTATCTTTACATGTCCTTGTGGAATCTCTTTGTAGATTAGCTTAAGCTATCGATTCATTGGCAGAGACAAATGCTACTTGCTAGTTAATTAAGCAGTATGTGTTGACAATAAGAAGCCAGTGGGCAAAGCAGCTAATGGGCACCTTGTCAATCTCTTGCTCACCTTCCCAGCTAACGGTATCCTTCGTCTTCATGGACACTGCTTCTATCTAGCAGTTGTTATGCAAGCAGAGGGAGGAGAAATTGGATCTTTTGCCCCAGTTTACTTCTAACTTCGATAATTTGCCCCCCCCCCTAGAATGACGGGTGGAGCTGTAGCAGCTATTAATTGGATCTGGTAAGCTATTAATTCGTTCTAATCTTCTTCTATTTTTCCAGTTACTCAGTGTGCGTACGTATGCATGCTTCCTTGCTTACCTGCTGGTCCCCTTGCAGAATCAGTATCACTACCGATTCGGATGGGCCTGTGGAGGGCTCCGATGATCTTCTATTCTCTGTTTTCCTTCTAGCTTGCGCCTAGCCCTGCGAGATCTTGAAATTAGCAATTGGCTCACTATCAAGGCAAACCGTGTCTTTCAGATGATCACTGTTGATTCGTATTATTGACAACTTTTTCCCTTATTGGAATAGTGGCTTTGTAAGGTAAATACTTGCTATCATACTTTCACATATATATTACTACGATGGAATAAATTGCCATCATTTCTAGTCTAGCACATGCAAAACAAATCAAGGGTAGAATGGAACAGACAAACAAAAATATAGTTGTATGGTTAATATTTGTACATGAGCTCTTTTAGAGTGATTGGCGGGTTACAAGTTGTACTTCCGAGTAACTCCACCACTGATTTTTCTTGACCGTCGGATCTGAAAAATCAGTTAAAAATTTAATTTTTGGTCAAAAGGGTAGAATGGTAAAAAAAAACGTTCCGCAAGAAAATTAGCTCGTCCGCGCCCCCCCCCACCCCACCCCGCCTCCCGCGCCCCCGCACGTTTCTGATCGCATAGCCGCCACCGCCGCCCTTTCCGCCGTTCCGATCAAGAGATCCGGCGGCGGCCCCGATCCAATCAAGCACCAGCGTTCGCCGCCCTTGCCTAACGCCAGAACTGCTGTCCGTCATTCAGGCGCGCCGAGCCCGACAAAGTCTCCCCTACCCCACCGCCGACTGCAGCGCCTCCCTCCGTGAAGCAGCCGGCGACGCCCAGCAACGCCAGCGAGCACTTTGTGGATAGGTGCCTTTCCCTTCCCTCCCCCTCCCCCCCCGCCCGTGCGTTGCTAGTCAGACAGTCCGCCGGCTGTCAGAGGAATTTCAGATTAAAAGCCAACAACCTTGGGACAGTTTGGTACAGATGTTTTGATTTGTTTGTCTAAATTGCGTCCAGCGGCAACAAATGGTAAGAGGGATGGGGTCAAGCACTATCCACAGGTCTTGCAAGAATTCTGGAGACTCGAGAGCAGTGGTATTTCGTGTTGTTCTATCTATCTAGTTGACATCTGCATAAATGTACATGCGTCTGTTCTGATAAAACTGCAGTTCTCAGGTAGCTAGCGAGACGGTAGCTTGACAAGATCACAGTGGACTTGGTACTAGTATATGGATTATTGCAACCGCCCACAACACAAGTTACTCCTTCCGCAAGCCTTTCACAGCCACGTTCACCTCTCGAATATCCTCGGTGCTAGGAGTAGAGCCTGTTTTGTGAAACAGAGGTGTGTGAGAATATTGTGTGGCATATATACATACATATACGAAAAAGGAAGAGATCCAGAGGACCCTTACCAGGTGCTAAACGCTTCTGGTCTCTAAGACGATCAACATTCCAAACATTCTGATCCACCATGGCCTCAACATCAACTCCTGTCCATGGCAAAAATGTCAATAAGTAGCTAGCTAGAGAGTTTAGAGGCAGAAGAAAACAAACTGAAGTGATCACATAACAGTTGCAGTGTTATTCAGTTTGCTGTCAAACTTCATATGACATCATAGGATCCAAATGACCTACCTTAATTAACCAATAGTACATGAAGAGTACAAAAACACACAATCAGTTTGTTGTGAAAAATCGCAAGGGATATATAGTCTAAAGAATCAGTACTAACTAGCCCCACCATGAAAAAAGCAGCCTAAATTAGGTGAGCTAGCGAGCATGCCAGCTTAATTAATCAGTTGGCGGATACAAAATTATTTGCCGCATTCAAGATTACTGCTTTTGAAGTTTGTGTATAATATAAAAATGAATGGATTTGCTATGATCTTGTGCAGAAGAGACAGATCAGTCATAATGTGGCCAAGTTCTAATTTGTTTCCCTAGACATACTTCTGTGTTGGGCCTTGCAATTGGCCAATATATAAGATGCAGGTCTGACCATTTGTACTGCTCATATCCTGGTGTACAATTATGATGTTGAGTTATGGTCATTCTTTTTGGTACATGGAGCGAGTCGAATATTCTGATTCCGCTTTCTGTATTTTGTTAACCGGTTGCAGAGGGAAGGATGGTACTGGTGAGGAAGTAGTCAAGCCTTTTACTCCGAGTAAACTGGATTTTGATATTGGATACTTTGAGCTTGTTTTAAAGGTAATTTATTGTAAACATGTTCCAACCCACTGAATATCTCTTATCATTGATTCGATGGTAAAAAGACTATGTGGCGATTGACTAGAATAATTAGCTTCATTGTACACCATAGTATTAATTCACTTCAAGATATCTGAACAAAATAAGCCTTGATGAACTTCAAACTCTGAACCTCTTATCTTGAGGGAATATGTGAGCATGGAAATTCTTTTACTTCGGTGCATGATTGAGACCAGGTTGATCATTTATATGTCATATGCAGGAAGTCATGGCGATGTAAGTGCAGAGTGTATGGCTGAGTACGACGGCATTGTCGCAGGATGTTTGATAGCGAGGAAGAGGGTTTTGAGTTCTATAACAAGTATGCTCTTGAGAAAGGCTTTAGTGTGAGGAAAGGATATGTTGAGTGGGATGAAGCGACGAGAAGATAATTTCGAGGAAACTTGTGCGTAGTCGTGAAGGTTGCCGTGAAGAGAAGCACATGAAGAGGAAGAGAGAAGATAGGAAGAGGAAGCCACGGAATATCACTCGTGTGGGGTGTAAAGCGAAATTTGTCATTGCAAGAGTCGCCAAAACAGGGCGGTGGTTTGTGAAGGATTTCATCGATGAACACAACCATCCTCTCGCCCCACGAGACCTTGCTTGCTTTTTGCGTTCCCACAGAAGAATCAGCGACGAGCAGAAAGCGGACATTATAGAGATGGAAAGTGTTGGAATCCGGAAACACAAAATCATGGATGTGTTGTGCATGCAGTACGGTGGATATGACCAGGTTGGATGCACGACGAGGGACATCTATAACTTCTGCCATCGCTACAAGCAGGAAACAGTCGCTGCCGGTGATGCTCAGACGGTGATCCGTCACATGATGGCGCGGCAAGAGAGAGACCCAGATTATTTCTTCAAATACTTGGTTGATAAAGATGGGCATCTGAAGGGATTGTTCTGGTCCGATACTCAATCTCGCCTTGACTACGAGGCTTTCGGCGATGTTGTGGTTTTTGATAGCACATACAGGACCAATAAGTACAATTTGCCGTTTGTGCCGTTTGTCGGGTTGAATCACCACCGCAGCACAGTTATCTTTGGATGCGGGATCATTTCTCATGAAACTAACGAGGCGTACGAGTGGATGTTGCGGACATTTTCTGAAGCCATGGCGCAGAAGCATCCGATATCTGTAATCACTGACGGGGACCTTGCAATGCAGAGAGCGATCAGGGTGGTGTGGCCTGACTCATACCACAGGCTGTGTGTATGGCACATTCAATGAACATCGTCGCCATCTCGCATGATGACGAGGTTAGGGAAGAATTCAGATCTTTCATATATGACTCGTCTTGTATTGAAGAGCATGAGAGAAAATGGATACAGTTCTTACAAAGGAATGAAGTGACAAGTGAGGAGTCGTGGTTGCATCAGATGTATCAGATGAGGAAGTTGTGGTGTGCTCCATACCTGGTGGGGCGCTGTTTCTTAGGATTGAGCAGCAATCAACGGAGTGAGAGCCTAAACTCCGTGCTACATACACATCTTGAGGGTAAGATGACATTGTTTGATATGCTAGAGCACTATGAGCGTTGCCTTTCGGGACGACGCTTGAATGAGGCGATCCTAGACATCGTGGCCTTGCAGTCCGTTCCATTTACAGACGCGGATGCTTCAAGTCTTGAGAAACATGCTGCCCGAGTTTTCACTCCTTGTATGTTTGAGTTGGTCAGATGGAGCATAAATGCCGTCAGCAAATGTGTTATCAGCGAGATACTAGATGCATGGGAGTTGACTACATATGTTGTGGCTAAGATCGATACAAGAGAGAAGAAGTTCGAGGTGTGCTGTGAGCTGAAGGAAGGTTCTCTGTACAGGATCAGTTGCTCTTGTCGTAAGCTGGAGTGCTTGGGAACACCTTGCTCTCACATATTCTACATCTTGGGAATACGTCAAGTGGAACTGCTGCCTAGGTGTTGTGTTCCCATGAGGTGGACGATGAGTGCAAAGTCTGCATTCCCTCCGACCAGAAAGAGCGAGATGTATGACTATTCGGAAAGCCTTGTGAGGTACCGTGAGTTGCGGAATTTGAGTCACGCGGCATGTTTCCGGGCATGTCAATCCAGTGAGGAGTATCAACGTCTCAAGATGGTTCTGAATGGACAAGATGGCAGCAAGGAATCAAACCGTGGTCAGGAGGAATGCATTAGGTTTGGTCCGGTGCTGCCACAGACGACGGAAATTGATTGTGGAGATTTGGAAAAGGTTCTGGACCCAGTGCATGTGCAAGGCCGAGGTGCACCGAAGAAAAGGTTGCAGGCAAAGATGAAGAAGCAAAGATCAAAGAGGAAATGTGGCTACTGTGGGGTGATAGGTCATGATCGGCGTAATTGCACTAAACTGCAAGAGGTATCAAATATGTCCATTTTTAATTTTTGCATCTGCTTTACTCATTAATATAGTGCACTAATTATATTTGGTGTTGTGTAGGAAATGATGGCAGAAAACTGTTAGCTACAACTATCTCTGCAAGAGGTTTCTTGGTAGGAAACTGTTGCCCTTGTGGTCCATTTTTCAATTATTAATTTCTGCAAGTATTTCATTTTCCACGATCTTGCCGATCCGTCCCCTGCGATGCGTCAACCTCCTCGTAGCCCTGCACATGTAAGCAACAGAGTGCATTTTTGTGATTGTTTTCCTTCTTCAGTTGATAATTTTGAAGCACCTGAATGAGTCTTTTTTCTTTGTTGTGTTTTTCTGCTGGTTCACTTTGTTGGTCTCAAAATGAAACTCCACTTTTGATTCCCAACTGAAATTAAACTTTAGCATAAATTAAACTTTATCCAACTAGATAATTTTGTTGACCTTTTGTCTTGGATATGCACCTGAAAATAGTTGATGTTCCTATTTTTTCAGGTATTCTTGTCTACATGTTCAGCTGCAAGCTCATCTCTAGAGAAAATAAATTGTTGTACAAGCTAGTGTTGAAGTTGCATCCACTTTTGCCTTGTTCTGCAGCCCAAGGTATCTTCAGATGATGATTGGAGCTGGATGGCGCTCAAGCTATTGCGTAAGCTAGGATATATTGAAATTTGAAAGTTCTGTGTTGTAATGCATCTCTTCTAGTAAAGCGGTTGATTTATGTTTGGACATACAAAAGTGAGATACAAGAGTTGTAGAACAAAGCTATCCTTATAAAAGTGAGATACAAGAGTTCTGGAGTTTTTACAGTACATATCCTAATTTGATAATCAGCCTAACTACTTTAGTACAACTTCTGCAAGACATATGTAGCCTAGACACTAATTTAACTAGAAACCGCGCTTCGTCTGGTTGGCGCAGATGTGTTCCCGTTTTCCAATCAGCTTCGATCTGGGCGTCTTCAGTTTTGTTTAGTCCTGTATCGGAAACCATGGCTATGAAAGACATTGCGAGTGAAACAAATAGAACTTTACGGTTTTGGAATGCATTGGAGTCAGAAGCCGCGGCTTTGCTGCGAACCAAACGCGTTGTTACTACATCTTAAAGCCTTAATGAAAGTTATCCAGACAATATGACAATTGATATATAATTATTAACACTGCCATACAAAAGAATCTCTTAATTCTGTCATATAAATGTGCAGACCATGGAAATATCTTTCCTTTACACAGAATAGCCGTATGACAGATTATTTGGTTCCCAATAAGCTAAAGCATCAGAAATAACCAAACTGTTGCGTGAAATAACATAGGTCTCACAATTGTCACTTGAATGAAGTGATTGTTGGATGGAAAATAATATAAACACTACTTCGGACAATAATTCAGCTCCAAAGCTTGAAATTGTAGAAAAAACAAAAGCCTACTAAAGAGGCTCGTCACTGCTGCCGAAATCCAATGCTTTCTTCGGATTGTTATCTGCAAGTTTCTTCCTTTTGGGCGATGACCCATATTCGCCCATGTCCCTCTCGCCGATATCCTTGTACCCACACGAATATATGTCTTCCTCAGACATGTCCTGTCCAAAAGCATACCAAAGGTATTTAGATTAACATGCAAATGATGTGGCCATTTTTTTTATAATAAGTGAACTTGGCAATATAACCAACCTGTTCAGACATGTCATCGTCACTATCATATGAGACTTGTGCATCATCTGAGGTTGCACAATTCTTGACAATGTACAAATGACATTTCTTTAGCCCTTCTAAAGCATGCAACATTTCATCTACATCATGTTGGCCTGAAATCTGTACCATTCCTTCTGGTGGTACACACCCAGGCTTGATGTAGTACAAATCTGCTTTCCCTTTGTACCCTTGGCAACGCAAATTTTTCTCCATTAGCTGCCAGTCCACCTTGCCGGGTTCAACTACTGTCGTCATACCAGGTCTCCCGTTGTGGTACGCGTGAGGAACATGAGAAAGTTCATAGTCCACATGAACAGTAAATTGCATTACGACTACCTACATATGACTAGTTGACATCAGTTTTTGCACAATATCAAATTGTTCATACATAGGATGTGCCTACCATTGGTAAAACATACTTACTGGGCCACGTGGTGTTGAGACAGATTGTTCCGGTGGTGGGATGTCATGTTTTGCCTGCGGAGGTGGTGACGAGACAGATTGCTCCGGTGTACGGATGTCTTGTTGTGCCTGTGGATGTGGTGATGAGAAAGATTGCTCCGGTGTACGGATGTCTCGTTGTGCCTGTCGAGATGCTGATGAGATAGATTGCTTCGGTCTAGGGATGTCTCGTTGTGCCTGTAGAGGTGCTGATGAGACAGATTGCTCCTGCAGATAATTTAATGAATAATAGGTACATAATGAAACGTACCTTCGTGCCTGTACTAGCACGGTCTTGCATCATACTCCCATCCATGAGGATGTCCTCCAACTTGGCCTTGTAATCTAGATCAATACGGTCTTGTTGTAACTTTCGCTCCATATCCGCACGAGCTTGCATTGTATTGATGTCCATCTTACCACGCTCGAGCTGTACAGCGCGGTCCTGCATCATATTCCCTTCCAAGCGGATCTGATCCATCTTGGCCTTGTGATCCATGTCCTTACGCTCTTGCCGCAACATAAGATCCCTGTTCGCACGCGCCTGCATGATATTGAATTCCATCTTGCCACGCTCGAGCTGTATAGTGCGGTCCAGGTCCTTCCGCTCCTTCTTCAACTTTAGGTCCATATCATCATGGAAATGCTTCAACCTCTGATCCACGGCTGCACGCTCTGCCGTCATCATCTGTTCCATGGCTGCACGCTCCTCCTTCCTCATGCGGTCCACAGTTGCACGCTCCAGTTTCAGATTGTTGTCCATCACCTCTCGCTCTTACTGCATATTCTTGTCCATCTCTTGACACATTTGATGCACGTACTTGTCATCATCCATGGTCCCTACAGCAGCCTGACATAACAATGCTAGTTACAATGGACATGATACTTATTTTTCTTCTAACAAAACGAGTTGACATTTCTTTTATGCAGATGGACATGATACTTCAAACCCAGAATGATCTATTTGCAGAACAAGAGAAAAAGTTGGTTAAACATGTAGTAGAAGTAGAGCACAAATTAGATAAAAGAATAATCACCGTGACCGAGGACGTGATAAACATAAGGGGTAAAATTGCCACTCAACCTAGGTTGTCCAAGCTGGAGGACGAAGTTGGAGACCTCAAAAGGGTAGTTGGAGACCTCCAAAGGGAACTCCAGGTAAGTGATACTACAACATCAATTTTACCCATAACTTCCTATATTTTCATTCAATGCATTTCATTTTACAGGAATTAAGATCCCTAGGTGAAACAAACAAGCAATCAACGACGAAGAATGCATATGTACAGGTGATAACTATGGCCCATCACCTTGCTAACATGAGCTAATTTCTGTTCATTGACCAACTTCTAATTTTAGGAACAAGAGCAACCAAGCAATGACAAGTTTTCATCAACTCCTGGGTTTGACGCATGGAAAGCACGGACTTGTGCTGGTACACCTAGTGCAAAACATGTGATGCAAAACAAGGAGTTGGACCAAGGCATCCCACCAAGGAAGCCTGTATTCAACAATGATTACAAATTGACAGATGAAGACTATGAGGCTGCACTTTTCATCCGAGGGAGTCACGACCTTGTTGAGGTAGTTCACATCGAAGACATTGTGCTAACAGTTCATCAACTCAAGCCAAATGTTAGCAAACGATTCTTCGTCGATGACGTAAGGCCCGTATACTGCAATCTACATCAAGTACTCTAAATTGTGCCATATTACATGACTACAAATTTTGCAGGTTATTAATGCATATGCACACATTAGCAATGTTGCAACTGATGCTACATCATTCATTTCCACCGTAGAAAGCAGAAGATTGCTAGGCGAATTTGGGGGTATTCCAATGGGATGCAAAAGCCCATATGTTGCTAATGTAGCAACGAAATTTGTAGGACGCAGAATGGTATGCATATTTCCTGGCTTGTTTAATTGTATATCTTGATTTTCCCTAAATTGAGTCCGCTTTAACTTTCTGCCAGGTACGTGTCCCAATGAATGTGCACAGCATGCACTGGTTATTACTCGTGTTTAATTTAGACAAAGAAGAGATCCAGGTCCTAAACTCCAAACAAGCATATCGTGACATTGCCAAGGAAACTGCACTGGTAAGCTTGCCCTCTTGCTGCCTCTTACCATCATGTGAGACTTTTTTAAAAGCACTAATGCAATCCCTTGAATTACTCCTCGTACACCAGGTGGAGTCCATTCAGGCGTGTATCAATGAAGCGGTCGAGGATGGCTTGGTAACACCGCCTAAACCCATCAATATTACCCAGTGGAAAACCACTTGCTATACTAACATACCACAACAAACGGATGGGTACGTATAGGCAGCTACATGATTCCTCACCTACACTACAATACTTAACTTCAACTTTACATCACAGTTATTCCTGTGGGGCGTACACACTCAAATACATGTTGACATGGGACGGAGATAAAATTACCGAGGATTTCACACAGGTCTGCCAAACACTAAATTACATTTGCAATCATGCACTACCTATGCTTCACCCCTATCCTAACCTATGCGTCGCTATCTAATTCAGGCAGAAATACATATTTTCAGCTGGAAAATATGTTCAAAACTGCTGCGTTCGGATTGCAACAAGCTTCGGAAAAATTCATACAAGAATCCTATAACGGTAAGTTCTACAGAACTAGCATTTCATGTCATGTAGTTCCTATCTTTCATGATTGCACGTAACGCACCACTATTTCCTCTATAGAGGGACGAGTACGAAGCCAGCATTCCAGAGGAACGAAAAGGTGAAGACGACGACGTCACGATTATCACCGACCCTGATGTTATAAAGAAAGCAGACACATTCGGTGCCCCAAAGCGTAAACGTGGACGCCCGAGGAAGAATGCCCCTCCTAGTAATCCAGTGAAACAACGATTTGACACCGAGACTATCGCTAAACAAGTGGAGTTGCAAAGACGCAAGCGCAAACCATCAAACGCCGTGTCCAGCCCATTCGTAAAGCCATGAGTGGGCTACACGGAGAGGCGCTTCAAGGGCAGTTCCAAATAATTGATCTTCATAGCATGTTCTTTGAATTAAAGGCTACACTTATGTTCTGATGTTTTTGCATTTTATTTGGATGCTTATGTCCATCCAAATGCTTAACTTTTCATTGGCTCTTTTTTTAAGTATACAGTTCTGGTTTAAGTGGATGATGATTATGGCTGAGGCAGGGTAATTAAGGAAGAAAAATCATAGCATATAGAACACATGACCAATGATGTAAATATCATGGTTACACTACTATCTCTCACATCACGAGTAGAGTGGGACATTATTACCTCACCAGCAAAAGGAACAGAATCAATAATGCAGCTACCTTGCTGGATTACTTCGGTCCACTCCACAAGAAAAATTACAGGCTGCAGCACCAGCAGTCAATGCACACACAGAACCGTATTGTCAAATGCCAGCCTCTCCTGCAGAAAAGAAGAAAGAATAGCATCAGGAACACCATGTACCGTTTTTATACTGATATAGACATCTGGACAAGAGTTGGTACATTGCAGCTCGTGTTTTGCTTCGAAACTAATGCGATACATTGAGCTAACAAATTTACAACTAATAAATCTAGGCCTAAGTCTGTTGGGTAACAATACTGTAACAGATGTCACATCTAGCTTTACTCTAACAGAGTTCTGGTACTAACTAGAAAACTAGGACAACAATAAGAACCAGGCAACCAGCATAAGCTCTGCAATGAACAAACAGATGCTAAACTTGCTCATTGGCAAAATAGGTTGTGCACGCGAACATGACAGAGAGAACTAAAATAGGGGCCATACTTATTCTGTTCCATGCTAAAGGTGACTGCAATATTTGTCGACAATGATTATGGCTGAGGCATGGGAATGCACATGTGGCAACGCGTGCAAAGCAGGCAAAAAATTCATATAAAGCAACCATCCTTCCAAATTGAGCCAATTTTGGTTTTCCAAGATGTCCATTCAATACGGTGGCATACACCGCCTAAATATACAAAATTCCTAACTAATTTTAATGGGAAATGGCAATAGTCCAGTGGCATAATCACAAGAACAAAGGTCTCGAATCTCCCATCAGAATCAGTATTTCATAGCACAAAGGTTCTGAATCCATCAACTTGCAAGTTATATTCCAGTGAAAAGTATTACCTACTTACTCTAATCACTACCTACTGACTCCAACCACTGTAGTCAAAAGGAGGGGGAAATAACTGCTGCTCCAAGATATGCAATCATAAGTCCTCCAGATGATTTCTACCTCCTCCACATATCCTGTTGTATCCTGGATGTCGGGACCTTGCCGCTCCTTACGGTCCTCTTTTATCTTTTCTATGCGCTTTTGCATCGATCTCATGTTATGCGGCATCTTAATCTTCTTCATCGTGGCTGCCCACTGCAAGAGGTACAATGTAGTGTGTCGATTACCATGGAAGGCTTGACAGGCGGAGAGGGCAAGACAAACTAGTTTCAATCGGTGCTTGACAAAAACAAAGGCATAAACTGATATTACACTTGGGATAACAGACTAGTTTTACTTCACTTTCCCCTCAATCAAATCATGATATTTGTTGACATAGCTTACTATTGGTGAAACATAAGAAGGCAGGGACATTTAGGAACGAAATGGCGGTCTTGGCATCAACAAGTAGATCAACTCCAACAGTGAGGTTCAGATCTACTTCACTACATAAGAAAAGTTTTAGATGTAGTTCATTATCTAAAAATATTAATATGTTATTAAATAACATCATTCATATCAACATTGATAGTGACCAAATCGACAGAATCCATACCAGGTTGAGGTCGGTTTCATCTTCAAAATCTTCAAGCATGTCGGCATCCATAAGTCGCTTCACCACAACAAAGATGGACTTATGCTTGATAGACTCTCTCTCAGCGTCGCCGAGCACAGCCTCCACCGACTCTATTGCGACCTTGATGACTGTCAAGGCGAGCATGCACCCGAGTGCCACCCCGACTGTCGACATGGCTCGTGCCTGCTGAGTTGGGCTGTGTGCCGAATATAGTGGATTTGTCATTGAAGCTACGGCCCTTATCAATCTAACAAAGCATTGGAAGCAAAAAAAAATCGAATCAGCAACTGCAGAATCAGTAATGACCTGTTTTACAGAATACAGATATCACAGACTAGCAAATAATCAAGTCAATTAATAATATTTATAAAATCTTAGACAAAAGGGAGTTGCCCACCTACTCCATTAAGCATAAGGAAGCAACATTCAGAATTTACTTACATGTCCATCAGATAAAGCTCATGTGCCGTCACGATACTTTTACTGATTCAAACTAGTAACCAGAATCAAGAGTAATGCAAAGCCGTGAACTTGCAAGGAATAAGGTAGAGTAAGAGATATGGACTGTGACGGTGCTGCGCGGGCTCTCCACAGATCCGCTCGATTACGCCGATGGCAGCGTGATCCGGCAAGGTCAAGTGCCTCTTGGACACCCAATGCCCACTCAAGCAGCTCACCATCACTCCGCCGGAGTTGGCCATGATGTCCGTAGGATCAAGACGCCCTTCTTTGCCGAATCTGCACCACAAACATGAACATTTCTCTGTTGTCACCAATGAGTACAATTAGAATCATCACCAAATAAATGTCACCGAACAGAGCGTTTGAAGATAGAGCATCGTGAAAGATGGAAAACCAAAACATGAGTCCTCCGCAAAGATAGGACATCGTTACCATCGACATGTGGCATCGAACTTGCTTGCGCTAAGAATCATCGAATCAAAATAAAAGTGTATATCTATAATTAAAGTTCACAAACACTACAGTCACATGTATCGGGATAATCGCATAGCTCCCCATGTGCATCAATCGACAAAGCACAAAATCAAATCAATACTCGGCGTACACTACATCACTCATACAATCAAATAAATGTCCTACAGTTACATGTATCAGGATAACTGCATAGCTCCCCATGTCGGGATCAACATAGGGGATGAAGGGGGAGGGAGGAGCAAGAGACTCGTTCGTACCATGTCGGGCAGGATGACCTGCAGTCCGGCGGGGCCGGTGTCAACCTGGGCGACCTCGACCAGCAGCGGCAACTGCAGTGTTGGTAAGGTCGACGACTAGATGCAGGAGTTGGGGACGACCTCGTCCGGGCACGGCTTCTCCCCCTCCTTCCGGTGACGCCGCTGAAGATGCCGCCGCCACGACCACCCGCCTCCTCCGCTGAAGATGCCGCCGCCGCTGCTGAACATGGACGCCGATCTGGTCGATGACTCAGCGAGGAGCAGGGAGGAGAAGGCGAAGGAGTATTGATCAGCTTGGCTATGTCAATGCCATTTGAGTTCTTGACAACATCTATCTTTTTTCATACCTACGATCAGCAGCTATCACC
Source organism: Aegilops speltoides (assembly GCA_021437245.1). Taxonomy (NCBI): domain Eukaryota; kingdom Viridiplantae; phylum Streptophyta; class Magnoliopsida; order Poales; family Poaceae; genus Aegilops; species Aegilops speltoides. The sequence goes on from CM038143.1 coordinate 32,746,333, forward strand.
TACGAGAAATGCATGTATAAGAAACTCAGCCATCTTGTGAGTTGTTTATTCCCTTGTGTAAACACTGAGTTCACAAGTTCATCAGTTGTTTGGTCTGTTGCTGCAGTAAAGTAGCATGTATGAAGTGTAAAAGTTTGTCAGTAGCATGAGACTTGTAAACCAAACTGCAGCATGAATCACACAGGTAACTACCACTAGTAGAAAACCACCAATCAGTCCCGGTTCGTAAGGGCCTTTAGTCCCGGTTCGGGAACCGGGACTAATGGGTCGTTACTAATACCTCAACCCATTAGTCCCGGTTCAAACACGAACCGGGACCAATGAGCCTCCACGTGGCCTCAGGCGCCGAGCCCGGTCGGGGGTTTTGGTCCCGGTTGGTGGCTCCAACCGGGACCAAAAGGCGCCCACGTGTCTGCATTCCAAAGGGCCTGGTTTTTGTTTTTTTTAAAGGAGGGGGTTGGGGGTTTTGGGGGTTAATTTAGGTGTTTCGTTAGCTAGCTAATTAATAGAGAGAAGTGTCCTCTCTTAATTATGTCCGTGCTTGCTCGACGCCACGTAGTAAATATACATAAGTGATCGAGAGAACCATTCAAGATGAAGTTCGTCATGCATACCGAGAGAAGTGATCGATCGACCTCTCCTTCTACGAGAGATTGGTCGAACAACAAGTTTTACTGGCTACATACATGTACAATCTATATAAGATCTCTTAATTACAAACCACTAGCATTTGAATTCAAGTTCCACATGGTATTCTCCGCTTTATCGATGACGTGTTCAAGAAAGAATCCCGCCAATTCCTCTTGAATTGCTTTCATGCGGTCTGGTGGTAGGAGTTCATCCGCATCTGCCAAGTCTAATTAATTTGAAGAAGGGGTTAATTAATACATATATATGAATGAAACTCAACAGAAATGATGGTGTAATAAAATGAAATTGCGAATATTATTGCTTACGCACTTCATATTGTCTTCTAGAGTAGCCCCGCTTGTTTTTCAATGTCGTTGTGGATGAACTCGCACACGTAGTATCCACGTAAATCATTCCTTCCTCCTACCACAAGCACTTTACGAGAAATAGAGGTCAATCAAACTGATAATGAAGCATTATATAAATGGCATTGATGAAAGTATAGCTATAGAATCAACGGAGATGCGCGCCAAGAGTACTTACTGGTATGTATATCGCAGCTCCTTCGGCAGTCCCGAGCTTGTGCGGTGAACTGTTTCCAAACCCTGCAAGACAAAGAAAATATTTGTTATTACTTGAGATATCAAGAAATGAACAAAAAGTTGCCGATATGGTGCGATAATGATCGATTGAACTTACTTGCTGAGCATTTCAGTCATGTCCGCATAGGTCTTTGGGATCTTTCCGTCTCGAGTCTAAGACGGTTACTAGTCCACGCCAAGCTTAATCTCCGTAAGAATATAGTGGTACCTACACGCAAGCATAACTCATCAATTACATTAACCTCGCCGAGTAATAAGGAAAACCGAATATGCACACGACAATAACACTCACGGGCCGTGGTAAGGAAAGAGTATGGTATCTTTGTTTTGATTTTTGATCAATGATTGTAGCAAGTTGTCCTCGGCCTCTTGGCGTGCTTTTCAACAGAAAAACATCTATGATATTTGTGTTAATGAACCCAATATCATAGATTTCATTTTTTTGCACTCGACGATCTTCAATCTGCATAATATATTGAGGATAATTAATTATAAATACATGCAATGAAAGAGCCGAGCTATATATAAAGACTAATGACAGAAATAGTACTTACAGCAGTAGCAAAAGACCATTAATTTATCGAGGGCCTTTTGATTGAAGAACTCAAGAACTCCTCAAATGGAATAGACAACAGATCATTTGAAACGAGGTCGTGCTCCTCTTTAATATTCAGATACAAAGTGTTCGCCCCTCGGACTCTCTCGCAGGTTTTCATGTACCAACTGTGGAATCTTCGCATCATTGTTGTCGAGACTTTTCATCTTTGACGAGAGGCTTCCGTATCAGATTCTGAATAAGTCCACCTCCATGAAATCAGGAAGTGCATCGTCAGCAGGTAATCTTCAAGATTGCCATAACCGCCACCGCCCCGGAGGATTAGACACATTCAGCGGGGGCACGATTGTTGTGCTTGTTCGCCGAGCTGGGCAATTTTTTCCCTTTGCCCGTTGTTCTTTTAACCTTTATCACCATAGTAGTTCCCACCGCTTGGCTTGGAGATATGTCTGCTCAAGAATGCGCCATAGTTGGTTCTCAGCGGAGACTTTGGTGGTTTCCTCGGGGCATTGAGAGTGCGCTTTGCTTTCACCGGATCGACCTTCTCCTCCGGAGGTGGATGTATCTTTGCTTTAACCCCTTCAAAGAACTCCTTCACTTGGGTCTCGCACGATCGATCGTTTTCCTCCTTGCTCCTCTCATACGGTAACTTCTCTACAGGCTTTAGAGGTGGACCGATCAGATTGCCTCTCTCTTCTTGTGCTGCTAGACGCGGAGCAGACGGAGCGGCTGCGGCGTCTGCCTTCCTTCGTGCTTGCTTACGAGGCGGAGGAGAAGGACTACGACGATCGGAGCAGCCGGGCGGGCGGGTCTCTTCCGCCTTGCCGGGCGAGGCGGAGAAGGAGGAGGCGGAGTGCCGCCACGCCGGAGAAGGGGCGGAGTGCCGCCACGCGTGCCCTGATCTTCACTCACGGAGGAGGAGGCGGTGGAGGAGGCGGAGTGCCGCCATGCGTGCCTCGATCGCCACTCGCCGGAGGAGGAGGCGGTGGAGGAGGCGGAGTGCCCCGACTCACGGATGAGGAGGAGGAGGCGGAGGCGCCCAGCCTGAAGGTCGATGAGCTCCTTCCGCCATAGGCATGGAGTCTTGAGCGTAACCCAGCCTAGTCTCCCTTCACCGTAGGGTGCTCAAGCTCGAGGTCCTCAAATCCTCCGTTATTTCATCCACCATCACCTTAGCAAATCCTTCCGAATCGGTGGCAGTGATAAGTTGTGCCGGGTCCACTAGGATAAACTTGGCCAACAGCCGCCTTGACCTTCAAATTCATGCATCGCGCCATAATGTGGCAATTTTGAGACTCCGTGATACCATCCACGGATAGCTGGCAGAGCCGCCAAGACATGCTCCGCTGAAGCAGCTCGGTGGAAGCAACGCTGCTTCGCGCTGAGATGGCGGGTAGCCGGGAAGCTTCGCATGTCGCTTGTTGCGATCCGCCGCTTCTCGTTCCTCTTCTCGATCCTCTAGCCCCATTACCCTTCCAAGCAGCGCCTGCATTTGGTCATGCTCCACTTTCTTCCTCCTCTCGTGGGTTTTGTAACCCCTGCGTCCGAAAACCAACCTTCCACGGAAGCGAGCCTGGCGTGCCTCGTGTCCGCCCAGGTGCTCGGAATTCCTAAGGGCCATTGTGAGCTCGTCCTTCTCCCTGCTTGGAAGGAACGCCCTCGCCGCGCAAGCATCAATATATTGTCGAAGTTTCTTGACTGGTGTTTGCAGTTGCTCGCTCGCCCATCGACACCGCCTCATTATAGGTCCAAGGTTCCGCCAGCCTCAAGAACCAAGTCCGCAACGCTCGCCAGCGATCGCCTCTCGGTTCGATCCCTTTTTCAAGCAGATCATGCTTAGCCTTGGACCACTTAGGCCGGGCTTTGAGGTAGCCACCGACCCGTGCGATGGTGAAGCGCCTTCTTCGCAGCATTTTTCTTGTTTGTCTCCGACATCTTCTTACTCTTTTCCGATGTCTTGTGGGCCACAAATGCGGGCCGCTGATCTTTGATCTTCTCATATTTGCCGATGAATTCTGGTGTCTCTTTTTCTCGACAAACTGGTTCAGCTCTTTCCTCCACCTCCTCATTAGGCCAGCCATCTTCTTAAGAGCACAAGACTTGATTAATTGCTCTTTAACGGCTTCTCCGGATCCTCCTCTGGCGGTAGGGTGAAATTTGCCTTCAGCTCATTCCAAAGATCTTCTTTCGCATATCATTGACATAAGACACCTCAACGCCTTCATCCTTAGCAGGCTTATATCATTGCTGGATGCTGATCGATCCTCTCCCTAACAAGAACCCCGTGACCGAGCGTAAAATGCCTTCTTTGTCCGGTTGGGTTCAATCGGTTCGCCGTCGGCGCGATTTCTATGATCTCAAACTTTTCATCCGAGCTCAACTTTTCTTCGGCCTCGCCTCCGCATCAAGTTGTGCTCGATCGGAGGGCTAGAAATTATAAGGAAGAAAGACGACAAGATTTAATATGTGTACATATACCAAAACAATGGATGCATCAATTAACTTGTCAAGACGGGCTTAACTAATATATATATACCTGGCCGGACTCGGTTCGGTGACTCGGCTCGCACGGTCTCCTTCGCCTTGTACCTCCATTGTGTCACCGAGCCATCATGAACATAGTCCTCCTCTTGTACCGCATTAATGAGTCGGCCATCATAATCATAGCCCTCTTCTTCATCCATCCGACTAACGGTGTCGATGAGAAATGATGCAACATCATCACTTCCATTTGCGATTATTTCCAACATCGCTTCGCTTTCTTCGCCTCGGGAGTGCTCCATAGTTTCGCAAATATTGACAACATGTCAATTATTATTCAACATCGTTTTTCTCTAGGGTTTGGGTGTCCTCGAGAGTTTTGGTCGAGCGAGAGGGCCGAGGGGCTGCTGCAGTTGTATCTAGAGGGGTTAATTATATCGACAACGACGCGACATACATATACATATCGGGAGGGGTATCGGTACCACCCCTCGTGTTTAAGTTTCTTCTTTCTCCTTTCCTTTCTTTCTTCTTCTCCTCTTCTTTTCTTCTTCTCCCTCGAGAAAGGAAAATAATTAAGGAAAAGGAAGAAAGAGGAAGAAGGAAGAAGGAAGAAGAAGAAGAAGTAAAGAAAAAAAAGAGGAGAAGAAGAAAGGAATAGAGGAGAAGAAGAAAAATAGAATTTCTCCTTTCTCCTCTATTCCTTTCTTCTTCTCCTCTTTTTTCTTCTTTTTCCTCTTCTTATTTATTTCTCCTCTTCTTCCTCTCCTCTTTTCTCCTTTCTTCCTCTTCTTATTTTCCTTTTCCTCTCATTCTTTTAGTATTGCTTGTTTTAAAAAAATGTTCAAATAGAAAATTCCAAAAAAACAAAGGTTTTGCCTAATGCATTGTTCATATGAATATACCAACATTTGCATATTCTACAATAATTAATATCAACAAAAAAATCTGTGAACAGAAAAAAACGAACTTTTCTAAAAACCTATCTTTTGCATATATATAGCCACATATGAACAGAGCCGCATATATACATACACATATATGAACAGAAAAAAAACTAATAAAATGAAACATATACATAACATATATGAACATATATACATACACATACACATATATGCATTATATGAACAGAAAAAAAAACTAATAAAAATGAAACATATACATAACATATATGAACATATACATACACATACACATATATGCATTATATGAACAGAAAAAAAAACTAATAAAAATGAAACATATACATAACATATTATATGAACATATATACATACACATACACATATATATGCATTATATGAACAGAAAAAAAACTAAAATAATAAAAATGAAAAAAAAGAGCCCTGGCGGTGCGGCGCGGCGGCTCACAGCGGTGGCGGAGCGCGTGGGCGGGCGACGGCGACGGCGACGGCGACGGGCGCTGGGGCTCATGGGCGACGGCGACGCTGGCGGAGTTCTCGCGGCGACACTGCAGAGCTGGCGGCGACGACGGCGAAGCGCTGGCTCGGGAGGACGGCGACGACGACGGCGCGGCGACGGCGACGGCGGCGGCGGCGGCAGCGGAGCGAAGCGGCGGCGGCGTTAGGGCAGCTGGCGGCGCGCGATGCGTTTGGCGTCGTCGGGGGCAATGTGGCGATGAACTGCAAAACTGCAAAGTGCCACTTATATATAAGCGCGATGGTCCCGGTTGGTGGCACCAACCGTGACTAATGCCATTTTAGTCCCGGTTGGAGCCACCAACCGACCAAAGCCTCAATTCGCAGCCCAAAGGGCGGGAAGTGCGGCCTATGGTCCGGTTGGTGGCTACAACCGACTAAAGTCTCTTTAGTCCCGGTTGGTGCCTCCAACCGGGACCAAAGGCCTCTTTGCCGCCTGCCGGGCCAAAGTTTAGTCCCACTCGCTAGTTGAGAGGGGAGCGCAGTGGTTTATAAGCCCCCCGCCGCTCCCTCTTGAACTCCTTTGAACTGCAGGCTTATGGGCCTACTTGCTCCTTCGTTGCTGTTGGACCTTGGGCCTTCTGCGGGCTCAATCTCGCCCAAATAGGATACTGTCGACTCGGCCGTGTATGCCCAAGAGGTGGCATTTTTTTCTTGCTTTATTTAATTTATTTTGTTTCTACTTACAACAAAATACTTATTGTTGTTTTTTTGTTTTGTTTTCTGCATTATTTATTTTCTTTTGTTTTTGCTCTATTTTTAAATCTTTTTGCTTCTAGTTTTAGGAAAATTATAAACTTTCTGTTAGTGCCATTACTAATTTTCAAATTTGAAAACACTTTTTTCTGTTTTCTTTCTTGCTTTATTTAATTTATTTTGTTTCTACTTACAACAAAATACTTATTGTTGTTTTTTTGTTTTGTTTTCTGCATTATTTATTTTCTTTTGTTTTTGCTCTATTTTTAAATCTTTTTGCTTCTAGTTTTAGGAAAATTATAAACTTTCTGTTAGTGCCATTACTAATTTTCAAATTTGAAAACACTTTTTTTTTGTTTTCTTTCTTGCTTTATTTAATTTATTTTGTTTCTACTTACAACAAAATACTTATTGTTGTTTTTTTGTTTTGTTTTCTGCATTATTTATTTTCTTTTGTTTTTTGCTCTATTTTTTAAATCTTTTTGCTTCTAGTTTTAGGAAAATTATAAACTTTCTGTTAGTGCCATTACTAATTTTCAAATTTGAAAACACTTTTTTTTGTTTTCTTTCTTGCTTTATTTAATTTATTTTGTTTCTACTTACAACAAAATACTTATTGTTGTTTTTTTGTTTTGTTTTCTGCATTATTTATTTTCTTTTGTTTTTTGCTCTATTTTTTAAATCTTTTTGCTTCTAGTTTTAGGAAAATTATAAACTTTCTGTTAGTGCCATTACTAATTTTCAAATTTGAAAACACTTTTTTTGTTTTCTTTCTTGCTTTATTTAATTTATTTTGTTTCTACTTACAACAAAATACTTATTGTTGCTATTTTTAATTATAACGAGGGCCGAACCATAAGACATTTCAAATGAACTCTGAAAAAGTTGAAAGTTGGCATGGTATCATAAATTGACCCACACATAGCATGTGCATGTACAAAACGAAAAATGGTATCATACTCATCGCCATAATATAATGGTATCATAAACGAACAATAGTTATGGAGAAAGTCTTCACTTTTTCTTCGCTTGTGTCATTTGCTTATTGCGCCGTAACCATGGATAATCTTCATCGCTTATCGGGATGTTGGGGTCAGCCTTGACTTTAAAGGAGGAATTTCATGAAACTTTTCATAATCTTCGACATGTCATCTTGTCCTCCACTCCCACGATGTCCCTTTTTCCGAAAAGAACTATGTGGCGCTTTGGCTCATCGTATGATGTATTTGCTTCCTTATCTTTTCTCTTTCTCGGTCCATCGACATGTCCTTCACATAGATAACCTGTGCCACATCATTGGCTAGGACGAACGGTTCGTCGCTGTACCCAAGATTTTTCAGATCCATTGTTGTCATTCCGCATCTTTGTGGGTCTACCTGCACTACTCGCCTCGACAGATTGACCCATTTGCACTTAAACAAAGGGACCTTAAAATCATGTCCGTAGTCAAGTTCCCATATGTCCACTATGTAACCATAATATGTGTCCTTTCCTCTCGGTTGTTGCATCAAAGCGACACCGCTGTTTTGGTTGGTGCTCTTTTGATCTTGGTCAATCGTGTAAAATGTATTCCCATTTATCTCAGATCCTTTCCAAATCAATACGGTCAAAGATGGTCCCTCGATAACAAGTACAACTCCTCACAAACAGTGCTGTCACCTCGACACGTGCTTCCAACCAACTGCTGAAAGTCCCGATGTGTTCACATAATCCATCGTCGCAGACCGCTCCGGTGTTTGAAGCGCAGATCGTTCTTGTGTTCATCGACATACGGGTCATCAAGGTAGAGTTCAGAGAACTGTAGTGGGCTTGAGACCAAGAATATCCGCCCTCGCATATTATTGAGTCCTTTCCAAGCGTGTTTTTCGGTCATCTCCCCTCATACCGCGATTTAGGGAGACCTATCTTCTTAAGGCCAGGAATGAAGTCAACACAAAACCCGATGACATCCTCTCGCTTGATGGCCCATGGAGATGCTTCCTTCGCCTAGCGCGACACGGACATATTTCTTTAGGACTCCCATGAACCTCTCAAAGGGGTACATATTGTGTAGAAATACGGGCCCGTAATGACAATCTCGCCAACTAGATGAACAAGAACGCGTCGCCATGATATTGAAGAAGGATGGTGGGAACACCAGCTCGAAACCGACAAGACATTGCACCACATCACTCCTTAGCCTTGGTATGGTTTCGGATCGATCACCTTCGAGATATTGCATTGAGGAATGCACATAGCTTCACAATGGCTAATCGGACGTTTTCGGTAGAAGCCCCTCAATGCAACCGAAGCGATTGCGCCATAATCACGTGGCGTCATGAGACTTTAGGTTTCAAACTTTTTCTCCGCCATATTTATTATTCCTTTTATATTCGACGAGAAGCCGGTCCGACCTTCATACTAAGCAGGCATTCAAAGAAGATTTCCTTCTCTTCTTTGGTAAGAGCATAGCTGGCAGGACCTTCATCGCTTTGGAGGCATGCCGCCTTTTTTCGTGCAAACGTTGCAGGTCCTCTCGTGCCTCACCTGTATCTTTTGTCTTCCCATACACGCCCAAGAAGCCTAGCAGGTTCACGCAAAGGTTCTTCGTCACACGCATCACGCCGATCGAAGAGCGGACCTCTAGGTCTTTCCAGAGGGTAGGTCCCAAAATATAGATTTCTTCTTCCACATGGGTGCGTGTCCTCGGCGTCACTACGGAACAGCTAGTCCGCCGACCCTTTCCAAAGATTACGTGTAAATCATTGACCATAGCAAGTACGTGATCACCGGTACGCATGGCGGCTTCTTCCGTGATCTGCCTCGCCTTTGAAATGCTTGCCTTTCTTTCGACATTGATGGTTGGTCGGAAGAAATCGACGATGGCCTGTGTACACATTCTTCCCGCAGCTTGCCGTATATACTATCGATGTCAAGTAAACAGTGCGTGCATGCGTGGTATCCCTTGTTTGTCTGTCCTAAAAGGTTACCGAGAGCGGGCCAATCGTTGATGGTCACGAACAGCAACGCCTTTAGGTTAAATTCTCCTGTTTGTGCTCATCCCACGACGCACACCGCTTCCATTCCACAGCTGTAAAAGTTCTTCAACTAATGGCCTTAGGTACACATCAATGTCATTGCCGGGTTGCTTAGGGCCTTGGATGAGAACTGCATCATAATGAACTTCCGCTTCATGCACATCCAAGGAGGAAGGTTATACATACATAGAGTCACGGGCCAGTGCTGTGATTGCTGCTCGCTCCCGAAAGGATTAATGCCATCCGCGCTTAAAGCAAACCATACGTTCCTTGGCTCACTTGCAAACTCATCCCAAGATTTCTCTCGATTTTTCTCCATCTGCGACCCGTCGCCGGTGCTCTCAACTTCCGCCTTTCTTACGGTCCTCATCGTGCCATCGCATCAACTTGGCATGCTCTCCGCTTCAACAGACGTTTCAACCGTGGTATTATAGGAGCATACCACATCACCTTCGCAGAACCCTCTTCCGGGGCTCGCCACAACATCACCGTGGTCATCTCGTCGATCTTATACCGTAATGCACCGCATACGGGCATGCGTTCAGATCCTTGTACGCACCACCATGTAGAGGATGCAATCATTAGGGCATGCATGTATCTTCGCACCTCCAATCCTAGAGGGCATACGACCTTCTTTGCTGCGTATGTCTTGTCGGGCAATTCGTTATCCTTTGGAAGCTTCTTCTTCAATATTTTAAGTAGCTTCTCAAATCCTTTATCAGCACAAGATTCTCGCCTTCCATCGCAGCAATTCCAAAGACGGTACCTAGCTTTGTGTTGCCATCTTCGCAATTGGGGTACAACCCTTTTTGTGGTCCTCTAGCATGCGATCGAACTTCATCTTCTCTTTTGACTTTCGCATTGCGCCCTTGCATCGACAATGACCCGGCGGAGATCATCATCATCGGGCACATCATCCGGTTCCTCTTGATCTTCAGCAGCTTCTCCGCTGCAAAGATCATCGCACATCGTCTCGTTCCTCTTGATCTTCTCGAGCATCACCGTATTCAGGGGCACATAGTTGTCATCGTACTCTTCTTCTTCGCCGCCTTCCATCATAACCCCTATTTCTCCGTGCCTCGCCCAAACATTATAGTGTGGCATGAAACCCTTGTAAAGCGGTGGGTGTGCAGGATTTTCCGGTCGAGTAAGACTTCAGATTCCCACATATAGGGCATGGACAACACATAAAACCATTCTGCTTGTTTGCCTCAGCCACTTCGAGAAAATTATGCACGCCTTAATGTACTCGGAGGTGTGTCTTGAACCGTATATCCATTGCGGTTCATCTGTGTGCATTATATATAATTATGTGTCAAAAATCATTAGAGAGATCATGAATAGATAATTAATTAAGTGACCAAATTAATAGAAGTTCATCATCACATTAAAACCAAAGTACATACATAGTTCTCATCTAACAACATAAAGCTCGCAGAGCATCTAAATTAATTAAACCATACATCAAACTATGTAAAACATTTCAATGCGAAACAAATGCGATCATAATCGCAACCAATGTAACAACCGATCCAACGACATAATGATACCAAGCCTCGGTATGAATGGCATATTTTCTAATCTTTCTAATCTTCAAGCGCATTGCATCCATCTTGATCTTGTGATCATCGATTTACATCCGCAACATGCAACTCCAATATCATCTTCTCCTCCTCAATTTTTCTAATTTTTTCCTTCAACAAATTGTTTTCTTCTTCAACTAAATTTAACCTCTCGACAATAGGGTCGGTTGGAATTTCCGTTCAACAACCTCCTAGGTGAATAAAATCTATGTCACGTTGGTCGGCATAATTGTCATAAATAATAAATGAACCAATAGTTATGAAAAGATAATATATACCACATCCGAATCATAGACAGGGACGAGGGCCGACGGGCGGATACCAAAACCATCGTACTATATAAGATGCAATAATAAAAGTAAGAAAATTATACAAGTATATATCTATCTAAACATACAAATAAGAATATTTTTCCTTTCGAAAGAAGATAAGAACAAGAGGCTCACCACGGTGGTGCCGCCGATGAGATCGGTGTGGGTGATCGACGACGTTGAAGACGGGATGGGGCGGACGGACCGCTAAACCTAGACAAATATGGAGGAAAATGGAGCTTGGCGGTCGAGCTTGGAGAGGAGAAACCTTAAGTAGTGTGGCTCGGGCATTCCATCGAACACCTTGTGTGCATATGAGGTGAGCTAGAGCACCACCAAGCCCTCTCCCCTCGCCAGAAAAA